>LPNX010789583.1:132732-270962 GCA_001517045.1 Pseudotsuga menziesii | reverse complement strand
GGTTTTTGTTGCTTACCTGGAAGCAGAGCCATTACTAGAGCGATTACCTTTGCCCGTAAAAGGGGTAGAAGGAATCCATAGTTTACTTTATTTGGTTGATTTCATTGCACATGAGATACATATTACATAAAACATTGACTGTATTTTTTTGGTGATTCATGAGTCGGGGACTCAAGATCCGAGACACGATTCATTTTTTATGTGTGATGTATCTATAGACCTCTTATACATCTTATATATCGGTTTTATTTCCATATTCATGTAGCAATGTGTTTATTTGATGTTCTTGTTGCTTTAGATGTTTAGAAAATTGAAAAAAAATGAATATTTTTGTATTTTTTTACATTGTCGATATATTGCCGATGTTTGCCGACATTTTCGCCGATAAATCCGATAATATCTTTTTGGACCCTCGGCGATATATTCACCGACACGATATTTGTAACATTGGTGATAACACAAGGCATCATTTGGCAATAAAGGCCCAAAAAGACCATTTCGAGGGAGATCTAGCGACACTAAAAGAAACCTTGGAATGAGAAGGGAGAACAGATGAGCTGAGATGGGAAAACAAAATAGCTTGCACAGAGGAGGGAAGGATCATAAGTGAAGTGGAAGACAGGAACAAAGGGAAGAAGTCCTCTAGAAACAGATATCAAGAGCCATATGGTTGAAGAGGGGCAACAAATATATGAGATTCTTTCATCCAACTGTCATAAAGCACAGCATTGTTAATAGAATATCCCTGCTGAACCAGCATAGCTCTATCAAGCGCCGAGAGGGATCAAATCCCTTTAGGTGCAAAGTTTAAACCCATTTTAAGGTCCTAAATTTGAGGAAAGGTTTGTCTCCATTATAATTGTTCAAGCACCAACTATTCCAATTTGGAATAATGTTGTAAATGTTGTAAATGCTAACACATAAATCCTATGAACATGCAAAATTTGCATTAATTAATTAATTATGAAGCAAAATACTTATTTACCTAAATATAACTGTCCAAGTGCCAACTATTTCATGTTTTAAACTACAATACATAAATCCTACAAATACAAAATAGTTGCATTCATTAACTAATTATGAAGTAAAGTACTTGCAATTTACCTAATTTTTATTAATTTGCAATTATCATAAAACTAATATCTAACTCATTGTTCTATTATTAACTTAATAATACATAATCAATATATTTTCCATTAGAATCATCCACGTGTCAACTATAAATCCTACAAATAGGCAGAACTTGCATTCATTTATTGATTATGAGTAAAATAGTAATTCTTAATCGATATGCAATGATTTTGCTGTGAATATGTCTCTCTTGTATATCAAATCAAGAAAAGACTAACTAATGCACAGATTTAATTGTCTTTATGAAAATATTTATCTAAAATGTGAGGCTGCGTGAATGGAAATTGAAATTGAAATTCGATGTATATTTTTCACCTAAAAAAACATATATATTGATATTCAACAATTCGATGTATAATTATATAAATGTATTTTACAATCTATCCAATTTAAATTTGAGCCAACATGTGCTTGGTTTAATAACTCTTTTATATATTTAGTTTTTGGCGCTGACGTGTGCTACGTCAGACTGACAGACGTGACACATCTCATCCACTTTCGGCTGTAGAAAGCGCATCTTGGCACAATAAATGTATTTTGCAATCTAGCCAATTTAAATTTGAGCCGACATGTGTTTGGTTTTATAATTTTTTTATACATTAGTTTTTGGAGCCGAAATATGCCACATCAGTGTGACAGACGTGACGCATCTCATCCGCTTTGGGCTGTAGAAAGCGCCTCTCGAAGCAAAAATCTGAGTGAGATTCTCGAAGGGAGGAAACAAATACACACAGAACTGAACGGTTTCTTCTCCTTATTGCTCTCAGTACCACATGAACAGACACCAGCAATAAGAAAGGTTTGCTCAAAGATCCCAGCAATAATCTCTGAAAACCAGAATAATACCCTATGCAGGACAGTCTCAAAAGAGGTCAGGAGAGTAATAGGCAACTTAGCAGCAGGGAAATCACCCAGGCCTGATGGATTCCCAACAGATTTTTTTCACAAATGCTGGATTGTGGTTGGCCACAACATTTGGGAAGAGGTGGAAAGCAGGTACCATCCCAAAAGCACTAAATGGCACCTTCATTACCCTCGTGTCTAAGGAAGATGGAGCTTCCTTAGCCAACAAGTTTAGGCCAATAGCACTGTGCAACACAATTGATCAAATTATTGTGAAACTCATAACCAACTGGTTGAAACCTCTAATCGAGAAGCTGATTTCAGAGCGGGGAGGCTTTGTGGCTGACCAACAAATTCTGGATGGCATAATTACAGACTACAGCTCAGGAGATCATCCAGTCTCTGAAAGTCTCAAGAAAAGCGGAATGCTTATTAAGCTTGACATGTCAAAGGCCTACACCAGAGTGAACTGGGACTTCCTCAAGCAAATGCTGAGTGTTTGGCTTTTTGAACCTGTGATTAAATGGATAAAGGGATGTGTAGCATCCGCATTCGCAAGCCGCATTCTTCTCATTTCTTGTGAATGCATCCCTGCAGGGCCTTTCTTCCCAACTCAAGAAATTAGACAGAAGACCTGTTGTCTCCCTACCTCTTCATTATCATGGCTGCAGGCTTGGAAGGGTCATAAATGCAATGACAGAGAAAAGGGGAAAACAAGGGGCCAAAACTTCAAGCATGCCTGAACCTCCCACCTCTAATTTGTGGACAATTACCTACTAGCAGTAAAGCGAACCATCAAAGGAGCAAAAGCATTCAATATAACCCTGAATCTATTTTTAGAGGCTTCAGGAGGTGTGATGAATGAAGAAAGTCCAAAATCTTCTTCTTTAATGCCGGCAAACCAATTTGAACACACATAAGCAGATAATTAGAACTTCAGAGGTTGTCACTCCCAAGTCCATAGTTGGGTGTACCTTTGATCAAGAATTCTGGTTGGAACTTATCTTGGGAAGATTTAATTAATAAGATTAGAATGAAATTCAGATGCTGGACCTTCAGGTTCCTATATTTATCAGGGAGAATTATGCTTATCAAATCAGTTCTACAGTCATTCCCAGACTACTTATTTACAGATTTAGCTGCCATACAAAAGGTGCTGAAAGAAATTTAACACATTCAAAAGAATTTTCTGCAAGAGGAACTCTCATAGAACCAAAATAACCCCTCTGGTCTCATGGAAATAAATGTGTGAAAAAAGGAACAAAGGAAGCATTGACATTAGACACCTCAAGCTTCTGAACACAGCTCTGGCAGGGAGAATCATTTTGAGATGGATCCTGGAAAATGATAAAGAGAGCCCAGCCTTGTGGGCACAGATCTGGGCTGAAAATTACACCCAGAGAGTTCAGAAAAACCCTGTTAAGAGTGGAACCGATTAGTACAGGGTCTTACAGCTAAAAAAATGCAACGCATGGGTGGTACACCACTCAGAGGAAAATATTCTGGGAGACGAAGAATGGGAGGGCAGCACTGTTCTGGGAGGAGGCCTGGGAACAGCAAGAGCCACTCTCCAACAACGAGCCTTGAAAGTGGCAGAGGATGAATTTAAAAGGTCTGGCTGGGTGCTGGTGGAGGACTATTGGGAAGGAGAGGAGACGGGAAACAGGTACAAGTACAACTCCCAATTTTGGGAGTGGAAAAAGATGGAAGAGTGACCAAAAGGAATCCCAGAGGAGGCCAAGCTGGAGTCATAGAAAATCGTAGAGCCAAAACTGATATTGAGAAAGACCAGAAGATATCATTAAATGGTTACTCTCGTGCCCAGGAGATTTCTCAGTCAGAACAGCCTATGAAACCGCAGCAGGAAAACAATCAGTGGAAATTAAGGACAATCTAATCCAGAATTATGGCTGAAATTCTCAGCTTTCCTATGGATCATGGGGAAATGGAAAAACCCACAAAAGCGAGGCATACAGGGACCAAGCCAGTGTGGGATACTTAAAACTACAGATAAGATAATCTTATCAATGTCCAACAAATGACCACAAAGTAGGTCAATGGTACTAAAAGATACCTCCCGTATGAATACAATTGACGTCTGTTCTTGAACTGTGCAACAGTGAAAGCTATTTGGTAAACAGGCACAATCAGGATGAGAAAAGTGAGAGACCAGTCAAATGGCATCCAGGCGTTTCTAAGGACGTGAGCAGAAGACATCCATACTCCCATAGAGAGAGTGTGATAAATCATCCCAGAAACAGTAATCTGGAATATATGGGTGGAGAGGAATAAAGGGATAATCCAGAATGAAGGACAGACCATAGGCCAGATTATTGCAAAAATAGACAACAAGACTATAGTTGAAACCATGGAGTCTAAGAAGGGGAGAGAGGAAGTGCTGGAGTTAGAGAAGAAGAATGAAAGCAGATTATGATACTTGGGCGTAAACATGGCCAACCTGAAGGAAAAGGCACCCCCATAGAAATGAGGAAAAGCAAACCAATCATTGGAAAACCCAACAGAGGATGCTCTTACAATCAATTTTGATGAAGCATCCTGGGAAGAATCCAGGTAAAGCAGGTCCAGAGGGTGTGATAAGAGATTATAAAAGCCAAATGATTGCCTTCTTTGCCCAGAACATTGAAGAAAATACAAACAATGTTGCAGAGATCCTAGCAGCCCAAAAAGGGATTAAAGTGGCTCGGAGATTGGGCACCGAGCAAATTGAGGTATAGGGAGATTCAATGTTTATAATTGGAAAACTGAATCAGATCAAATCTGGAAGCCAGAGAATAACCTCCTCCACTGATTGGCATCTTCCCCTCCCCTCATGGAAATTGCAGACCAAATAAAATCCCGCAGAAGGGTTGAATTTCAATTTTCAGCACATACAGTGAGCATACAATGGAGGGGCAGATGCTTCAGCAAATATAGGAGTTGAGTTGGCTTAAGGAATTGAGACCTGATGCACTTGATGTTTTCACACAAAGAATCCCATACAGGATCAGAACCCTGACAAATAACCTTTTATGTAATCATCTGATCAAATAAAATAAGACTAAGCTTTATTGTGGCCATTGGTATGTATCTAGGTGGATGGAGGCAGTTAAGCAAATAGATGTTCTTTCTATAAAAATTGTGTAATACAATGGTGATTACACAACAAGACAGGAAGTCAAAACCTAGATTGGGACCTGAGAACTCACCTAAAACACTTTAGTGTTTTGTACATCTTTCTTAATTTATTTAATTCTTAACCTTACCAAAAAAAAATGTTTGTACTTTGTACTGCAGTAAGAGGCCAGTCTGTAACTCATAGTAAATGCAGAGCATGATATGAAAAATGTCAAAAATGCAAGGCTGTAATCGATATAAAAGGATCATGGAAGCATATAACGCCATAGATGCAAGTAGAAGTCCAAACTTGCATTGAATGCAGGATGCCTCTTGGCAGTTAGCAGTCTTCATAATTGCCCTCATAAATGCTGATATTTTCTCATGATTGTCAACCTTCCCAAACAAATAACTTGTACTGCCTTAAGCATGCATCACGGATGCAGTATGTTGGTACTGGAGAAGGATTCCATCATCAAACTCACTCAAAGACTCACAATACACAATAAATGCACCATCCAGACCAGAAAGAATATTCAAAAATGAAAGATAAAATGAGGAACTGAGGAAAGATACATAATTGTTTCCTAACTTAAAAATACATTTTCCAGACATGAAGTTACAGTACCACCATGGGGCCAAACTGATAACTACATTCCCTAATGGGGCCCAGACAAACGTCCATCAAGGAGTCGCCTTCCTCTCCTCTGTTGGCTCAACTTAGATAAAATTTACTATGGTTACTTGTACCCAAATTTTCGAACTTTTAAATTATTATTTAGAGTAAAAATATAGTTAATAGATCTCACAGCTAAGACAATACCTGCTTGTAGACCAACATCCTCCTTTGTGAACAATTTCTTCCAAATGTAGACTTGAACATCTATATGCAGTGTAAGACAATGATGCAACCATAACTATCTTCTCCAGACTTTGTGGTATTTGGGTACCATAGTAATTAGGGTTTACGGCATGTGTGGTCTCAAGACCATGCCATGTTCACCAAAAACTGACTAACTACGGTAACCTATTGCATGTCTGATGTTGTGGTTCCTTTCCCTGCAGCTTCTATTTCCATACATGTACAGTATACTGTAGCATGTTTGCAGTGCTGGCGGCATGTTATTTGCCTGTATAGCTTACTTGTGCTGGTGTAGACCCACCAAGCACAAGTTTGTTTCTTTCTTCCTACATTACATGTGATTTAAGTATTGATATATAAAAGGAAAATACTTAATTCCCAAATGACGTGCAAGTTACATATTAATATATAAAAGAAAAATCCTACACTAAGTTCCTACACACATTCAAAGTTCCTGCATATTCAAAGTTCCTACACACATTCGCATGCTTGCACACCTCACCAACATCTTCAAAATCGTTGTGAAAAGCCTTAAATATCATAAACACGTCCTCAACTTGTACAGTGACAATAATGTGCAATGCCAGGGTTTAAATGACTTGCCAAATATAGTTCCAAATGATATGACATTAACTCCATCGGCACAACCTGGTTATAGAGACCACTACTTTGGTTTAGAGATCTGCTTGCCACAGTGGTCAAGGAATACTTGAGCAAATGAGCTGAAGTCTACGTGCCCATTCTTTCCAGTTATTCCACTGACAACAGATAGCTATCATTTCTACCTTAAGTGATCAAACAATAAAATGATTACTAAAATGTATTTTTTTCAATAATAACATGAATCCCGTCATATCGATGCCAATATATGGAGAACAGTGATGAAAATCTTGGAAGGGAGAAAACTGGCTATGCTGGAAAGAGAGGAAGCTAAATGGAAATCAAAAGGAAGAGCTATTTGGTTAGCTGAAGGTGACAATAACACAATAGAAAAGTGTAAATGCTATATGGGTAATAGATCTTCCAGATGATGGGAAGGCAAAGTCATTCAAGGACAATGCAGAAGTTGCCAAACAGAATTTCCAAAGGCTTTTCAAAGGCAGCAAATGCAAATATAGAGGACCTGATGAAAGTGATTAGGCTTTTCCCAAGAATAATTGATCAAAGTATGAATGAGGAGTTGGGAGTAGAAATCACAAAGGAGAAGATGAAAACAATACTAATAAAAAAAGCCCCAGCCCTGATGGGTGGTCTGTGAAGTTCTACTTGGGTTTTTAATATTTTAAAAAATTTATCGAAGAAGATGATAAGAGTTCTAGAAGAATCCAGAACTTCTGGGAAACTACTGGAGGCCCTAAACTCCACCTTTGTAGCTCTTATCCCAAAGATAATTGCAAACAGGCTCAAGGTAATTCTGTCTAAAGGTAGTTTCAGACTATCATAGGACCAGTTTGGGTTTCTTCTCATTGACCAGATTCATGATACAGTACAAGAAGGGCTCCATTCCATAAAGTTGGCTAAAAATCCTGCAGT
This sequence comes from Pseudotsuga menziesii, assembly GCA_001517045.1. Taxonomy (NCBI): domain Eukaryota; kingdom Viridiplantae; phylum Streptophyta; class Pinopsida; order Pinales; family Pinaceae; genus Pseudotsuga; species Pseudotsuga menziesii. The sequence goes on along the minus strand of LPNX010789583.1, from coordinate 263,479 downwards.
AGCAATGATAATTAACTTAGCTAAAGCCACTGGATTTGTCTTAGACTTGTTCTCCTTCAAACCAGATTGAACCTAGAAACAGTCAACTAGACTATCAGGTGTATATTGCTATAAATATAAATAAACATTACTTATGTAATAATATAAATAAAATATAAGAATGAATGTAATATAAATAAAATATATAAATGTTAATCTTAATAACACATAAATAGTTATCAGTAAACTACTCTAAAAGGATGCATCATTTCATGGATGGTATCCAAAGTGCCTTTACAATTAATATATATACGGTCCTCAATTTGTAATCTTTCATCATCATTCATCTTCAATATTCATTTTATATTTTCAATATGGAGTTATTTTCCATTGGCTGTTTATTCACTTGAGTAATCATTGAGAATATCTAGATACAGATATTACATTGGTATCAGAGCAATCTGGCCCTTGGCCATTATTTACACTATGTGTAATTTGGTTTTTAACCATTATCCTAGGGTTTCCCTAAAACTGTGGTCTTTGACCAAGAAAGAAAATAGAAGAGGTAAGACAATAAAAAGAAGAAGGAAAAAAAACACAGGTTTATAAAAACCACACGTGGTTTTATAAACAAGTCATAGAATCAAAAAAGTAAAAAGAAGAAGGAGAAGAAGAAGAAATGGGAGAAAACAAAAAACAACCCATTGTATTATGAAACCACACTTGAGTTTTTTTTACAAAATACCATTACATTAATAAAAGTGGGTTTTATGATAAAGGAAAAAGAATTAAATTATAGAGTGAAGGATCAATCGTATTTTTAGATTAACAAAGATTAGTGCTTTACAAGCCTATTTAAGAAAATATATTATAAGGGTGAGTCACAGGGCTTAATATTTCTTATTTATAAAAGATAATCCCCAATAGTTGAACTTGGGTGGGGAGGGTAACATTCTTTCTTCCCAACCACCCAATCTACACACAATCCACAAAGAGTTTTAACAAAAAAATAAGTCAGGATCAAAAGAAGATATAAAGACTACATTGTATTCTCGCACTTGTGGCGATTATTATCGAAGAAAAAGAAGAACACCAGAAGTCGTGAATTATGGGGATTGCAAAATCAGAATTGCAGTTGCAATTACAATCAGTATTGGTCGAACTAGAACATTATAAAATGACCAATAATCATCTACAATTCAAGTTTAAGAAGCTGAATATTCTTAAGGAATTAACCAAACAGGAGAATAGTCGCTTAACCGCTCAAATTGAGAGATTAAGAAGTGACAACAAAGAACAAAATAAAGAAATATCTCGCCTAAAAGATCAAAATAGAAGGTTGGAAAGAGCTAATGAAGAATTTAAAAAAATATTATCAGATAAGGAGGAAGAAATGTCACATTTAAAAAGTCACAATCAAAACCTTAAAGACAATATCAGAAAGTCAAAAAATGACCAAGAATCACCTTATAGAAGCAATGACGATTTAGAAGAAGAAATAAAGTGTATAAGAAAGCTCATCATGGACAAATATAATGAATTGGAGCAAGTCCAGAGGAAGTTAGAAAGTCAAGAATCAGAGATATATCGACATCAACAACACATAAAAGAACTCCAGCAGAAATATGACCACACTAAAAAGGCGCACAAGTTGGAAATTACGAAAAATTAATAATAAGTTATTAGGCAATACTAAAGAAGTATTTCGACTGAAAAACCATAACAAAATTCTAGTTGCAAAAATAAAAATAAATAAAAAAGTATTCGAAAGTCGGAAAGGGTTAATGAAGATGTTAAAGGGAAAATATTCGAAAAGCTGGAAGAAAATCATTGCCTAAGAAATCTTAATCAACAACTAGAGGAACAAATTAAGAAGCTAAAAGATGATATGCATACAACGCAAATGAAAGCAAAGATCATGAAAGTTGAAGACAAATGACAGAAAATATGTATGGTACCGCAAATGAACTCCAAGACGTCACCCTATCATGGAAGTGCAACACTCCGAAAAACATTGAATTAGGATGGATCAATCCTTTTTCATTTCAGAAGTTGTGCTCAGCACTTACCAGCTCATATCATCATGTAGCCACAATTATGACAAAATATACATCAAAGACAAAAGTAAAGATGAGGAAGATTCTTCCACAGTGCTTTGAGGACAAAGCATCTTTGCAAAGGAAGGCAATGTTATAAATATAAATAAACATTAATTATGTATAATATAAATAAAATATAAGAATGAATGCAATATCAATAAAATATATAAATGTTGATCTTAATAACACGTAAATAGTTATTAGTAAACTATTCTAAAAGGACACATCCTTTCATGGATGGTATCCAAAGTGCCTTTACGATTAATATATATATGGCACTCACTTTGTATTATGTAATCTTTCATCATCATTCATCTTCAATAATCATTTTATATTTTCAATATGGAGTTATTTTCCATTGGTTGATTATTCACTTGAGTAATCCTTGAGAATATCTGGATCCGGATATTACATATATCTTCAGCATTATTTGCAGTTGATAAATGGGTCTCCCTTGGAGTTTTTTCATGCTTCTTGAGGGCTTAGACAAGGATGTCCGCTCTCCTTTTTTATTTTTATTCGTGCCAAAAGGCCTTAGTAGGTTGATTTCTGTGGCCAAAACGGAAAGAAATATATGAGTCCTCAAAACAACAAATTCTTTGGAAATTTCTCATTTGCTGATTGGAGATGATATTTTGTTATTTTGCTATGGTTCTTTAAATAAAATGACCTTTATAAAAATATCTTTAAGACGAGAGGGATGCAAATTAATTTGCAAAAGTCCATTATGTTGTTCAATGGACTGGAAGAGGTGGAAAGGCAGATTAACCAGCTCTTTCCTGTGACGTATGGGCCACTGGATAATGGACTTCAATACTTGGGGCTTCCTGCTAAAACCTAATGACTATAAATTTGCACAATGGTTGTGGTTATATAAAAAATAGATGCAAGGGTGTCTGTCTGGTGCAATAGATGGTTATGGTTGTTAAAGGGTGGCAGGTTGGTGCTGGTAAAGTCTGTGTTGGAGAGTATAACTGTATACTGGATGTTCATTGCCTATATTCCAAAAGGAATTCTCAATAAAATCAGGAAAAAATGCTTCAGATTCCTGTGGACTGGAAAGAAACCCACAGAAGGAATCCCTTGGTCAAATGGTCTAAAATTGCCAAACCAAAACAAGATGTAGGGTGGGGTTAAAGAACATCTTTGCTTTTGGTCACGCTTTGGCTAGAAAAAATCTATAGAGACAACTTTTCAATGATGATCTGTAGGGAAACGTAATGAAATTGAGATATCTAAGTGGAAGGTCTGTTGAGGATTGGTAAAGAGGTAAAAGGGGCCTCAACTGTATGGAAAGTAATGCTCAAAGCATTCCCTTTAGTCAAAAAATGGACTGCTTTAGAAATAGGGAAAGGTAACAAAATCCAAGTGGGTGAAGGCCCAAGGTTTGGACTTTGGATGCTGTGGAAGCTACAGGAAATCAGCACCGTTACTTTCTGAGATGCATAACATGGTCATTAATAAGCTTAAGGATGCTGCCAGCCCTAGTTTTAATTGGCTACAAGAATGGAAATCAGGAGAGGTTGTTTTATGTTTGGACTCTGGAGGGGAATATGACAGCAGAGTGGTCACAATCTGTAGAACTTTTAAAAATTAAAACAGTGTCATAATGCCATTAGACTCTTGGAACATGATGATGAGCTCAAACGCTCAAAGAACAAATTTACAGGGGTCTTGACTGCAAAATCAGGGTACAAGGACAGAATGGATAAGGATATTAACGGAGAAAAAGTATAGTGGTGGAAGGTCGTTCGGAATCTTGACAGTCCTCTAAAAGCAAGAATCTTCCTCTGGTTAGCATTGGCTAATAAGGCACTAACCTGGGATAATGGACAAAAAAGAAGCTGGAGTAGCCCTGGTTGGTGCATACTGTATAAGGAAGATAGTGAATCAGATGATAATCTCTTTGTTCATTGCTCTTTCAAAATCAAAATTAGTATGGAGTGAAGTTATGCAGCCCTCGGATAGAAGGAATAAGTGGGACAAAGACACTTGTTTGAGAGTTTGTTTTTTGACAGATCAACATACAGTCATAGAACTCTGCCTTGTTTCTTGATTTGGGGTTACGGTTGTCCAGGAGCAAAACAATTTTTGATGGAAAATTGCTCTCCTGGTCAGGTGTACCACCAGATCAGAATTTCTTATGAGGGTAATTGGAACCCTCAACCTCCTAAAGCTTCCAGGATCCTTAAAGAGATTCTAATTAGCTATGAAAATAGCTTGGATTTTTCGATGGTGCAAGTCAAGGAACTCCACGTGTCTGCAGGGCTGGGGCTCTTCTTTTTTTAAACAAGCATTATTTTTTTCCATTTAAATATGGTGCTGATCATGGATCAAATAACAGAGCTGAGTTTTATGCCTTCCGGATATCTTAAAAGTAGCCACAGATAACAGTATAGGAAAGCTCCAGGTAATGGGGAACTCAAAGATGATGATCGACTGGGCAAATGAAAAATGCAGAATAGTAGCCCAATAATGAACAGAATTCTGGGGGTTAAAAGGGTGTTTGAAGCTATTTCATTCATGCACATTTATGGAGAATCAAACACTCAAGCAGATCAGCTATCTAAGGAGGCTTTATCTTTGCAGGAGGGTTCTCTTGCAGAAAAGGAGTTCAGTGATGGGGTTTTAATATCACAGACTTTGAAGTGTCTCTTTTTTAATTTCTGGTCAAGAAGCATAGTTTTCATGTTGACAGACATGATGAGAGCAAGTTTTCTGAGGCTTTTTAGAATGTTCATTTTTTATTTTTGTATGGGAAAGAGTTTATAAAATGATAAATCATTGAAGGTTTTCTGGATTTTCTATGACTGTAACAAACACTCAAAAAACTGAACAATGAAGTATTAGATACTTTCCTTTTGAACCGTTCTGGCTGGACAATGTATATTTTGATTTCAACTTCAAAATTACAAATATAAGATTCTTTTCTTGGAAAAATATGTAGAGCACAGTGCTTTTTGGATGACAATAACAAGCACTGAAAGGAATGAACAATGACGTATTAGAAACTTCACTTTTCAGCCATTCTAGCCAGACAATGTATCTTTTAATTTCACCTTTGAAATATCAAATCTAAAAAAATTTCTTCAAAAAAATATATAGAACATAGTGTACAACATACTTTTTCAAGAAAACGCCATATTTAAGCTTTTTTAGGCTTTCTAGTCAGAGTCAAGCACTCCCTCGAAGGTTGTAACATGCATGCCAATATATCTTTTAATCCTATTGACTGCTTTTGGGTAAAGAGACAACATTAATATAGCATCTGGTAAAGGAGGGCGTTAATATATTTTTTATTTCATTTTCTTTTACATATATTCCATTTTCAATATTCTGAATACATGATCTTATTTGACAAAAGAAGAGGCTGGGTATGGACCCGTGGGTTGGGAGTGGGAGAGCCCACATACTCCCTGTGGAGATTTGTTTGTCTCTAGACGAAAGGGGGTTTCTCTTTTTATCAGAAGTGGCGGACCCAGCTACTACATCTATCTGGAATCAGGGCTGGTTGGGGGGAGATAGGCTGGGATTAGCCGCAGAACATTGGGCAAGTTGGAATACTTATAAACAGGGTCTTCAACTTGCTCATGTTAGATTATCAGAAGGGGATGATGAACTTATTTGGGATTTGTATCCTTCCGGGATTTACACTCCAAAGGTGGGGTATATCCAGTTAAATTTGGACCGATTTAATAGAGAAATCTGTTGGTGGTGGGGGCAGCTTTGGAAACTTCAACGCCCAGCAAAATCAAAACTACTTTTTTGGGCGATTTTGGAAGATAAGGCACCTACTTGGGATGTTTTACAGACCTGCAAATTTGCTGGACCGGGATGATGTGTGTTGTCACGTGTATGAATTACACTGAAATGCATGCCATCTTTTCTTAGGCTGTAGGTTCAGGTGTGGGATTTGGTCACATGAACTGTTCAGGCGGTTGGTCCCTGGCATGGGAACTTGTTAGCAGATGCTTTTTTTTCCTGGTTCTCAGATTGCCGAAATGTAAAGTTTAGGGTGTTGCCGTGCATTGTCTCCTGGGGCATTTGGCTGGCCAGAAATGCTGCAATCTTTAAAGACAAGATTACAATTCCTGAGGTGATTGCTGCTAACAGTGTTTCTATCTTGGGTTTCTACCCTCAGACTGGCAGGACAAGGGGAGTTAGAGAGATTCGGCCAGAGGAGATTGATAGGGGAAGGCCGTGGGGTTTTTTTGAAGGGGCCTCACAGGGACAACCTGTGAGGTGTGGAGGGGGTTCAGATTACACTTGACAGATGATCATTTTTTCCATTTTTCTGCTGGTTTGGGGGCTGGTACCAATAATTATGCGGAGCTTTTTACCTTAAAATTACTTCTGTTCTTTGCATCAGAAAAGGAATGCATAATGCTACTAGTTTTTGGGGACTCAATGATCATACTAAATTGGATAAAAGAAATACAGCGCTGTCACTCTATGCACCTTGTTCCTACAGTTGCTGATGCTTTGGATATAAAACATTGTTTTTACAGTGTTACTGTCACACATGTTTACAGGGAGAGAAATGGGCTGGCAGATCGACTTTCCAAAGAAGGCACACAGATACCATTGGGCTCCTGGCAGGTTGAAGAGCACATACAAAACCAGGTCTACAGATACTTTCACCGTCCTTTCTATGAAGGACTAGTACATGATCCTCAGCTGAATTGATTAACAGATGCACTGGCTTTTTTAGCTTTTCATGATTTTTGATGTATATGGTCGGGTATACTATGTCTCATTTTGGACTTAATATATTGTTCAAATATCATTATATTTTGTAAACTGTACACTGCATGGGCAGCGAAGGCTAACTATGTTTTGCTATGAATGTAATTTTGTTCTTTCACAGAAATAAAATTACAAATTTTTCCAAGGAAAAAAATTTGACAAAAGAAGTTGTTTCTTCTATTTCTTGTCAAATAATGAATTCTTATTTGTCATTATAGCTAGCAGACAAATAGTAGTTATTCAAGTGGGCCATCAAAAAACAGTAGCAGGCAATTCTGATGCCAAATAACACAGCCAAATCAAAACAGACCAACATTTTCAAGCATATAAATAATGTTGACTGGATACAACTGATCTCCATTTAATTTCAATGATCCCTAGCAATATCCATAGAAAATGTATTCCAAGAGACTGTTGATAAATAGCAAAACAAACCTTAAAGAGGACTCAAACTGAAACAGAATAATATTTTTCAAGCACAATATATAAACTGGCCCAAACTGATGTCCATCTTTTGTGTGCCGGGTAAAGAAGGTTTGAACATTCCTTTGATCATAACCAACAGTGTAATGCATACAGACATTTCCTATTGTTGGACTATGGTATAGTTCATACTTGTCTTATGAGCAAGTGTTCGTGTGCAAAACTCGTGATCATGCGAGGGGATCATGCAATCACATGGTATGTTATTTTCATAGGCTGTTGGTTATTGTGTAATGTAGCGAATCTCTGTATGTATGGATTTCTTCTATATTTTAGGAGGTTTGGGATCGGATACCTCTCAAACCTGCACTTCCCTCGGTTCTTGTGATGAAGTCCTAAAGCACAAGTAAGATCTCAGTGGAACTAGAGAGGAGACCCATTGTCATTACAATAGCTCCCTCTCTCACTTTAGGCCAGCTCTTCTCCGGCACAGGGGGGTATCCCTGAGATAGGATTGCCAAAGCTTATGCAATTAAGGCCCAAGGTGAAATGGAGATTATAATATAGGCTTTTTAGTGACAAGTCAAAAACCAAATAATAAATTGGAGCCAGCTCAACCCTTGTTTCATGAGGGCATTATTGATGATGTTTCATGCTTGGATGAGGGGCTTCCCCAGATTAATTTCAGAGATGGTGTTTACATCAACCCTATCCACCATTGGATAGAGGGGGCTAGTGGTGCATGCTATCTAAGGCATGATTTTAGTTTTTTCCCTCATAGAGATGAGACTACTTCAAAGCTTAGCCAAGGAGCAATGGAGATTCCAGCATATGTTTTCTGGTTTCTGGTTTTTAGATGTCTCCTTGCTTTTTGTGGCCAATCACAAAACAAGGCCTCATGGTATCGATGGGTTCATCGAATGGTTGCATTGGCTCTATAATTTCACCCAGCTCTTGTTTAGAGTAGGGTAGGAGAAATAAGCTCTTGGGAGCATTAGAATAGGATGAATAAGCTCATATGAGCATTAGAGATGGTTGTTTTCTTTCAGGACTTGTTTTAGAGCCATTTTTTATGTATTTGACTTCATGAACATATTCTTATGTAGGGTTTTGAGATGAGAGTATTGCATGTATCCTGCCACATGTTCTCATCTCTTCTTAGCTACTTGAAACAAGTATTTGCATATTCTGGAGTTCTCATGCACTCTTTTGCTAGAGAACATGTCCCCATATGGAGCCAGTGGTTACCCCTCATACTGTATGAGGATTACGCTTCTGATTTTTATCACAAATCTTAGAGACTTGCGGGATTATACTAATGGAGCATTTGGTTGACTAGGGGTACATGGTAAAAGCATACTTCCACAGAGATCGTTTTCGTTATGACAATTTTCCTATTGACCTCCTTCAATGGTTGTTGGGACACTCTAATGGAAGTATCACTTGCACATCTGTACTATACTTCCACAGAGATCATTTTCGTTATGACAATTTTCCTATTGACCTCCTTCAATGGTTGTTGGGACACTCTAATGGAAGTATCACTTGCACATCTGTACTATCTTTGTGATGAACCCTAGCGTTTAGCTTGAAGTATTGTGCTCAGTTGATTGAGTTTAATTCAACATCTTTGTTAGAGGACACTCACCCATCTCATCCTTGGGTTGATTATCATATACGGTGGCTTTTCTATTGGTGCTCCCTTCATAATGCACTCCTTTTATTCATGGATCAGCCCCCTAGTAGATATTTTGATGATTTTCATGAGATGCTTGGAGCACCCTAATGATTTTTTATGGTGGAGTAAAGCACTCCCCTTACTTGTCATTCTTTCAAATATTTGGAGGCATGTCAATCTCGCATTGCACGGGAATCTAGGTTGTTTCACCTTGACATACATCATGGGGTCGATTGTTGATTATACTTGTCCTCGTTAGGGGAACACCTTAACACTTCAGGTTCTATTTGGTATTGATCAGCATCTTGGCACTATTGACCCATTGTTTTAGAGGAGCACTCCTCATGTATATCCTTTCTATGTTGACTTGGTTATCTCAACAGTCATATTTTGGCATGGGTTGACATGGTTTGAGCCTTGGTATGTGAACACTAAACACCCTTGCTTTTATGGAGACACTTGGCACTTGGATAAAGTCTTGGCATGGTTAACTGACTATCTCTAACAAAGCACTCCCTTAATTCTCTCTAGTTGGCACACCTTTTGAGGCTCATCTACTTCACATTGCAGATTTGATAGGGTCGTCCCCTTTTCTTCTTGGGTCAAGTGGACAAATGGTTGATCTTGCATGGGGATCTTGTTAGAAATATTAATTACTCGCTGATACACAGACGATGTTGTCAGAGTCCGACACAGTTCAGTTTCTATCAAACAATCTGATAGGATGAAGAGTTCATGTCTCTCATATATAAGCCAATCGAATTAAATTTTTGAAGCTAAGTTTCTAGGTAGATAGTTATTACAGTCTTTAATGTAAGTCGGTAGAAGAGTTTTTAGTTTGTCTATATGAAGAAGAAAATTGTAAAAATAGACACGGACACAGACAGACAGAGAAAGACAGTGAGAAGAGAACAACTGTGTGTAAGTGTGCAAAGAAGAAGGAAAAACTATGTGAAGAGTTCGAAGCTCAAGCTTCTGTATTTTGTGAAAGTGTTGAGAGTCGAAGCTCTGTAAAAGGTGAAACATAATTGTAAATTTCCAAGTTTGTATTTACGACTATGAGTTCTTTGTTATGCCTCCACAAGATATATAAATCCATAGTTTATGATTTAATGCAAGTTTTATTTAGCCGCACATCTTCTCCAGATTTACTTGAGTAAATGTTGTTTACATTTACTATTTAGTGAAAGACACAAAGAATCCATAATTATTTCACCATGTAAAAGTTCTAGTTTTTATCCGCATAGTGTTCGACACATGTCTTATTTAATATTTGGTTATATTATATTGTGAGTGGGTCGCAATATAGTTGTGTCACAGTTTATCCCAAGTTACCGTCGGTGAAAAGTGTTTTTCATATCCTAAGTCTTTAGACTAAGAAATATCTTCTTATAAAGTTCGACCAAAAGTTGTTTTGACGAAGTGAAAATTGGTCACAGGAATAATTCTTGTCGCAGTAAAAGCCGGTCGAAGTAAAGTAAGTCTTTCGCAGCTTGTCCAGTCTGTCCACAGTAAAACTCTATCGCAGTAAAATTTCTATCACAGTAAATCCCAATCGCAGTAAGTCCTTCGCAGTAATTCTGTCGCGGTGATTCCGTCGCAAGTATTTTTGGTCGCAAGACTTTCCGTTAAAGTAAAAGAAAGGGAAAGAAAATTTTATGACCTTGCGATAACTCAAGTCTACTGTCGTGGTAGTCATCTTTCCCGAGATCTATGGTTCATATTGTTGGATTGACTAATTTCATGGATCTAGTATTTGGCACTTGTTTTTGTAAAATTACTCAAAATGCAATATGCTAAGTCAAGCTCTTTGACTTTTAATGCAAAAAAGAAATATCACAATAAACCTTAGAGGTTTCATGAATCGTAACCTTGTGAATTTTCAGCCTTAGGGCTGTTGTGAAATAGTATATAAAACAACAACAGAAAGTGTATAATATTTCACATCCAAACAGTCGAGACTTCTAGGCAATCCAAAAAGAAAAGACACCAAAAAACTTTGATAATTTCCAGCCTTCTAGGTCAACTTATCCCACATAAACTGTTGGACTCGATCGTTGTTAAACCAAAACCCACATGCATTAATCTCCTCTACAATTCACTCTGGGACCACGAGAGGGGGGTAACCCAGGTCACAAAACTCAGGGGGAGCGATGGATGCACATGCCAACAATCTCCCCCCTAGCATTACCCAGGGGGTTTCAATCTTGAGACCTATCACTCATATACCATTTGTTGGTTTGGATCGTTGTTAGACCAAAACCCAAAAGCGTTAACCTCCACTACAATCGCCAAAGTTGGTATCCACAAGAGTGGGTTAACCCAAGTCATGAAACTCAAGGGGAGCACTAGATGCACATCCCAACATACACCAAATCTAAAGTTTAACATTTACAACAATTCAACAACAGGTATAGCAGCAACAAAGCGGCCCTTCAATTCCTCAATGAAGACATTCACTTAACAAATTGTCATTTTACTTATGTCAAATCATCAAGACATATATAGTTGTATAATAATACATGACGAACATATATGACAGAAAATCAAATCTGGAAAAAAAAGCGAAAGTTTTGCACATCCAAAAACTTCATTTATATACTCGAGATGAAGTACATGTACATACCATAGCCTTTTATAAAGGCTAGTACAAATCCAATAGTTATCCAAAACCCTATCTAGGGAAAATATGGAAACCTTAGCTCAACAAAGATGCTCCAATATGCATGAATAATTCCAACACATCCTCTAAGGAAACATATTCTCTTCTCTTCTTCTCCACCAAATATACCCTATGGTTTATCCTCAAACCCTAATATTCTTTCCGTAAAAGGGCAGAATCCCTAACCCTAGAAATCTCCGAGAAACTCTAGCACTCTAAGACAAGATAGACTAAGCATATACGAAGAACCAAGAGAGAGAAGAGTGATCATCGTCATCTTCTTCACAAGAGTAAATCCTAGAATCCTGCAAGGATCAAGCTCCAACAAAGACGTCTCCTCTAGACTTCATAACACCTCCTAGGGTTCATGAGGAAACCCTAGTGACTTTCTCCACAAAACTATGTACAAAGAAAAGAGTGTAATAATGATAATAATAAAAAGACTCTCCTTCCTTATTTATATGAGAGGTAAGGGAGGCTAGCCATACAATGTTGGGCCCAAGCCCTTACAAGCAACCTACAATAAGATCATGTAGGCCAACACAAGTGAGATGCTACACCCCAAAGTACTCCAAGATAATGGTGTACATAATAAGGGCTCCAAGATGATGTAGATAAACACATTTGTGACAAACCTCCATGAAGACCATCGATCCTCCAAAGCAAGGTTACACGAACCGTGGGTGCGATCGAAATCGGCTAAAGAATCTAATACGGGTGCGGCACTCATCCCAAAATTAGGAATCGGGGATTGGGAACCCTAACCCTAATTAATATTAATTATCCTATGTAAACAACTTTATATTAGTCAAAACGAGGTGGAATAATCCGATGAAGAATCCAAAAATTCGATTGGAAAGAATCTGATTCGGGTGCGGTTAGGCCTAGGGCCGAATCTGGTAACTATGCTCCTAAGCAATGTACTCCACTAGGTCAACTGCTCCATCCTGGAAAATTCCTAGTATGAAGAATTTTGCCAAACATCACAACACTCTATACTGGTGGCCTCTATGACAGTTGAATTGTTGATGAATGGTGGCTAATAATTTTGGCGTCTCTCACAACCTCACGAATCTAGACGTAGAGTTTTTTTGGCTCATGTCACTGCACTCACTGTCAATGCTACACCATGTATTTTTAGGTACTTCGTCCAATAAATGTAGAAGGCACAAATAGTTGGAGAGGGATATGATAATTTTGTTAAACGTAACATCATCGTAATGGACAATCACGTTTCTTTTAATTGCCAACCCAGACCAATTTTAACTGGTGCAACCTAATATTTCCCGCAAGTATGTGGTATCTAGAACTTCAACAGCAAAATATATCCACAACCCTTTGACGACTCCCTCATAGTAATTATTTATTTTTATGTTTGCAATGGTACCAATTGTGGATCCTCAGTAATTTGTTTGAATAAGTTACAATGGTCAACAGAAGTTTCAAATCTTGATGGTCCTTCTTGTTGTGTGACCTGACAACAACTCAGATATTGACTCCCAGCGATTTTGACAATGGCTTTGATTGGGTGTCTCTTCAATTGGGTTTACTAATTTTTCCCCTGATATTTCCTCAAATCACAGCAAAGTGATCTTTGTTTAGCTTAAATTATGAATGATGAATAGCCAAAAGCCTAGGGTCAAAGACCCAGAATCAAAGAAACTCTGGTAAATATATGGCTAAAGGCCAGATCAGACAGGGTTTGATAGAAAGTGTGACCAAGGGCCAGATCAGAATTTAGCTCTCATACCAATGAAATGAACAAAGTTTATTTACTAACAAATATCCAACATAAGAAGGACAGTTAACAAAAATCCATATAGGACAGTAATAAATAAAAATAAAAAATGAATGAATAGATATTATTGCAATGCCATGGGACATATACTTATATATGAATTGATTGGTCAACATGGTTGATAGATCATGTCCCTTCATTAGGACATGCCTTTTGATTAGGATGTGTCATTTCACAGTTCACTATGCATTATTTATTTATTATTATTACTATTAATACCGTGTGCATGTGTTGCATTTGGGTTTGTTTCTGGTTTCCCAAAGACATCAACACCCTAGTGAAGGGAAGTGTTCCAGTCTTGGAGGTTTTATTGGACACATATTCATGATTATTGATGGGGCGTCCACCTTGGAGAAGCCAAACATGCAACTTAGAGGAGTATTATATTGTTTATACCCTATATGAGAGAGACGTCCACCTTGAGAAGTGTGGCATCGCCACAACCTACTTCCTATTTAATATTCATTGTTTGACTTGTCATTAGGACTAGTTATTGGATTATTAATATTTTGTCCTTTTCCTTGGAGAAAAGCATGGATTTAGATATTTTATTGTTATTCATTGGAAAGATTAGTGGATCTAGATCCATCCAAATCATATTCTACTGTAAGGGAAGTTGAGCTAGACTCTATATATAGAGTAGCTCCTCCCATGGATTTTTGGATGGTTGCATTTCGGGAATTTCCCCCTTGGAGCTTAGTTGAATATCTTGAAGGCAATGAAAGTGAGGATTATATTTTGTGGTGTATGTGTTTGGACCATGTTTAGACTCAGTATTGCTACAGAGTAATTCTGGAATTTTGCTTGCATCAAATGAGTAACTAAGGTGGAATATGGGTAACCTTGTTTCTTTCATTAGAAGAGTTTGATTGCAGTTCATTCCCCCTTTGAAATCTTTGTATTTATGTCTGGAAATATCAATGTGTATCTTTATTCCTCACCAAGAATAGGCTTCCATTCATAGTCACTATTGGTAAATACACCCTCATACATATTTGGAACTACTCCTCAATTTGGAATTCACAAGTAATTATCTGCAATTGTGGACAGCAAGATAGGGCTGTTTATGGGATGTTAATTCCAGTTGCATCCACTCTTAATCTCATTCAAAAGAAGCTCATAGTTGCTGGCCTTCTTAGTTTATCCTGGACTCCATTTTCCCAATGGACTGACACTAGTCTTGGTCCGCCCATCATTTTATAAGAAACCTATATTTCAATCTCCACTTCGCTAACGTTATTTCTCCATTTCACCTTGAGCCTAAATTGCATAAGCTCTGGCAATCCTAGCTTACGGATACCCTCCTTATGCCGGAGGAGAGCCAGGCTATAGTGAGAGGAAGGGCTGTTGTGGTTTCAGTGGGCAGCCTTCCTGAGTTCCTCTAAGGTTGCACTCGTGTTTTAGGGCTTTACCACAAGAAGTGCATGTTTGGGAGGTAGCAGGATCTTGTAAGTATGGGTGTGGTTGGGATATTCATTCAGCGGGTTGCTAATGTGACAAGGTAGTGTGTCTATCATAAGCCAAAACATTTCATGTAATCGTGTATTCATGTTATATATTCTTTAATGGAACAATCAATACAATTTTGTTGTGTGAAAACGATGTCTACTGTCCCATATTTCAACACCATTTTTATATTTGTCTCTTTCAATTGCAAAAACTGTTGGTGAACAAATTTACAAAAAGAATGAAAAAATATATGGAAGAGTTCAATTATGAAACAGTTCTTACAATCTTCTGAGAATTATCAAACTACTTACCTGAGTAAAGAGGTCAGCCAAGCATGTGAGGAGATTCTCCTCTGATTCTCTCCCAGCCTTTGCACGACTATAATAATCCAGTAACTGCTCTCTAAAAGGAACACAGAAATAAAGAGCCTGTTTTGCAACCAAGAAAAGGATAACTGTTTAACTCAGTCTTAGATCAACCAAAAGCAACAAGCAATGCTTGTAATCACACTTTAAAAAGAGCCTTTTCTGATTGTGCAAGTATTGATAGTGAAATCAAACTAGCACTTGGGATAGTTTGCTTATTGGCCAGAAAGGAGACAATCCCACATAGTTTGACAAGTCTTGAAGAAAGAATATTTAATCGTCAAACACACTATACCATTACAACATGATAGTTACAGGATGATTCTTCTGAAACATTAATTCAAAGACAAGCAAAAGCTTTATAACAATGCCAGATGGTTTTTCAACTTTGAAGGGCCATTTGCATATTAGATGTAATGTAAACAGATGCAAATTTATATTGGAGAAGTAAGATACAAATATGGTTTTAAAACAATTAATCAACATCTACAAACAACATTGACACGATCAAGAACTATAACAAAACCAAGAAAAATTATGCTCATGCTTAGTACTGTCTTCTTAAAAGAAAAAACCAAAAAAGCATTTGTAAGCAATGCATAATTTGCACACTGCCTTGATCAATATAGATCAACTGATTACACTCCAGAAATCTGCGCCACCTTTAGCAGCAATGATGCTAAGGGAATTAGGATAGAAGTATCCAACATGTGACTGCCCAAGGACATTTTGAAGTTGAGCTATGCAATTCCAAACATTAGCCTTTTGTCTTTTAGCCTCTAAATCAGAAAAATCAAAAGGAATGCATGAGCAAGAAGCAAAAATAATAATAATAAAATTTAATAAACCTAAAAAATATGTAGTCCCAAGAAAATTGTGATCCTCAGCTGGACATAGTGCTACATACATGCATCTAGATCCACAACTAGTCAGGTAGACCACACACAATATTCTAGGACAGCAATGCTCAAAGGCTCATTATTTTTCGAACAAAGATAAACAACAGAATCCCGAAAAGCAGGATAATTTTGTAATCTTACAGAAACCATAAAATTATAAAACCCGCAAGCCTTTTTAGTTGAAAAACTAAGAAACAGAAATATGAAGAAACATCAAAGTCAAAGTTGTGAGATAAGATAAGATAATTTTATTAATGTCCAACAAGTGACCAAAAATATGGTCAATGGGACTGCTCAGTACATAAGTGGCGATACATAGTGGAAGTGTGAAGGCCACTCTTATATAAGCAAAATATCAAAGATAATATGCGTATTATCTATGCACAACGATGACAACGCCAAAAAAGAAATGCAATGCTTTGGATCCGAGTACAAGGAAAAGAAGCCTCGATGCTCCAAGTGCCTGCCGTCGGATGGAGGAAAGAGGGGGTCCTCCTCTGAAACTGAATGTGAATCTTTCCTACCATCCAACGTTAAAGGAAATAATCCCTATTTGAAAATCTAACCAGTGGATTTGGATCCAACCCAAGAGATGTCTGTTTAGAAAAGATGACCCGTTGTCAAGAGCTAGTGAAAGGGGGTTGCCCGCTAGTCGAGTGTAAGCTATCTTCAGACCTCATACAGCAACCATGTGTGAGTCTCACTACCAGGCATTGTGCTTCCTCCTGGGGCCTAACAGATCTAGGGACTGGAATGTTGCACTCTACCAGCCTCTTGGTGCCACCAGGGAAAAATATGTAATTCTCTAGGTAGTATTGGGAAGAGTGATGGATGTGAGACCTGAGCCTAAGTGCCTCTCCCAAGCATAACACCAAGCACTGCTGGTCTACATCTAGGAAAAAGGTAGAAAGGGTGTTATGAGATTCCCTGAACAAGTAGTGGAATCAGCTGCATATCTCATTGTACCAGGGGCATTTGAATATACAGTCAGTGTGATGGATTGAGCTGCCTTGTAATCAAATCCTTGAAGACTTAAGGAAGAGGTGAGGTATTGCATCTACTTTGTTGCATGGTTATGTTTATGCTCTCAAATTGTTGTGAATTATGTGTAAGAAACCTCTTGCTATCATTCTAATTTGAAGGCCTATTAATGAAATATTTTTTCATTTAGGGGTAAAGCAATGTGAAAAGGTTGTCCCTCTTGTTTTCGTTGCTGTTATAGTTGTTTTATTTCCCTTCATCTAACTAACTCTTGCTGAAATGGAATTATAATTCAGCTAAATATAACAGCACCTTCATATTTCTTTGATGAGTGGCACCCCTAGCCATCCAAGATTAAATTTCCATATATTAAATTCCAGAAAACTCCAAGATTAAATGTATCAAATAATTCATTTTTCCTTGAGTACATAACTAAACGATGAAGGTATCAAATTAGTTCTTTCATCTATCAAGGTTGAATGTGGTATCAAATCAGCTTCAGCAGGTATTCTCCAAGGTCTGAGGTCATAAGTGACCACCCTGAAGCTAGCAAGGGAGACTTGGAGATTAAACAGTTCTGTGAGTCATGGCAAAAGTCAAGGTGAACATACAAGCCTTGTGAGCCAGGACAAAAGTCAGAACGAAAGTGATAATGCCTTGTCAAGTCTTGTGAGGTCATGGCAAAAGTCAAGGCGAACAGACAAGCCTTGTAAGTCATACCAAAAGTCAAGTCAGCAAGTCTTGTGAGGCCATGCCAAAAGCCAAGACAAAAGTTAGGAAGAATGTAAAATTCCTATGAGCTAGAAACAAACAATCTTCCTTATGCAAATAAATGCATTGATCTACTGCGTTGGCATGAATAAATTCATCCACCATGAATATGTCTCTTTTGTCAAAGTCAAAGTCAAGGTTAAAGTCAAAGTTAAAGTCAAAGTTCTCATCAATAAAGTTAGAGTTTAATTTTTATTTAAAGTTTTAATTATTAAATTATTAAATTATTAATTTATTTATTTATTAATTAATTGATTTTTAAAAAATTAATTCAAAAAAAATCTAAATAATTAAAGTTAGCAAAAAGACAAAGTTAGAAATAATTAAATAAATAAAGTTAGCAAAAGACAAAGTTAGAAAGAAAAAAAAAGGGAAATAAATAAAGTCAAAAAAATGGAAGCTACTAAAAAAATTCAAAATCTTACTTTATTGAAATTTGTCTTCTCCATTTAGAACTTTCCGTCAGTTTTCATTTCAATTTCTGGATCTTTCCCTGTGTGCATGCCATGTCAACCTTACCTTCTTTGCTTATTTAATGTAGCCTCTGCTGTCCATTATTGTGCATAATTAACTAATGAAGTTTGGTCTTTACGTCTGAGTAAATTCAAGGACAACAAGGAACTTTTGTCTTGCTGGTTTTTACAAAGTCAAAGAGGACAGCAAGGAACTTCTGTCTTGCTGGTTTTTACACAGTCAAAGAGGACAGCAAGGAACTTCTTCTCTTGCTGGTCATCTACAGTCAGGTTCAAGTCAGTCAGTCAAGCTCATTGAAGAGCATAGTTCATGGTGGAAGTTGTATTATGATCATACAAAGTTATTTGCAATTAAGGAAGATTGTTTGCTGGAGTTTTATCCCTTCTCGGGTTTCTCCAGGGTAAATTTCTTGTGTTCATGTGAGATCTCATTTATGCATCTATTTTACTGCTCATCATCCATGCTTATGTTGTTCTATACTGCTGATTGAAAGCTTATATCAGAGGAAATTATAAAAGGAACAGTAAAACACTTTGCCTTGGATAAATATGCTTGAAATTTAACAGGAACAAGGGAATGTAAAAAAAGGATAATGTTATAAAATAGCAGAGCCCAATATGAAAACAATAGAAAAGATAACAGTGGAAACTGAGAATGTTCTTGTCTGGAAACTGAGAATGTTCTTGTCAGAACATATAAAGATAGGTTGCTTATGAGTTAAAATTGAAGCCACAATTGTTAATGAATAGGTGATAGTAGGAGCCCATGGCACGTAGAATTGACGGTGAACGGTTGTACTGTTAAGGCACTCCTTGCGTAAGGTCACCGGTTTGAAACTCCGTGAACGGTGATAGTAAGAAACCTCTGAACTCTGCAGCAACATCTGACCATATAGTATCCAAAATTTCAAATATAACCATAGCAATGGTACCCAGCAAGAAATGTGGAATATATTTCATTAGGCCCATTCTTGAGGCCTTCGAACAAAATCAGGTGAAATGGACCTGTTTTGTACAACTGGTTATTCCAAGTGAAACCTAAGTTGCCAGGGCTTGTGTCTGTGGGTGTTGGATCAAGGATGCGAACATGTGCACAACATCCAAAAGAAGAAGAAAGACTTCCACACACAAGAAGAGCACAAGAAAGAAGGTATGCAAGTATGGGAGGCAATTGTCAGAACTGTACACATATATGTACACTCATTTGCACTAAGATATATATTTAGAGTACAAAACTGTAGGAGAGTGATCAAGTTTGACCTTGACTCCAATAAAATAAAATAACATGGGGGAGTTAAATTACAAAATAGAAAAGTAGAAATATAATACATGTTCATAAGACTAAACCTCGTCAATTCCTCAATTTCTGTTGTAATTGGGGTACAACCCTTTCAATGAAGGACGAACTAATCCTTGGGTCTATTGTAGTTGGGGTCTTTAGACAAATCCATGTCATGTTTAAAAGAGAGTGTTTAAACCAGTGGAAGAATGTTCTAACGAGGAGGAGATTCATGAAAGAACATTGGTGAACATCCTCCCTGCTGAAAAGTAAAACTCCAAGAAGAACTAACATAGGAGGAACAAGAAGAACTACACAAGTAGCATAGTGCACAAAATGAAGGAATGCACTCTGCTTCATAGTTGCAATGAATGAACAAGGAGTGAACCAGATCGTTGTCCAAAGCAGGATTATGCTTTGAAGGACTAGGTAGTCCTATAAGCCCTCCCTGTCAAGGTTGGAGGATCCCATGAGTTGGATATAACACTATAAACAGGGAATAAAGCTGTGAAGAAAACACCTGATAGACAAGAGGTAGGTCTGTCAATGGCATGACAACTAGAGAGGATGGTGCAAAGACAAAGTCAGAATGTGTCTCCAACAGCATTGCTCACCATGTAGTGGAGTTGTAGAAGTGTGAGGCTGCATAGATGTGTTAGCAATATGAAGAACTAGCAATGAATTATTATCTTGGAAAAGAGAAGGCACAGGAACAAACTGCAGTGATGGTTGTTGTGGCTTATGTGATATGTCGAGCATGCAGGGGTCAGCAAGAGCAGAATCAAGCAAGACGGAAAATGTTGGAGCAAAATAAAGATCGTGAACATAGGTAAGAAGTGTGGACATTGAGGAAAGTGTCATGGGAGTAAAGATTTCTTGATTAGAGACAAGCGATGGTTGGAGAACATGGCCATCATGGTTCCCAGATGTGGATTTGGAATTGTAGTTGTTGTGCAAATGCATCTTGTTGTTGTGGTAGAGTTTGCAGAAAAAATCTAATTTTATCGTTGTCAATGTGCCAGGAAGCGAAGAAAGTAGATCTAGGGTTTGTAGAAAGATGAGAGAAGCTGACATCCAATGGATTTCTCTTTTCCACAAGAGTTGTGACTTTGAGTGATGTTGAACAAATCCACAAAATAAAATCATCATAACTTCCTCAATCATTTTCAAAATCACTACCTTGATACCAAATCAGAAATAATAACAAAACTTTGCTTCTGATGGCACTAGTGTGACTTCAATCTAGTTCCTACACAAAGAAAAGATTGCCTTGAAAGATAGTGTTTTCATAGATACAGAAGGTCAATTTCTTGAGGGCATAACACCTGTTGGTAGAGGTCTTGGGGTAAGTGAGTTGCACAGTGCCGCGGAGGCTGTGCAAGCTCACGCGGCACCGCGCAAGCCAAAGATAGCGCAACGAGTGGAAAACAAACCGCTTTTGAATATTTTATGCATATTTTTGTATCGATTGACCACATTTTGTGGATATAGGTCATTAGTGGTTAAATCAGTTAGGAAGTTAGTTAGAAGTGGACCTTGAATGTAAAGGCGCAAGCCTATATATAGATTAGAATTGCAAATTGTAAAGAGACACACGACACACAGAAAAGAGGGAGAAAAGACATGTATGAGATGAGACTGAAGGGAGAGATTGGATCTTTTGTGATTTGTAAGCGACTCTGTGGATTGATCTTTCTCTCGCTGTGGAGAAAGACGACTGTTGTTTTGGATCCGTTGCGATGGAAGTAATATGATATGACGGATATTGAGCTGAATCACTGTTGTCCTTGTTCCCTTTCATATGTTGCGATGTCTTTTTCTGTCTTTATATACTGTGATGGTCCTGTTTTATGAATGAGGAATGCAATACTGCTACGATGTCTTTTCCTATCTTTATTTCATGTGATGGTTCTAGTTTATGAATGATGAATGCCATACTGCTGCGATGAATAGTTGAATGGTGCAATCTGTTGGATCTGTGATTGAAACGATAGATCTGTGATGAATACTGCGATATCTGATAGATGGTTCTGCTAGATCTGATAGTTATGCTCATGAATCGTTGATGCCCCGATTCTCCTCCTTACTGTCGAAAACTTGGTTCTGATAGCTCTCCCTCGAACATCTCGGGTGAGACTTCATCCACTCTGCGGGTGTTCCAGGCAGGGTAAAACCTGTCTGGGCCGGTGCTCGGGGAGATCACGCTGGTTGGGCGTCGACAGAGTGGGAACCCCTATCGACGAGGCTTTGTTGGTGGGTTTTCACCAACAAATGGTTATCCCCTTCATTTCTGAGAATTTTGTTGGGAACAGGTCTTGAAACTCATGCAATAGATCTATGATCTTTGCCATAGTCCCCTCGTCCCAGTAGTCCCCAATATTGGCAAATTTCAGATTCTCCTCCGTCCCAATGTTAACTTTCTTAATCTTCAGCGGTTGAGTCATGGGATCCATTGGCACATCTGGTGCTGCGACATCCTGGCTTCCTTCAGTTTCTAGAATATTAATGTTTCGCAACTCATCATCATCCTCCGACTCGCCAGAGAGGTTGTAGCATTCCATCATCGATTGCATGTGGCAATGCGCATGTGGGTCCATAGGATATGCGACTGGGACCACTTTCAAAACTACATCTTGAATGATCTGTTGTGCATTGTTAACTTCTGCGTTAGCATCTACAAAGCCGAAGGTATGCGCAAAGCAAACAGTCATCTCCTCCCAAGTGGTAATTTCTCTGCGTAGCTCTGCTGATATGTACCAAGACTTTGGCATTTCATCCAATGTGTGAATAAAAGCATGGACCCACTCATCCTTGGGTCGCAATGCCCACAGCATCTGGCATTCCCTCAGATGACTACAAGGGCTATTCTGGCCATCATAGCTCCCAGTGTGATATACCTCTAGATCGCCGAAGCGCATAGTCATCAACCGTCGACATTGTGCCCATTCATGAACGATCTCCTTATGAACTGCCCACCAGCGTGCTGGAGTGGCCTTCAATGCTTCTCTTAATGCCAACAAGCGCTAAGGCTCAGATACCTTTGCTTCAAACTCCTCGAGGAACCCAGATAGTTTCGGTAGTCCTTCGTATATCGGCAACTCAAAGGTCTCAGTCGTGACATCATGGTTTCCCAAATGTGGATTTGGAATTGTGGTTATTGTGCGAATGCATCTTGTTGTTGTGGTAGAGTTTGCAGAAAAAATCTAATTTTATCGTTGTCAGTGTGCCATGAAGCAAAGAAAGTAGATCTAGGGTTGGTAGAAAGATAAGAGAAACTTACATCCAATGGATTTCTCTTTTCCACAAGAGTTGTGACCCTAAGTGATGTTGAACAAATCCATAAAATAAAATCATCATAACTTCCTCAATAATTTTCAAAATCACTACTTTGATACCAAATCAGAAATAATAACAAAACTTAGCTTCTAATGGCACTAGTGTGACTTCAATTTAGTTCCTACACAAAGAAAACATTGCCTTGAAAAATAGTGTTTTCATAGATACGGAAGGTCAACTTCTTGAGGGCATAACTAACACCCACAATACTGCACAAAATCACTACTATGACCCCAATTCAGAAATGGGACCAAAAAATTATGCATCTAATGGCATTGGATTGATTGTAATCAACCACATTAGAGAAAAAACATGTCGGTCGTGATTTTTTGGTGGTTGAAGGAAGTAGATCTAGTAGAGGTTAAGCTGTAAAACCCTGAAGGAGATTAGATCAAGGACCTTGACTGTAAGAACTCAATGGTGTTAGATCTAATAAGTGTGTGAGATGGAACCCTATAGGTGACAAGATCTACAAGCCACAATCATTTGGCTTTGACAACAATTGATAAGTGCATAACACTAACAAATAGAAGAAAGATACTCACACAAGAGAGCAAGAATGCAAGTATGAGAGGATATTGTCAGAACTATATACGTATATGAACATTCATTTGTATTAAGAAATATATAGAAAATGCAAAATTGTGGGAAAGTGATCAAGTTTGAACATGTCTCCAATAAAAAAAAACAATAAAGTGGGTGAGTGATCAAATTAGAATAAGTCACGCAGAAAAGATAAAGTTATAGTACAAATATAATATGTGTTCACTACACCAAGTCTCATTAATTGATACCAAGTGAAATATGCACAACGCTAGCAAATGGAAGAAAGATACTCACACTTGTACTCTTTTAGTCCCACCGACCCACTGGTGTGGTCGTTTGTTGGAGAATAATAAAATTACCTTATCTTATTATCCATCACAAAAGAAATGTGCAAGAGAGCAAGTATGCAAATATGATACGAGATTATCAAAACTGTACAAATATATGTGTACCCATTTGTATTAAGAAATGTATATAGAGTACAACAGTGTGGGGAAAGTGATCAAGATTGACCTTGTCTCCAGTAAAATACAATGAAGTGGGTAAGTGATCAATCTAGAATAAGTCACTCAAAAGAGATAACAATAAAGTAAATGAAAAAGTACAGATATAATACATGTTCACTAGAGTAGGTCTCAACAGATGCCCACTCAAGCACTAACACTTGCACATAAGTTTCCAAGGTCTGTGGCACATGCTGGTATGCAGAAACATTTATAAAGTCTAGGTTTTCTGGTTTGTGTGTAAATACAAACACAGGAATATTCTATGTAAAATCCAGAACTGGGAAAACCTAAAAGCAAAAACTTAAAACGTACAAAACATATATGATATCATGATCAAATTAACTTTTATCAAGATCCTAATTTCATAAAATTCAATGAAAGAACTTAGAAATAACACAGAATATATTATATATTGTAAAATTATTATATTATATATATGTACATCGCAGATTATGTTATATATATATATATATATATATATATATCACTGAGGTGACCGTGTGAGAAATGGAAGACAAATGGAAGACAAGGGAACAAATTTCCAAGACAGCTGGAGTAGAAGGGTTGGTAAGGTATGGGACAAGGAAACCACCCTTGAATATAGAAAATACGAAAAATTAATAAGCTTGGTTACCCATGAATATGATTAATCGCAAATAAACATGATAATATATCCAATTTGAAACTCAAATAGTTGAATACACATCGAAAATTGAAATCATAAGAGGATAGTAGATTCTCGGCGATCTCTTCAAAACCTAATCCAATCATCAACTCGACAGATTTATAACAGCCCTTAATATAGAACACAAGAAAGATGTTTACTTACCATATCTTCATCCAAGAACAATCGAAGACACAAAATAGAGCAAAATGCCACAAGCAGAGTAAGTTGTTTAGAGTTTCCCTAGCAATGAGAGAATGAATTCGCTTGAATGAAATGATACAAATGAGGGATGTATCTCTGTATTTAAACACATCCTTTCGGGTTAGGACGCTAACCCCAAGAGGGTGACCAAGCCAACCTAATCCAATTTAGAAAGTACAATAAATGAGTTAGGTACCCATATGTAAGCTCCATCCATACAATGGATTTATGAGTGACCTGAAGTGACAAGTAACTACATGATCTCAACAGTACATACATTCATACATCATATTATGGCTCATCCAGATTCCATACATCACGGTCTGACTTGATATAAAAGTCATAAATGACACCTTTTATTTGAATATTCTTATATACATAAATGAACAACAATATCAGATAGTGTTAGAATTAAAACAAAAAGAACCATGGAGCATGCAAATAGACAAAATCAAGTACTAAATACTTCAGTATCTTTAGGGATGCCACCAATAGTGTCATTGTTGGATTCCTCAACCTCCTCAAAGATGATCAATCACACCCTAACCAATCCCTAAAACTCTCCACCTTACTCATCCTACCTAAGAAGCTTCCTCTCAATCAACATCCCATGTGTCACTAGTCCCTTCAGATACCCAAGTGTCTTCCAATATTGAAGACAAAAGGCACTAGAATCCACAACTTGTTTCATTACTCTCTTAAGGGAAAAATTATCCTTTATAAAAGATTGGATGAAGCTAAAAGCAAACAAGCTCTCCTCAACCAATAAGTAAACAAATTGCTCAAACAGCAAACAAGTTTAGAGAGCTCTAGAGCTCCATCCCCATCCATCTTCACCACCTAATCGATTTATGAGTTATGATAAGCCAATCCTCTCTCACTGCCATTGAGTTAAAGGGACCATTGAATCCACCATTGAGTTAAGAGGACCATTGAATCCAACAAATGAAAGAAACTATTAGGAATCCATCATTAATTGTGTACATATTCACAATAAATTTGAACCTCCTCCCAATCATCAATAGGAGGCACACTCTCATGCCCCTCTCAATACCATTAGGACCATAAGTAGTCATGTGTAGTGATGTGTTAATATGGTCACACTTCCTTTGAATGTCTAATCAAATTTGTTGTCCATAGAACTTTAGAATAGGGTCCCTCTCATGAATGGAAACTCTAACTCAAGGCAACATGTTGTCAAAGGCCTAATAAATGTTTAAATAATTCAAGTAGCATCGGTCTTTTTAACTATGACAAATAGCACTAAACAAGAGTTAAACAAATCAGCCAACTATTACTGAACTCGATGAATAGATCTAACATGGAATGTGTTGTCCGCCGATTGCACACCAACAGCAGAAACTTTCCGAAAGTTGTCTCCTCACTTAGGAAAGTGGGAGAGGTGTGACCTTGGGGGCAAGCACAGAGCCAGGTACCGTCACCTACTCCTAGCTCCTCCGTTTAGGCTAAATCCTAACGAAGCCAAGAGGGGTAGTCCCTACAAAAGAGTTTCTATGGCTCTTAAGTTGTTTAAGTGTTTTTAATGGTTACGGATGCGGATGGGTGTTGTTTAGGAGTTATTATGATGAAATATGTTTGTTTATTATGAATTCTAAACACAAAACAAAGCAACCCACGTTGCTATCACAAGAATTGGAAGATAGACAATAATTTGAGAACTCACGAAATAATAAAGCATTCACAGATATAACCTTTTAATCAAAACATCCAATGGACAAATGGCCCAGATTATCAACAGTGCGTAAAAGAAAGAACCAGTGCCTATGGAGTCAACTTATCAGAGATGCTTCGAGCGTAAAGATGATGTGAAACTCAAAATGATGCCAGTGAATGTTTATTGCGCTTAATCTTGGTTAATTTTAACAATTTTAGATGATCTTGCTTATGGTTTCAGCAAAAGGTTTTCAATAGCCGAGAAAATGTTCCAAGTTAATCCGTTGGAGACATGACGGCCCGCCCAGTATCCCAGGCTGGTATCGCGAAGATTGACCAACTAGCTGAGAATCTTAGACAGCGAGTAGTTCCGACGCCTTTACTAAGAAAAACTTAGGAGATTTCTACAACGCCGGTGCGTTGGTTATGGGTAAAATTTTATTATGTTTTTCTTTGCGAACTTAGCAAGTCCGTTCACCGTTCTGAATACGAGCCCAACTCGAAAGTCGGCAGAGCATACTAAGTGAAGGATAATCAACGAAGTAAATTAATTAGGGGAATGTGAGTTGCAAAATTTTATTAAGTAAATTAATTAAAACTCTCCGACAGAGAGCGCTCTTGACCTTGTCTTATGACAGAGGTTCAAGAGACTTAGCTATTCTATATGCCTAATGCAAAGAAAATGCAAAACTAACTATGCTCTCCGATAGAGAGTGCTCTTGACTTGGGTTATGGCAAGTTCAAGAGACTTTATCAATTAATTGATTAAACTCAAGAAGAATTAAAAGAACTAATCTACCCAAGAGTCTCTTTCAGGTTTTTAGGCCATAATCGGGAGAGCATGGGGGTAAGTAAAACAAAACCAAGATAACAAAAGAAAAGCAACTCTCCGGTAGAGAGCACTCTTGATCCATAAAGTGAGATTCAAGAGATTTTGATATTTTTTAGGTTTCACAATATTATATCAAAGAAAGAAAACAAAACTTTGAACTAACTAAACAATAAAACAGGAAACTTTTTATCTTTTCTACTTAATGAAAGATGAACTAATCAACTTTTTTATCTATTTTCAATGAAAAGCAAAATTCTAACAATTTGAAACTATTCTATCCTATTCTACTTTTAACAAATTATTAGGCAAAACATGAAAATAAGGAGACGATACAAGCTTCCCCCAAAAGGGGGAAGAGGGGTGTGGGAGCCGTAATCCCACTTGCCCTTTATTATCTTTTTTACAATGCTTTCCTTTGATGCCTTTTTTGCTTCTTTTCTTATTCTTGGAAGGCTTTTGGAGCAAGCTGCAAAAAGGAGAAAGAAGAAAAGGGGATTATGAGTCTTTTTAAACTTGATTCTTCAAATTTTCGCCAACACTTCTGCTGTACTTGTCACAAAAGTAAAAAATCAGCGATCAAACATCACTAAAAGATGATAGCAAAGACAATGCAAAAATAAAAAAAATTGGAAAAATTTTAGAATTTTACATGCAAAGAACAAATTTTTTCCCTAGATCTAATAAATGATATTAGATCTAACAAAGCCCTAAAAGATAGATCTGAATATGAGAATTGAAAGCTTGGGTCTATTTCTTGAGCAATGCAAAAAATTAAAGAGAAGGGTAGAGAAGGAAGTTTCTTGTGGATGGAACACAAGAGATGGAGGAAGACTCTCGGCTTTCTTTCATATGAGAAGAACACGGTCCTTGTAGGCCCTGCAATCACAAAGTGTTAAACAACCGGTTGCTTGAAGCTTGGGCTAGATGTAGCTGAACTCGCACCCTTCTTCAACTTGTGAACCCTGCTAATACCAAAACTCAAATACAAGTGAGATCATATCACATGAAAAGTATGCTAAGATAGTTCAACTAAGATCAATATTACGTATAACTAACTACTCATATTCATCAAGATTATAACCTACTTTGCATAAATAATTGATTTGAAACTACAAACATTTGCTCTACCGTGCCAACAGTGGCCCTCTTGAGCTTAACAAATAAACCGATCTCATTCAAAGTAAAAAAGTAATGGGTTAGAAGCAGTATCACCTCAACCATAAAACATTTACCACATGCAAAGAGCTCATGGACCTCCAAAGTCGAAATTCTTATTAATCAAATGCAAGAAAAGCTTGATACAATTTCTACAGAGTAACTCCAGCACAAAAGTTCCATCCCAATAGAGTTAAAGGAGCCTCTATTTATACAATGAGAGAAAGCCCAAAACCCTAACACCACACCATGCAAGGAGGGCGCAAACCTAATGATCAAGCCATGTGAGAGAGCCAAACCCTAAGATAAACAAGCTAAGAGTGAGGAGAGGCCTCCACCTAGGCAAGGCGCCCCCACTCCAAGCCTAATCAAAACAACCACCATCAAAATGAGCCCTCCATCAACAAAAGCGTGAGCTTCCAAGGCTAGGGCGTGAAGGAGAGGAAGAGCACATGTGAGGCAAGGAAGAGGTAGGCGTGAAGGCTTGGTAGAGGCCAAAGGCTAGGTATGGAGGAGCCAATACCTAGAAACCACTGACACATGTCCACTTCAAGCTCGATCAAAACACCAGACCAATAGATAAGCCCCACCTCATCCAAGCATGGTCATCACTGAAGGAGGCGAATTGGCCAAGTGGATGATAACTCAATGCTCACTGAATGCTAACTGAAGCCGAGTTGTGCACTGTTAACTCCAATCATCATTAATGCCTGATGCCATGTCATTCTGCATTTCATTTTGCTCAATTCGGATTAATTTGGAGAGATTTGGATTTTCTCCAAAATAATCATTTTTATTATTTAATCAATAATTTCCCCAAAACTGACTTTTTTGAGAAATTATGAGTTATGTGGCTGAATGATGATCTGAAACTTGGAGCTAACTGGCTGGCTGATCATGAATGATTTTTGGCTTAAGGTTAGAGTCTTCAATCACTGCAAACGAACCCCGGATGGCTGACTGATTAAAAATTGAATTTTTCCATTTAAATTATGGAAAAATTTAGTTAAAAACTTAGGAAAATTTTAAAAATTAAAAATTTGACACGTCAGGTAAAAAAATTTCGGAATTTTTTCTGAGGGTCCTAGTGACTTAGGACATAACCATAGTCTATTCTAATAATGTCTAGTAGGTTTATACATACTCAGTTGGGCTCTAATAACCCCCCAAGGCCCAGAATTCAAAATCGGACATTCCAGCTTTGGAGAAAGCGGGAGAAAACCTCGTCAATTATACTCGGCTATAGGCAAAGCATAATTGTCAAGGGCAAAAAACTCCCTGGAATACCTTAGTTGAAATTCTACGTCTTAGGAGACCAAACCACTCAAAACACCCTACTAGCACATTTTATTACAAACCCCGCAGGGCCATGGTCATAATTATTCAAAACAAAAACTGGCTAGGCACAAAGGCAGATCATCTGATACACTGGAAACAAACATTTATCATGTTTGTCAACTAGCGGCTCCTCAGGTAACCCAACTATGGTACAAATAAGTTGGCAACAGAATGAAAGAGCATAGCCACAATAACAAAAATAAGTGCAAAAAGGTAATGCAATCCACAACGTGCATAAATATATTTAGGACAAAACATTATCCAGCATTGTTCCATTTAAAGCTATTTATCAAAACATAATACAAGGCTTTGTTACAACTCTAAAAATGTAAGATCTTCTTATCCATTTATACAAGGTTGGTTATAACAACTCCTATCCATTTATGTTGACTATGGTGGGCACACGTAAATAGGGAGATCTCCATTAATTCAAGTTGGTTACGCAACCTCCAAGATAAGGGGAATTCAGGACCATTAGACAGTTAATCAATTGGGTCTGTTCATCAGGTAGAAAAGACTTTTTCAACCATGTCAATTGTCAGTCAACCATCAAGTTGGTATATTTGACTAATTAGCCACTAACTCAGGTGATCGATGATTCAATAGCTTCAAACATCTCCCACATGTCAATCACCTTAGAGTCATTATGCATATCATTAACAACTTTATCGAACTCCCAACACCAATCAAATTTGTTTGCACTCCTCCCTTTCATCAGTGAGGCAGCAACCATCTCTTACTTGGATTTCACCAATTACACCTTTCCAAGCTTGATGATATCCCTGATGAAGTGGTACTTAATGTTTGTGTGCTTCAACCTGGCATGATAAATTGGATTTTTCGATTATCAATATGTATTTTCATGGTCCTTCCCAGATTCATCCTTAAATATTTATACAATAGTTGAAGCAAAAATGTGTCCTTACATGCATGTGTTGTTGCCATGCACTTAACTTCAATGCTCGGTAGTATTGCAGGAACTTCAACTACTACAACTAAGAACTTTGCCACTCAATCTAAAATCATAGCTAGCAGACAGTCTTTTTCTATTGACATCACCATCCCAATCTACACTGCAATATCCAAGTAAAATCGCTTATTGGTTGTGATGTTCATAACAATTATCAAACTCTCACATAGCTCTCAATTACCTAAAAATTATTTTAACAACAATCCCATGCCCTCGAACAAGATCCACCATAAAGTTGTTATCGAGTTCCGCAACTTGTGCAATCTCAAGGTCTTATGTAGACTATTCCATACATAAGAATTTTGATTGTGCTTTGATAAGAAACAATTCACAAGTTTTACAAATAAATGTCGATCTCAAGATTAGTAGACTTCGACAACCTTACCCTAGGGTCCGTCTAAGTCTTAACCAACTTGTAAACTTCCATCCTGAACCTTCTAAGAATCATGCATGTATTAACTCTGGCTTAGACAGATTTTATCCCACCAGACTTCAATCTCAAAGTAGTAATGCAAATGAACATGTAATTATAATCACCCTACATGTTTATATATTTTCCCTAACTTAGAAAGATTTTATCCCACCACAGATCAATGTTTACACAGTAATGCATATGACCAAGAGCATTCATCTCAAACTGAGATGAAAATTAAAGATTTTCTAACTAGATTGTTCCTTTGTTGTTGTTGAATAGCAAGATGTCATCGACATATGGGGTAATGATAATCACATGTTCGTCAAATAACTTCAAGACATCACCATAATTCAACATAAAACCGTCACACTTCCAATACCACTTTTCCAATCACTACTTCAAACCATGTAATGACTTTTGTATTTGGCACACAATGTCTTCTTTTACCTCAACCTCAAACCCTTCACGCTATTACATGTAGATCCCTTCTCACAATTCTCCATGTGAAAACATTGTCTTTGTGCCTATATGTCCAACATCAGCATCACATACTACACAAACACTAAGAGCAACCTTACTGGAGTCATCTTTGCAACTAGGGAAAATGTTTCATCCTAGTTGATACCTTTGACCCAAGTATAACCTTCACCACAAATCAATCTTAAAACTTCTCAACAATGCCATCTGGTTTGTGCTTCTTAAATACCCACTTGCAACCAACAAGCTATTGTTCTCTAAGAAGCCTCATCAATGATCAAGTTGGGCTCTCTTCTAGTGACTCCAATTCCTCCCTTCAAGCATCTAGCCACTTTTCCTAAGTCCTTGCAACCTAAACCTTCTTAAAATATCCTTCGATAATTTGTTGAAACCAACAACGGAAAGTAACATATTCAATCAAGCATCCTACTTATTTTGAAGATCATCGAACCACTATAAAGTTGGGTTGTTCACCAATTTCAACATCCCAATCCTCTTCATCAAGCCCCTCAACATCGACCCTTGGGTTGGCTAGTTGGTTATTATATTTTCCATTGACCTTCTAGATCACTATAAAGTTTTCAAGTTCACCCTCCAAGTGCACTTTCTAAGATTTCTCCCTCAATCATTGAAGGCCACATATTTTGAATCATGGTAGTTTTTCGTTTCAAGTTCATCAAACTTATAGCCTTTTATTCCACTGGCATATCCAACAAGATATGTTAAAATCTCTCAAAACTAGCTTAAACTCAGCTAGGACTTTGTCAAACAGTTGGCCAAAACTCAGATTTCAATCTCCTATAAAACCTTCAGTGATCTACAGTACTTTGATGACTAAATCTGGAAAATATAGCAGCGGACTAGAAAATGAACAGCAGACAGTCATAAACACATTTGACACAGTATATATGGACAATGACCCTGGAAAAACCAGCCAAGAGAGAGATCTTTATTGAGCTTAAGTGAAAACTTCTTAGAGAATACAACAGTAGTACATCACAGCACTGTACTTGCAGCAAGAAATACAAGACACTTATCTCAAAAATCATGTTAAATTCTCTTATTTATGAGCCCAGACATGTACAGCAGTGTACAGCCTGTTACCACCTAATTGGTAACATGCTTTCAGAAGTGTTAACCCCATGTTTGCATGAGTATCCACGAACACTATGCTGAGAGCATAGAGCACAGAGCAGAGAAGTAAAGGGCAGTCTTTCAGCATACAGGGAGGAACAGAACTTGTCAGCATTCATGCACAGCAAGAGGTGTTGTATGTGATATGCCCATTGCTGAGCCATCTGCAGTACTTCAGACTGTTGTGGAAGCTTGCAGTTCTCTTGAAGTAATAGTTAACTCTCCAAATAGAGAGAGGAGGTTGCTAGACTATAGTCAAGTGGGGGAGGCTCTAGATTATGCAGATACTCTAGATGAAACACTGAATTTAAGTGTTCCTACTTTATTTGGGTTCAATGTTCCTAGGCTTGTTTTACAAGTCCTCACAGCAGAAACTAATGATTGTCAAGGCAGAGGAAGGTTTTTGAACTCCATATTCATCCAGCAAGAACCTGTTACCTCCTAACTGGTAAGGGTAAACCTTTTGGCAGGCAGAAGTTCAGGAAACATGTTCAAAACAGTCAGCAGGAGTAATGCAGGGTATTATATCATGCCTCTCGTTTAGTCCTGTCTATAATGCATTGCTTGCTGCTGGATCTTACAATCGAACTACTGCATTATATGCTGAGGAAAATGCGGAATTTTTATTTGTCTTACATGGCCAAGAAGGTGGTGTTACCCAGGTCCTTTTTTCAAGTGATGGAAACTATCTCTGCACTAGTGGACGTAAGGATCCTTACATTTTGTGTTGGGATGTGCGAAATACAAGTGGAATCTTGTATAAGTTCTACAGGTCTGCAGAGAATACTAATCAGCCAATAGCCTTTGATATTGAGCCCTATGGACAGCATTTAGGTATTGGTGGGCAGGATAGGCAAGTGAATATATATGACTTGCAAACTAGTGAATGGATTTACAGACTTTCAATCTGCTTTTGACACAGTGAATGGATTTTGCTTTCATCCATATCTTCCTTTAGCTGTGTTTTCCTCTGGGCATCGAAGATTTTGCATACCAAGTGATGATGAAGAGAGTTCAAACTTGCGTGTTGAGGACAATCCACCTATTGAAATTCCCCGACCTATGGTTACCATCGTGGGGAAGTCTGAAGATCATAAAAATACATGTGCTAGAGATGCTGCACGACGGACTTCAAAATTTCAAAAAATTAAGTCAAGACAAACAGCAGCACACCTTCAAGTCCATCCAATAATATTGAGATCAATGTAAAGGATCACGAGGCTGTGATGCAGGTTGTAACAAATTCCAGAGAAGGCTGGCACACTGAAGCCTTTAAATGGAAATTCATAGTGCAACTGCACTATCATGAGAAAGAAAAACTTCTTCCTGAGTTGAAGAAATGCCATGGAACAATTGAAGTTTGTCACAGTGACATCGCGAGGAACAAAGTTGATCTGAAACAGAGCATCAATTCCCAGAATCGTTGGAGCGGCTTCACTAAAATTTGATGTTGCCGGAACAGTCGCCGCGTCTAGCAGCCGAGTCATGGTGAAAATAGATCTTACACATGATGAGCAATAGAGAAATTTACAAAGCAAACTTTCTATTTCAGAGAAAAATGCCACGAGTTTGCCAAAGAAACCACTAGCAGACTTGGGCGTGTTTTTCACGTACTGTTTCTCTTCTTTCCGGTGGCAGAATCGTGGATTTTTCTTCATGGGTGTTTAGAGGCTTTTCAAGTTTAGCCCGAGAATCCAGCTCATTATAATTTTTCTTGTGGCAGCCGATAGCGTGGAGGACAATATCAGCGTTTTAACAGCCAAGTTCATCAGACAAACGTTTTTATTTGTCTCTGACAGTCGATTTCTGTTAGCAGCCAAGTCGTGGAAGTTTCAAATGGAGCACATCGCAGGCGTTCATGGGTAACGGGCAGAGATCTCACGCTTTCTATGGCAGATTTCACCGATTCCTAGGGTTTGAATTATGGTTCAAACTTCAGATCATCACCGTATGAAACTGCTCCTCGATCTACGTCCACCAGAATACTAGCGACCGATATCTGTGGCCACGTGGAGCTAGGTAGCAACACATTACCAGAAGATGCATACTCGGGGCTCGGTGGACATGAACTTGTAGATTTGGACAGTTCTGATTCGCGGTGTGTTTTTCTCCAAGCCAGGTCGTGGATAAAGTTTCACATTCTATGCTAAATGGATGGTGGAGCAGCGTATATCCATCACATATCTGGCAGCCCATAGTTACATTGATTCTCAATGGATTCGTTAAGTAGGATTTCCTCGCATAATGGGATTTCCCCAAATAAAGGTTTAGTTAGATTAGATCTCTTTTTCAATAAAGTGGTAGTTACTTCTAGTTATGCGATGTAGATTGAGAGAAAAGGGGACTTTGCCTTTTATCTCATTTATTACTTTTTATTATTTTCTTTTTTCTTTTTGGAAAAAGTATGAGAGCCTTTGGGCTTATAAAGTGCAGAATCTCTTTCAATGTAATGATGGAATTTTTGGCTGGGAGGATTTTTCCCCAGAGTTAATAAAGAAAGAATCAGGTTGAGTTTTTGGACATTTTGGGCATCTCTGTCGTAGTTCTGTGTTTTTTCATAAGTGGTAGACTAGACTTAGCATAGAGGGCTAACAATCTAGCACGTTGGGCAAACATTTGCGGCTTCCAAGTTGCTTGTCGCTGTTATGTTTTCAAAGGTCTCGGAGTAATGGAAAGTAGTCAATTATACTTCCATTCTCCTGGCCTCTGATTATGGAACGGACCAAACTAGTCTCCCTTCTGCGAAACGCAAAGCCTTTCTGAGTCCCCTTCTGACTCCATTCACCCTTCTGGTACTGACACTACCCTTCCCTCGAGGACTGATCCTCCCTTCCCTTCTTGCCCATCAATCCGACTCATTTTCCTTTTTGCTACCCGTGTTTCTCCAAGGCAGCCTCTTCAGATCACCTTGCCTTCAACCGCACCTGCCTTAGCGATCCTAACTTAGGGAAACCCCCCTAGAGCTGGAGAAGAGCCAGCCTGAAGCGAGGAGAGAGGGGTGTGGTGACATTGGCCTCTCCAGAGAGAGTTGTCGTCGGGCCAACGCGCTTGCAGTTTGGGCTTTCAGCACTCGCGTGGCTGTTTCGGGCGACAACATTTTGGCGCCGTTGCCGGGGACAAAGCCCAGTTCCCTGATTTTGAAGACTATGCTTCATTGACATTTGTGGGAGATTACATTGCAGATTCTTCCTCTCACATGGCGACTCCACGAAGGGACAGAGCCCTTGTCCTTTTGCAGATTTGAAGATCCAATTGGGTGTAGAGGTGAGCACACTCATCAGAAGGCTTTCAAGCTCACCTTGGCGACTCCACAAGTTTGGTATGAGGTATGATTAAACACGTTTTTTCAAATTAAGTACCTAATTGTTTGATTTATGGAAGAACCGTGGGATATTTAGTACGAGGCTTACAGCCCACTATATTTGTCAAAAATCTATGGATTTCCTAATCAGTGCTACAACACGGAGAAGGTGCATGACATTCTTCCCGAATTTTATGGAAATGATGGTGTTTCAACCACCCATCATATTGCCTCTTTCTGCAAACTGATGGCTGATTTTAATGTTCGTCACGAGGATGATATTATGATCGTTTTTGCCATAACTTTGGAAAGGGATGCAATGATCTGGTTCTGTGGTCTGTTGGATGAATCCATAGATTCAGTGGCAATTTTTTTCGAGAGGTTTCTCCTCCGCTGGCACAATGGAACAGTAGATGAGATTGAGCAGCTTGCTAAAGATTATGATGTTCTCATCCCTAGAATCCATATTGAGCTTGAAGAAGAGATCGATGAAGAAAATATAAATGAAGATCTGATTGACGAAACAATACAAAGACTCTTGGTTGAAGACATTACTGAAGAGCTTCCTAAGGTTGCTGAAGTAAAGAAAAATGAAGATCCAGAGCTGATCCTCCCTTCCCTTCCTACCCATCAGTCCGACCCATTTTCCTTTTTGCTACCCGTGTTTCTCTATGGCAGCCTCTTCAGATCACCTTGCCCTCAGCCGCACCTGCCTTAGCGATCCTAACTTAGGGAAACCCCCCTAGAGCTCGAGAAGAGCCAGCCTGAAGCGAGGAGAGAGGGGTGTGGTGACATTGGCCTCTCGAGAGAGAGTTGTCGTTGGGCCGACGTGCCCGCAGTTTGGGCTTTCAACACTCGCGTGCCAGTTTCGGGCGACAACACAGCCCCCTCTAGCAGCAAAATCACCTTGAAATATCTATGCAGTAAAACCCAGATTTTTGTCCTCTGCTAAGCATAGCTTGTACGGCCTACAACCAGCAAGAAATATCCTTGAAAACTATGCCCACCACTCAGCATCAGGATTTGTGCCACTTCTGAACAGTACGGCCTACATAAAACTCACTGTACGACCTCCAAACTGTTGTTGTACAAACAGCATAAATGCACAGCCAGCTTCCTATAAGTGTGTGCCCTTCTCTCTCTTCCTTGGGATACATGCTCTCCCTTGGAAAATGTGCCCTTCTCTTGGAAATCATCCACCCCTCTTCTCAGCAGCATCCACCCCTCTTCTCAGCAGCCCTTTCACTCTCTTCACTCAGCTCAACCTCTCTTCAATCTCTTGGAATGTGTGTCAATAGTCTCCAAAAGCTTCTAATTATCTTTCATTTTAGGGTAACTGCCCTAAGACGACCTAAGTTTTCGTCTTCTATAGTCAAGATCTAATCTTGGCCCACCACGACCTATGGCTGTGATTTAATCACAAGATGACATGACTTAAGTCACTTTAAGTCATGTAACTATAAAATCACATTTTCTCTCGAAAAGTCACATAACCCCAAAATAAATAAAAAAGTACAGCTTGACTTTATAAAGTACGACTCAACTTAACTTTATAAAGTCACTTTATAAAAACATATATCATAAAGTCACTTTATGTCACTTAAGTGTGACGCCTTGCCAATACCTCTGCACCTAGGCACGTAAGTGCAAAAGTACCTCTGAGCTACAAAATCTAGCAAGAAACACTTTTCTAACTTTTGTTGGAACTTGTACCTCTTCAACCTTGGTACTAACATGTATGCAACACATCCAAATAGTTTAGAATCTAGATAAGATACAAAAGGTTTCTTACCTTTAGTACTATGACCACTGATTCATGAGATATGTCACCATCTACACAGCTTTTTCCGAAAATGATATCCTAAGACATGCCTACCTATGCCATATTTCACCATCCACATAGCTTTTGCCCAAACCAAATTGTCAATGCATGCTTATATGTGCCATCATGAACTTAACCTTCTCCTACAAAGTCCTATTTTTCCCCTTTGCAATTCCATATTGTTGTGGCATGTATGGTGTCAACTTCTACCTAAGAATGACTCCCTTCTGATAGAACAGTTCAAGCTCATTGAAACAATATTCCCTACCATTGTCATTTAACAAAATTTTCACTCTCATGAATGTTTGCTTTTAGATGCAAGCTTCAAACTCCTTGAACTTGTCAAAGGCCTTAAACTTTCTCGTTAAGAAATAGACCCAAACTCTCTTAAAGAAATCATCAATGAAAGTGGCAATCCTGATTCCTTACTTCCTCCTTTTGACGCCACCTTTGTCAATCTACATACATATATATGTATCATCTCCAAACCTTATCATCTCATCGACCAACCAAATCAAAGGCACTCCTATGCTGCTTTCTAAGCTAAAAACTCGGGAAGAACCATCTCCTTTTGGTTCATTTCCTATAATATCTAAGTTGATAGATGTCAAAGTCATCAATGCTAGAGGGTGAGTGTGCCAGACCCTGTTTTCACCTCATGACAACTTTTCTCTTATATTAACGTTGAGCTTGGATCTATTGACTCCTCCTCAAATTCGATGCCCACTAACTTGACTTCATAGTTCGACATTGCAGCAAAAAAATTTAATGTTATTGAGCACCAACACAATTTGTAGTGTACCAACATGCACTCCTTTAGCCACAAGCTTTCCTCCCTTTGTCGTTGAAAATTTTTAAATCCCCAACCTGTTTTCAAGTTTTGTATTTCACATAGAGTTTAATGCCCAAACCCCACTGTCGCAAATTAGCTCCTCATGCATTAAAATTAAACTGACTTGAAACACATGGAAATTTTTTCACAACTTTAAAACTCAGAAAATAAAAGATGGCCAGACCATAAATTTCAACCAGATATTTTTTACCAAACTTGGTCTAGGATAATTCCGAAGGAAAAACCTGATAAAAGTGAGAAAAAAAAATTCAGAGACAAATTACAAATTCAGAACAGCAGTACTTATCTCACTTTTCATCTCAAAAAGTGTGCCAAACTCAACATAAATTCTGTACCCTTCTGACAGCAGGACGGCCCACACGAGCAAGCATTTAATACAGCAGTATGGCCTTGGAAAACATGCCCAAAAATTACAGCAGTACAACCTGCATTTATTGTTGTATGGCCTGCTCGATTTTTGTGCCTGTAGCAGCCTGTACAGCCTCCTCTAATTCTGTGCCCTCTCTGCTGTTGTACGGTCTGCAATTAATGCTGTCCAAATTGTCTAGAAAATCATGCCCTCCTTGGAATTCGTACTCTTGCTCAGCCTGAATTTTGTGCAAGGGTTTCTTCTCTCTCTTTTCTTCTCTCTCGTTCTCTTCTCTTCTTCTCTCCAAAAATCTCTTTGGTGAAAGGGAACAATGAGGCATTTTCCCTAGCTTTCTCCCTTTTTGTTCATGGCAACTACCTCCTTTTAATCCAATGGTTAAGATTAAAAATTGAACCCATTGGATATAAGGCTTGCATTAAATGCTCATTATTAACTCATTAAATGATATTTAATGCACTTTATCATTTAAATATGAATCAACACTTTTTTAATTATTTGCCCACTTTATTTCTCATAAAGTCAATTAAAATATAACCAAGAACAACTTTATAAAGTGACTTTTCAAATTAGAAGTACTTCTCGCTTTAATAAAGTGACTAGGGACCTAGGGGTGGCAAGTGCGGGGGGATCTTACTTGATCCCGGAGGACAAATGGAAAAAACCTTGACTTGGGGG
This sequence comes from Pseudotsuga menziesii, assembly GCA_001517045.1. Lineage (NCBI taxonomy): Eukaryota > Viridiplantae > Streptophyta > Pinopsida > Pinales > Pinaceae > Pseudotsuga > Pseudotsuga menziesii. The sequence continues at coordinate 223,605 of LPNX010789583.1, read as the reverse complement.
CCGGGCCACAAGATGAACAATGAAGCTGCGTGGATGGCTCTCTTGCAGGGCCTAGAATTCTTAGACACAAAAGCTATCCCCAAGCTGGTTGTCTTTGGAGACTCGAGGCAAGTCATACATAAAATTATCAACGGATATTCCACAGGCTCCATCAACTGCAGAAGGTTGTACGACAGAATCACCCCCCTCCTCTCGAGTAGAGAGGAATTTTTCCACATTCTACGAGCAAACAATGCTCTCGCGGACGCATTGACTAATCTAGGGGCCTCCCTTCCTCAAGGTCATATCTGCATAAACAATTTAGACATTGGCACTAAACCAATTCCCTAATGCATTGTAACTTGTAAGCCTCCATCCTTAAGAAATTTCACTAACCTAAGTCTCCCCATAAATATTTATTTGGATTATGGTTTTATTTTTGAGGTTTGCTCAGGAGACATGTGGCCTCCCTTCATCCTCTGTTTCTCCACGCAATCCCCAGCCTTTATTCCCCATCCCCTCAGGCTTAAATGCCCATACAGAAGGCACACTTCAAGCCGTTTCCATCTGCATACCATGGCTTCGACTAGAAGTTTCATTTGCCCTTTCGCTCTTTTCAACGGCCTTATTTGTAATGACCCCTCCATCACCTCTCTAGATGAAGTCTTGCTCGTCACTCAGTCAGGTTTCGATGAAGTCATTCTCTCTCAACGAGTTTCTGCACAGGTGATCTCTTGTAAGGTCATGTCTCTGCTCAAAAGTTTTGTGAAAGAGGGACTTGCGCAGGCCGATTTCCTGAACCGTCTTTGCTCCAACCATAGCGTTCCTGGGATCTCTACTTGGCGCTCAGCTATTTCTTCTGCGACCACGGAAACCTTCTTTGGGCAGCTCCTTTCTGAAGGTAATATTTCCACCCTTGGCTGTCAATGCACTGGTTTGAAGGAAGATTCGATAGGCACTCTCTCTTGCCGTAATAGAAAGGATTGCGACTCTCTGCAGCAAGAACTTTCCATTCTTGGCTATGTTTTCAACAATTTGTCTCTTTTAAGTTGGTGTCGCAGTCATTGCTATGGACAGGATATCGTTTCTACTTGTTCTGTTCTCAATAGTTGTCAAGTCTTAATCTTCATAGCCACAGCTCCGGCAAAGGCCTTCCCCAAATTCAGGAAATGGACCGCGCAAGGGAAAATGCTGGTCTTGCAAATTTGAAGGTGAACATATAGCGTTTATATGAAATGGCGGCCATAGGAATTATGGACAGTAGAGAGACTGCTAAGGAGGTAAAAAATCTTGTTGATGTGGTTGACTATACATCCTATCAGATTAGCAACCATGATGATAGGATAGATGATAATGGAATGAATCTAAAGGAAATTATGGGGAAAGTAGACTGTATTCAGGAGGATCTACAGCACTTGGTGCAGCTGAACCAGGGAAGCCAAGCCCATGAAAATCCAGCAAGAGCAATCCAGAATATGGAGGAAGAATCTGTCACCCAACCTGTGGGGCAACCAGGCAACCCTTAATGTGTCTTTTTTAAGTCTATGTTTTTTTGTATCTTACTTAATCAGCATTTTGTCCAATTATATACTACGTATGTAACTAATCAAAATGTTAGAACTCTCTGCAGCATACTAAGGTCTATCTCATGGCCTAGTTTTGTTTCCTTTTCCTCAGACCTGCAAGAATGCTTTAGCTGCTGTTATTTTGTAATGAATGGCTGTGCACAGCATGTTTAACACTACTCTCTTTTCAGTTTCTGTTAAAAGAAAAATGACTAGGGACCTCATTAAATGTTTGTCCACCCCCTATGCATCACAAGGTGGAAAATACTTGCCTCGGTACAAATTTGAACAATCGTAAGGTTGTACTTATTGTGAAACTTAACAATAAACACAGTGTCTATAAATTTATTATCTTGTTGATTCTAAGCACGTTTCTATTAAAACATAGTTCATGCAATACAGATATAAGATAAGTATATGTCCAACAAACGACCACAAAATTAGGTCAATGGGACTAATAAAGTACTTCAAAGATAAATGTACAATGTGGGAATGTAAAAGCATCTCCTTTAACAAAAGCAAGAAACATGTCCAAGCAAATAACTACAAGCTAAAAGCTAAACAATAGCTAATAAAGCAAACTTTGACAACACCTCCACCAACAATCTAATGACAAGTATTATCTCCTAAAGTGATGCTTCCTCCATCAACCTTTTGATATTTAGAGAACCACTCCCTCCTCGGAACCATATGTAGACCCTAGAGATGCTCCTAAATCAATGAACCATGACTCTTTTACAAAATGTTCTCCTTTCCATGTAACAAACAACATTTCATCAATCAACACACTTTTTTTCTATTAGGTTCCTAGTGGACTTACGTAGACGTGGTATTATAATTGAAATTTGTACTTTTATATGTTATACTTAATCCTTTGTACTCTTGGGTGACTTGCTCCAAATTGATCATTCACCAACATTATTGTATTTTATTGTAGACTTGGTCAACTCTGATCACTTTCCCCACAATTTATTTTTCTATACATAGATAATACAATGAAAAGATGATACTATAATGATCTCCTCTCCATTATATGATTCTACCATTGAATCCTTGCTGTTTTGGGTTCAATCTTGTACTCCTCATTCTTGTATGGGCTTCTCTTGAAGTATGTAATCTCTAGTCCCTTGACCAAGTTTGATCTTTAGAGTACGTTAATGTAAATTTCAATTTCAATTTCTCTTGCTCTCAACATCATTTAACATTGGATTCATCCACAACTGCCATTGAGGATTTCTTCTCCACAACAACATGAGGGCTTCGTTTAGCTTCCACTACAATGATGGTACTTCCTTGCTAATGGTCGGGAACCTTTGCTCTCATCCATTCCATTTGCAAGGACTTTCTCTCTTCGCAAAACCCTCCAAGCATACAATGGCAACATGGCTCAATGAAATCCCAAGGAAGGACTTCAACAAATGCATTTGGGCAACAATTTGAGAGTTTCTACATCAGCATCCTTTGCACAGGTGTCCTTTTTCCTCTTCATTGTCTTTGGAGAAGAGTCACTTTGGTTGCTTGCACATTGTTTGCTTGAGAATTATTGTGTTTGTTTCGCTCCTTGGAGTTGTTAGTGGAAAGTATATCTCAGCCGTGTGACTGTTTCTTTCTTAGTTGCTCAAATTAATCGACGGAGAAATAAAGGAACTTAGGTCTTCGATAAATATTAAAATTTTCAAGGTTTGTTACTGGTTTTGCTTAATATAAAGTGAGCACCCATAGAGGAGTTGTTTGTTGTGATTGAGTACTTCCCTTCTTGGTGTTAGTTTTTACAAGATTATAGCAGTATAACTGAATTGCAAATAAACAATAAGATCTTTAGAAGAAAGAAAAAGCACAAAAACAAAGAACACAAGAATTTATCTTGAAAAACCCAATCGAGAAAAACCCAGCAAACCTTCGTATAGAGATGATAGCTTCTGAAAACAGAGAGAAGAAGAAAGAGAGAGAAGTCTCTCTAAGATACAACCCCAGAAAAACACTCCTTCTGGCTGCAGTAGAGCACCTACTTATGCTGGAGCGAAATTGAGTGAGTGAATAACAAATGAGGAGGGGCGCCTCCTATTTATACTGGTTTTCCAAGTGACTTTTTACTGGGGCCGACTTGTCTTGGGAAAATACAAAAATTATATTTTTTTTTATTCTTTTCTTTACCGCGGGGTTTACATTGATTTTTTCTAGGGTTTACATGAGTAATTACATCAGTATAATCTCCCGTAGAGGTACAAGGAAATACAATACAAGTACAATAAGAATAACTTCTGAAGTTGCACAATTTCCAACACTTGGTTGTGATGAACTCTTTTGTATCTTGTCTAAACACTCAACCTCCCTCCTCCCTCCACAGTTACAAACAAACTTACAAGGAGGAACAAGTAAAATTCAACATAAATCAATGTTGGTAAAATATACAAAGAGAATGGGTGGCACAAGTTAAGACGAGGGAACATATCCATCCACACCAGAAAGAATGTCTACATTCAAGTTACGACGAGGGAACATATCCATCAATACCAGAATGAAGCCCTACATACTTAGAATCTTTTATCTTTTTCAGCACAGCTCTCCATATTGCTTAAAAGGCAAGGCCTTATAGAAGTGAGGACCTGTCCAAAACCTGCTACCTGGACAAAATATATGTGGCCACCAGTAATATGAAAGTGTCGCACCCGTTATCTGGAATCCTTGAATAAGCATAGCTCTCAAGAATTAAAAGGCTCATAAGCCTTACTTCAAAGTCTAGAGTCATCTGTAGGATTTATAGGAACTGAAGTAAACTACATACTATTTCGGTGCGGGCATCCAGACTTCTTTGCAATAGAACTAGCTGCTGAAAACTATGCAATTGCAGTGATGGGATGCTCAGTTCATGAGATTTTCATTGTTGTCAACAGGGAAGAGGTGCGCAGCTGTAGTTTGCACATTACAACATCCAAACAGAATAATTCTAATATTTTAAAAGCACAGCTGGTCCTGCAGGATACAGAGTTTCAAAGTTTTTAAAATAATTCTAAATGCAGTGATGCATAATATCAATCCTTTGCCATAAATTGTCATTCGTATTACAGCCCATTCTGGGAAAGTATAAACCAAAGTCATGGCCCTGTGAAAAATGGTCTCTCTTAGAAGTAGTCAACCTTATGTCACCAGAATTTTAATCGGCTTGTAATTAAGAAGGCATCACAAAATACAGAAATCGCATGCAAGGAAACCCAGACATCACATCGAACAATTGGGTGTGGCGTTCCAGTTTTGGAGAGCCAATTGCTAACTCGTAGTCAAGAGTTCAAAACCCGTGGAATTTAAACCCTAATAGCACGGATGAACTTTATTTTATTCCTGTCCTTGAGTTCACTGCAATCGGCAGGGGGGGTCGAATCATGATGAAATTCTGATTGGTTTAAATTTTTCCAGAGATTAAATATAAAAAAATAAAACCCCACCGAAATTCACAACTGGGCTTCAGAACGCTCCATAATTTAAAGCCTTCAATGTGAAAACCTTCGATTTCAAACATACCTGAAGGACGCTATTGCAGTAGCATGTATTGCCGAAATTTTCAAGGCCAAAGTAGCGTTCGCCCTCCGGAAACTGATCTCCCAGTGCCTTTTCCAGTCTTGAGCCGGTGGTTCCCATGACCATATGCTCGCTCTCTCTCTCTCTGATTGTTGGGGTTTTGTCAAGACTTTTAAAGATCGGATCCTTAAGCCCACGAATTACATGATTATCAACAAGTTCAGTATATAAATTGCCATTATAATGCCTTGCATGTCTTCCAGCGGATCCGACTGCCTTTCAAAAATTGAGAATGCCTGGGGATTGGACGAGAGGGAAAAAATGTCTGAAAAATCAATGCACCAATGCCGCTGAAATAGCCGGGCACAGTTTAAGGCACTATGAAAGTGATGAGTAGACTTGAGAACGAGCAGTGCAAAGGCACATGTGGAACAAAGAGCAAGTACTTATCGACGAGATGTATTCGCGCTTGGTCAGTAAATGTGATTGTTATCAAATATTCTTGCGGAATATACGTATGTTAAAATATATGGATAAAAATGCTATAAATAAACCTACTAAGACGGATTCTTTGAGGTGTCGTTTAATGGTTGAGACTGTTGTCATTACGATAATAAACAAGATTTTAATTTTATCAAGAATACAACAACCTAGAACATTTTATATGTTCGTAGTGTTTGACTACCTATCAAGTGTGATTTACCTATCAAAACGATACATGGAGAAGGATTGTCCAATGCAACTCAGCTATGAGCTAATTTCATGTTCGTAGTGGTAGTTTATGAAGTGGTGTATGTATCAAGTTGGTTGATTTGAGAATCTAAGTGTTTAAGAGTGAAGTCATAATATATCTATATTTTGATCAGTTTACAAGTTAATGTGATAGTATTTTCTTGTACTCAATGAGTTGATGAGATAGTAGTTTTCTTTACTTTACAGTTGATGTGATAGCATTCTCCTTTGCTCTTTGAATTGATGTGATGGTAACCTTTCCAATTCTATGGAATGATGTAATAACATCTTTTCTAATTATGTGATAACATCCTCCCTCGCTTTGGTACTAACATCACTTAAAGATCCTCCCTCCTTTTGGTACTAACATCATATAGAGATGCTCCCTAACTTAAATGCTAGAACTCAACTCAACTCATGACCTTCTACCTATTGGTACTAACAGCATTTAAAGATCCTCCCTATTTTTGGTACTAACATCATATAGAGATACTCCCTCACTTGAGTGTTAACATCACATAGAACTCGACTCAACTCAAGACCTTCTACCTGCAGATGTTAATCTCTTAGAAGTGTATGCATATTTTGAAGGTCCCCTTCCTTTAAAATAATTTTTATTAATGTACAAAAAAAATACAGGTACATAATGTCTTCATACATGACATCAAAGTTTCTGGGTCTAACAATAGCTTAAAGTGGACCCAAATTTGACCACAAAACCAAATCTTGTCTATCCTACTTTTTGTATACTTACTTTTGCTTTGCATGAACTTGATATTGGATTATACAAATTTCCAAAAAGCTCTACCTCTCTAGCAAGAAAAACGATCTCGTTTGTATGAAGTTTACATCCTTCAACACTAATTAATAAGAACAAGAGATGAGTGGTTATAACTTTATTCATGAGAAGTGCCTTTGTATTCTATTGTTTTCAAAAAGACACCACAAAGAAGCAAAAACCTTAGTTATTCATCCATCATCTTCAACTATTCATCCTACTAAGCCACTCCACTAATTATGAACCCCCGAATGCATAAATCTCCCCCATATCTCTTTATTTAGCTAAGGTGGGGAGCATATAAGTTGCCATTAATTCAACTCAGCTCTTTGTTCCCATGCCAAGACCACTCTTGAATGAAAACCAATGCCCTTCTTATATGTATAATCTTTCTCCTACCCCACATTGCCCTAGATTTCCCTTCTTATATGTATAATCTTTCTCCTACCCCACATTGCCCTAGATTTCCCTTCTTATATGTATAATCTTTTTTTCCTTTTGCTTTGGTCCTTTGAATACCATCATAGACATATATTACCTCGTAACAAAAACTATGTTGGGTTTGGGGTTTCCTATTGGAAAATGGATATATTTCTCGCCACCCATATTGGGTTTGGGGTTTCCTATTGGAAAATGGATATATTTCTCACCACCCATATTGACCACAAAACTATTGCTAGGAAAGAGGGGTGTTCAACAACCCCGTCGCCTTCTAGCCACTTTTCTTGTGCTTCTTCCACATTTGTCCTACTCGGTTCCTTTTTCCTCTTGACAAAGTCTTATTTTAGTCCAAAATTTATTTAATGAAGTGTCATTCTAAGAACACGTGATTTACAATCTCCATGCTTTGTTTGCACAGAAATAGATGTTGATTCACACAATATCATTTCTACAAATTGTCCAATGGAAATAATTTATTCGCAAGTACAAGCCATAGAAAACCCTTCATTTTTTATGGAGTCTTTAATTTCCACACTTTAGTCCATTATCATTTCCCCTCTTCAATTGATTATGAGGAAAAACCCATTTAGTATCCCAATTTGGTTTTGCAGTAACCTCCAGTGGAGTTTAAAGTCCATGGAAGATAACCTTCTTGCCCATTGGTTATATCTTGTCTATATATACTCCCTTCCTATGCCAACATCCCTTATAGCCCAAGGTTTGGTGTAACCTCCGATCCCAAGGCCCAAATATTCTCCTTTGTGGGCTAATAAACATCTACTAATGTAAAACATCCTCTATGCTCTATACATCTTTTGAGTTTATCTAACATTTTATATACCTTCTTTCCTCATATAAGCTCCAGTATACCATCTTCCATATGCTAATGGTGACATCTACAAGGGAGTGGTGCTTCCTACTAGCATAATGGTTGACTGGTTGCACTATGAATATACTTGTTTCCTAGCCATCCCCCTCCCTCGATGCAAAAATACTAAAAAGTATCTCGTTGGCAGTACTTTATAGTACCCCTTTCACAATGCCTCACTAAAAAATGTCCCTTACTAAGTTGGATATGCTTGAAAATATGTGCATCTTGGAATTGTTTCTACGACATAAATATCTTCCTATGCAAAAAATATTCCCTCGTGATTAAGGGTTGTGAATCAAAACAACATATAAGCTCCAATATACCATGATCCTTATGCCAATGGTGATAGCATAATAGAGTGGTGCTTCCTACTAACACAAATGTTGATTGGTTGCAGTGTAAATATGCTTGTTCATCAACCTTCTCCCCTCCCTCTATGCAAAAGTACTAAAAAAACATCTCTCACTTGTAGTAATCCATAGTACCCCATTCACGTACCTTATAAAAAATGTTCCTCACAAAGTTGAGTATGCATAAAAAACTATGTGTCTTGGATTTGTTTCTACAACATAAATACCTCTATATACAAAAAATACAATTCTAATTGGATAAGAGATGTGGCCCACAACAATATACCATGATCCTAATGTCAATGGTGGCCATATGGGAATGATGTTTCCTACTAACATAATGCTTGATTGGTTGTGGTGTGAAAATGCTCGTTACTTGGCCCTTCCCCCCTCCCTCGATGCAAAAATAACCAAAAAATATCATTGGTAGTACTCCATAGTATCCCTTTCACATGTCTTACTAAAAATTGTTCCTTGCGAAGTCAAATATGCCTAAATAACTATGTGTCTTGGAATTTCTAAGACATAAATACTTTTTTCTATGTCCAAGGGTCCATGACCAACCTCACTTTCTTACCATTCCCTATTTTATAACCTATGAAGGTCCCAACCAAAGGGTAGGCTGACACCAAACCATTTGGATATTTTTTGGTGGGGCTCCTAATCCATGATTCAATGGTCTAAGGAAGGATATTATTCTCCACCATTGCTTACTACCAACATCCTTCAAATGATATTAATATCCACAAAGTCTTTGTAGCAAGAGATTTCCTAAAGAAGTAAGCATCCTAAGTTCAAACCTCATTCACCAAGAATACTTGGCCAATATTTTCCACTAAACTGGCAAGATCCCTTTCTCTTTTCTCCTAGCCCATAAGAAGTTGAATCATTTATTCCCAATCTCGTTAATGAGAGACTTGGGACTGAAAGTCATAGATATCCAATAAACTATGATCACCTTAAAAGTGTTATCATTCCTCCTACGTATAGCTAATGATTGCACCAAGTCTACATTCACTTTTCAATTTTTTGGCTGTTCCATGACTAGTATTCATATGCATTTAGGTTTTTAACTCAAACCCAATATATCTTAAAACTTTGTGTAATGGGATTGCTTTATATGGAAAATTGATTTGTTCACATGTTCTTTCCATCGGAGAACCTAGTTGAGAGAGATCACAAATATTTGAACAATAATAATCGTCCATGTTGATGTTACAAAAACTCATAAATCTTGTTTCTACAAAGGATAACGACATTCACAAATAATATGAGACGAGGGAAATCATGTCCCAATCCCCTTGTAAAGTTGAAGAACCTATAGACCAATCCACTGACAATGACAACAAAGGATATAGAGCCATTATATGCTTTTATCCAATTAATAAATGAAAGTTTGAATACAATGTGTACACATAGCGGTTTGAGGAAAAAGTCTACTTACTAAATCATACACTTTGGAAAGTTCCAATCTAATGACGAAAGCAGTGAGCATTTTAGACTTTATAGTATGCATGGCCTCCTATGATATTCCAACAGTGCCATGGATTTTCCTATCACTCAATAACCCAAACTTCTCTCTTGAAATAACTTCGGTCATAAATACATTTTATCCAAATAGATATTAGGTTATCAATGATTTTTATATTGAGTTGCATTAGGATATGGGTCTAAAGTCTTCAAAAGTACAAGGCTCGTCATTCATAGGGAATATTGCAACTAAGAAGGTGGATTTGAAGGCCCCCAAGTGCTCCCACTTTTCATGGATTCTTCTACTACCCTTAACAAATATGATTCAATCAACTAATATAAGCCAATGTAGGAGCCAATCAACCATTCATCTGGACCAAGGATTTTGTCTCTTTGAAATGAGTGCACCACATGCTTTATTTTCTCCCCATTGACTTTCTCCATGAGGCTTTCATTACTTTGCCATGATTGTTATTATGTTAGCCTTAGAGGACTCCTTCAACAACCCTTTAAAATATTTCACTCTATCATTTGCTATATCCTCAAAAGAAGAGGATTTCTCTCCATTGTCCTTGTGAATTTCCCAATATTGTGGTTTCTTCTCACATTAGCATAGTCATGAAAGAAACATGATGTTTTCATCACCGTCTTGTAATTACACCACTCTACTCTTTTGCCTCCACCTTTCTTCTTCACACTTCAACGATTTCCTTTTTTAATAATTTTTATTTTCCAATTCTTCTTACTCCACATTAGAAAAGACCCTCAATTTGTGTCCTTGTGTACCTTTTCTATATTCCTTTCAGTCTCCAAAAATGCTTCCTTAGCTTAATTAAACTTTTCATTTTACCCAATTTATAGCCAACTTTTTAATGTTCATCAAATTGTCCTAAAATGTTTCACAGTTGTTTCCTCGTTGTCTTGTTCAAAATGACTCCATTCTCTATCGAGCATTACTCTAAAATATTCACAAGTCAGCTAATGAGGATTGAGTTTTTATTGTGTTGGAGGTTTGATTTACACTTTAACAATTTGCATAATGATAGGCTAATGATCAGATGATCCTCCAACCATTGTCTAGGTTGTATTCCTATCTCCTCCCTCTAACAAATCCTTTGTTTGATAAATAAAGTATATCCATACAATCGAAAACATCAAGGAACCACTCACGCAAATAGATCAAGGATGAATACACCAATGTATTGCATGGTTGAAACAATGCACAACCCTAGCTAATGTAACCATTTAAGGCAACATATTATTTCAAAAGGAAAATATTTTACATATGAGTTTCTCACAATTGATCATCAACAAATCACCCTCCATGCTCTTTAAGTAGAGATAATGGATCAATCAAGTGTTCGGACACAAATCAATATCCATTAGTAATGAGGGGGAAGATGAATTGTCGGATCACTTTATGTTTACAACAAATTGTGATTGTCAGATTTTATTATTATAAAAGCACACCAAAGAAACACACTTTGCCTATATAAACATTAGATCGAGATGATCTTAACTAAACCATAAGTTACTAAATATCCTAACATCCCCTCTTAAGAATAACGTGGGAAAAGATTGAAGGGTTTACAAATATGACACAACACGAGAAGGAAGGAGGCATTAAAGCCTATCCTCCCTTGATTATAACTTCTTGAACACCTAAAAATATATCGAAGCTTTGAAAAATCCACTTCTATAAGAGTCTTTGTGAAAAAGTATGTGATTTGATAATTTGCAGTGCATTATAACACTTCGAGAATGCAATACCTAATGAGCTTTTATGATGAAGTGCATATGTTGCTCATTGTGTTTGTTGTGTTGATGTTGAATTGGATCTTTAGTGAGAAAATTGGCATTTTGATTATAGCACCAGAGTGTAGCCAGACGTTTCTATTGGAATCCAATCTTTGAAAGGATTTGTTGAAACCACATGGCTTCTTGACTTACACTAACTACAATTTGATACTTTGCTTTTGTTGAAGAAAAATCAAAGGCATGTTGTTTCTTACAATTCCAAGTGATAAGTCCGGAAGCAAGACTAAAAACATAACCTGCACTAGACTTTTGATTATCCGGGTTGTTAGCCCATATAGAATTAGTGCAACCAACCAACAAATGAGTCCCATGTGAACATTAATGTATCCCAAATTAAATTGTACCCCTAATATATTGAAGTATCCTCTTTGATTCCTTCCAATGTCTCTCATTGGATGTTTGCATATATTGGGCAGTAAGACCTACATCAAAGTAAATATTAGGTCGAGTATGAGTCAAATGAAAAATATTACCAACTAACTAACCATACAAAGTGGCATCTACATTGGGTCTAATATAGGTGGCAACAAGTTCAACTCCAAATTGGAATGGAGATGGGGTTGGTTTACAATCTTCCATGTTAAAGAAATAAATAAATTCATGTGCATACTTAGACAATGAAAGGGGAATTCCTTCCTAGATTTGAAAGTCTAGAAGGCCAAGGAAATAATGCAAATTATTGTCCTAAGTCTATCATTTCAAATTCATTCTTAATGTTAGATTTCACATGGGCTAAAAGTTTGGGGTCACTACTAGTGGGGATAAAGTCATCAACATAGAGAACAAGTATGATGGCATGGTTTTCTACTCTATTGGTATAGACATTGGGGTTAGAATGACATCTAGAAAATCCAATGTAAAGAAGAAAGCTATAGATTTTAGCATACTAAGCCCAAAGAGCTTGTGTAAGGCCATAAAGAGATTTCTTAAAGTGGTAAACAAGGTTGGATTCATCGTGAATTTGGATATAGTCTTATTCCATGTAAAATTATTTGTGTAAATCCTAGTGCAACAAAGTAGATTGGGCATCCATATGATGGACTTGCCATTTATATGAAGCTGCAAGAGCTAAAACAAGGTGGATAGAATTTGTTTTGGCTATAGGGGAAAAGGTTTCAATATAGTCAATTCCTTCTACCTAAGAAAATCCTCTGGAAACTAATTAAGCCTTATGTCTTTCAACACTTTCTATCGGATGCATGATTTGCTCTACACACCCATTTACATCTTACAAGTTTTCTTCCTTTTGGAAAAGGGAAAAAGATCCCAACTATTGTTCAACTTCAAGGAACAATCTTTCTTCATTCATTGTTGCATCCCAATTCGGATGTCAAAAATATTTTCCAAATGTTTCTAGATTGCGGGTCTCAAAAGCTTAAGCCAAAAGAGAGGATGCTCAATAGAATTATGAATGTGTATGATGTTGATCCGAAGGATCACCAAGCACTTATCGTGTTGTACAAACCCATTTAGGAAGTAGTGGTGTTGATGTTGGTTTCATGCTCATAAATCCTAGGAAGGTGAGTAGGTGGATGGGTTTCATCCTCATTGGCAAATTAGGCTCACAGGCCAAGTGACACTCACCAAACTTGGCACCTCTCCTTATAATGATTTTATTGGAATGAAGTTGAAGAAGCACATAACCCTTTACATATTTGGAATATCTAACAAAAATGCACCTGTCACTTTTAGGTTGTAATGGTTTTCTTTTCTCATCATAAATGAGAACTCATGCTTCACTACCAAACTCATGAAAGTGGCTTACCTTTGGTTTAATGTTACTCCATGCTTCTTTCAATGTTATATATTTTAAAACCTTTGTGGCAGTGTGTTTAACTATGTCATTTGCAGAACTAGTGTCTTCAACCCAAAAAACGAGGACTTAATCCCTTAGATTAGATCATACACCATTAGATCGGACTTAATTCCTTTTAATGTTTGATTATTTCTCTTAGCAACACCATTTTAATCTGCCTTATATAGAACAATATGTTGCATCTAAATGCCATAGGTAGTGTAGTTCATCGTAAATTTGTTGGTAACATAGTCACTTCCATTACATGTTCTTAACTTCCAAAGTTGATGTCCATATTGGTTTTCTACAAGGGCCTTGTAAACCAAAATCTTGTTGAAATCCTCACGCTTGAGTTTTAAGAAATAAAACCAAGTGTGTTTGTAGAAGGCAATCAATGAAAGTTAATAAGTACTTGAACCTAAAGAAAGAAGTAGAAGGAAGTGGTCCACACAAATCACTATGATTAAGTTGTAAGGGGGTTAAGGCATGCCAAGGGGTATGTTTGTCAAATTTGTCCCAATGATGTTTTCCAAGAGCATAGTAGTAACAAACACCATCTATACAAGAAAAAGAAGAAGACCAGTCATCATATTCTGATTACGTAGTTCTTTTGCAGTGATCGACGGTTTAGAGTACCAAATCAATCATGTGTAAGTTTGCTAAAGTCGTAACTACAAGTAGTAAACATTGATAGAAGAGAAGATGACCCAAAGTTGTCAAATATGTACAACTTGGTAATTCCATCAATGATTCCAGTTGCTAGGACATGCTTAGTATCTTTTAAATTTATTGATTACAACTTGGTGAGGTGAAAATTTTATTATTTTACCTTCACCTTAATGAGTGATTTGATACATTGATAAAAGGTTATAGGAAAGACTTGGGACGCATAATACATAATTAAAATGTCCATTATTTATCTAAATTATTATAAACCCTATTGTTCGACAAAACATAGTATTTCCACATAAGGCAAACACCCTAATCAATCACTCACATAAGATCAAAGTTGGGCACATTAGTGTATTATGTGTTAAAACCCCTAGAGATGGAAAGAATCCACGTCCCTGTTGAATGTTGCCACTTGAAGCAATATATTAATGCAAAAGGAAAATATTTTAATAAGAGTTTCTCACAATTGATCATTGACAAATGACCCTCTATGCTCTTTAAATAGATATCATGGACCAATTATGTGTTAAGCCACAAATCAATATAGTTGTTATTATTGAGGAGAAGATGAATGGTCGTATCACTTTATGTCTATAACATATTGTGATTATTGGATTACGTAAGTATAAATGCAAACTAAAGAAACACACTTTAATTACATATATATTAGACAAGTCGATCTTAACTAACTCTTAAGTGTCTAAATATCCTAACTCCCCCCTTAAGAACAAGTTGGGATAATATTGAAGATTTACAAAGGTGACACAATAGGAGAATAAGGGAGTCATTAGAGCTCATCCTCCCTTAATGACAACTTGTTGAACTCCTAATGTAGATCAAAGTTTGGAAAACTTCGCTTCTATAAGGGACTTTGTGAAAATGTATGCAAGTTTTTGATATGTAGACCAAAGGAGCACTTTAAGAACACAATCATGAATAAGCTTTCCGATGAAGTGCATGTGCATCTCAATGTGTTTGTTGGGATAATGTTGAACTGGATATTTTGCAAGCTTGATGGCACTCTAATTATCACACCAGAGCGGGGTCGGGTGTTGTTGTTAGAATCCAAACTTTGAAAGGATCTGTTAAAGCCACAAGGATTCTTGACTTAGATTAACTACAACTTGATATTATACTTTTGCTAAAGAGCTTGTTTCTTCTTACAATCCCAACTATCAATTTTGGAACCAAGTTTGAAAACATAACACATGGTATACTTCTATTCATTAGTGTTGTCAACCCAATAAGAATCGATGAAATTGATCAACAAAAGGATCCCCCATGAACTATATTGTACCCTAAATATACATAAGTGTCTTTTTTGTTGTTTTCCAATGCCTTTTTATGGGGTGTTTGCATATAGCACACACAAAACCAATAACAAAGGAAATATTCACATAGTTATGGGTCAAATACAAAAGACTACCAACTAATCAACTATACAAAGCGACCATCTACTCCAGGTGTAATACAAGTGGTAGCAAGTTTTCCTTTGGACTAGAAGGGAGATGGGGCTAGTTTACAATCTTCCATGTGAAAGCAACACAGAAGGTCACATGCATACTTAAACTAAAAAAGGAGAATTCCTTCATGGGTTTGCAATACTTGAAGGCAG
Organism: Pseudotsuga menziesii; assembly: GCA_001517045.1. Classification (NCBI taxonomy): domain Eukaryota; kingdom Viridiplantae; phylum Streptophyta; class Pinopsida; order Pinales; family Pinaceae; genus Pseudotsuga; species Pseudotsuga menziesii. The sequence goes on along the minus strand of LPNX010789583.1, from coordinate 208,003 downwards.
AGAAAATAATGCAAATGTCTAAAGTTTTCCATTTCTAATTTATTTTTAAGGCTAGAGTTCACTACCACTCAGAATAAGGTCATCAACACAAGGAACAAGTATTATGAGATGGTTACCTACTTTCGTGGTATAGGCGTTGGGGTTGGAATGAAATCTAGAAAAATGGTGTTAAGAAGAAAGGTATGCATTTTAGCATACCAAATATGTGGAGCTTCTTAAGGCTAGGGAAATATTTCTTAAGGAAACAAATAAGGCTAAAGTCATTCTAAACATATCAATAAGGTAGTTCCATGTAAGTTTCTTCTTGCAAATCCCCATGCAATAAGGAAAATTTGACATCCATTTGATGAACCTCCCATTTATACGAAGTGGAAAGGGTTGGAACTGTTAGATTTTTATCATTCAAGCTAGCATTATGATCTTAGGATCTTTAACTGAGAGAATAACATGTGCAGCAATAAAACACAAGAGACAGGAGACACAAAGAATTTTCCTCGGGGAAACCATAAAGGAGAAAACCCCACAACTTCCTCAGAGATAGAATCAACACCAAAAGTAAAACCCGGAAAACATAAAGATGATCTCTCAATAGCAGTAGTCTCTCTCTTGTCCCAGCAACTTCTCTCTCATTCATGTGCCCCAGTGAGTGAGTGTGTGTGTGATAAATAGAGAGACCCACTCTCTATTTATATTCTTTTGTTCACTTGATGTCCACTTCAACATGTCGACCCCACTTAACAATTACTTACCAGGGCCGACATCTCTAGGAGAGTCTAATAACCCTAGTGCCCCACAACTTGTGGGGACTTTGCCCCTTCGATCAACAAGGAGGGTTAACCTTAACACAATGGTGGGGACTATTGCCCCGACTTACAATGACTCACCTAGGGTCGACTTCTCTAGGATAGTTTAATAACCTTAGGGCCCCACAACTGCGGGGGCTTCAACCCTTAATCAATAAGAGGGTTACCCACAATGACTTTATATTACTTGTTTACATTATTGAATCTCCCGATCGGAACATCGAGGCATGACATGACTCAATTACATTATAGATACTTCCCGGAATAAACATCGGGGTACAATACATAAGATATACAAGTGAACATGCTCCGAAGTTACAATTACATCAGCACTCCCTCTTAACTAGGAAGGTATTCTCTCGACATAATTTATCAGCACTGTTAGATTTTTAACATTAAGCTAGCATAACATTAGGATCTTTAACTGAGAGAACAACAAGCACAACAATCAAAACATAGGAGACAATGAACACAGTGTTTTCCTCGGGGAAACCATAAATGGAGAAAACCCCTCAACTTCCTTAGAGATAGAATCAGCACCAAAGTAAAACCCAAAACAGTAAGTGATCTCCCGACAGCAGTAACCTTCTTCTTATCTAGCCCCAGTGTCTTCTCCTTCCTCAACTATGCGCTACACTTGAGTGTGTATGTGATGTGTTCTAAATAGAGAGTCCAGCTCTTTATTTATACTAATCCCGGCATGACTAAAACCCTACTAGGGCCGACCTCTACTAGGAGAGTCTAATAACCCTAGTGCCTCGGAACTGTGGGGACTTTAACCCTTAGACAATCGGAGGGTTACCCACAATGACTTGACATTACTTGTTTACATTATTGATTCTCCCGATCGGAACATCGGGGTATGACATATCATGATAACATCCCGGAATAAACATCGGGTTACAATAGATAAGAAATACAAGTGAATACATTTCGAAGTTATAATTACATCAACACTCCCTCTTAACTAGGAAGGTATTCTCTCGACACAATTTTCACCACTAGTCTTCTTCTCTGGGTCTTCTCGTCATCTTCGTCTTCAAGTCATCTTTGTCTTCAAGTCTTCTTTGTCTTCAAGTCATCTTCGTCTCTGGATCTGGATCATCACTGGACATCATCACTGGATCTGGATCATCACTGGACATCATCACTGGATCTAGATCATCACTCGATCTGGATCATCACTAGACATCATCACTGGATCTGGATCATCACTCGATCTAGATCATCATAACTGGATCATCACGGGTGCTATCTCATGATTCTTCTCGTCATAGGAAGTTCTACAGAGCCAGCCCTTTTTCATGCTGGTTGTAGGCCTAGCTTCCATGTAGGTCTTTCTTCAGTGCTTATATCTGACACTAAGTCAGAATGGTCCGCCCAGTACTTACATCTGACCTACTCGTCAGAAAGGCACGCCCAGCACTCACATCTGATCATGTAGGAACCAATCCTATAATCGTATTAGAAAGGCCCAGCACTCACATTCACCAGCATGATAGGAACCCAACTACTATCATCTGTGAAAAGGCTCAGCACTTACAACCACCAGCATGATAGGACACGCTACTATCATCTGTGGAAAGGCACAACACTCACATCCACCAGCATGGTAGGACACACCTACTACCATCTGTGGAAAGGCACAGCACTTACAATCACTAACATGATAGGAACCCAACTACTATCATTTGTGAAAAGGCACAGCACTCACATCCACCAGCATGATAGGGACCCAACTACTATCATCTGTGGAAAGGCTAGCACTCACATCCACCAGCATGATAGGAACCCAACTACTATCATCTGTGGAAAGGCACTGCACTTACATATGATCATGTGGTAACACATCCCTCAGTCACATCAGAATGGCTCTCAGTCCTAGACTGAGGATTCTTGGTACCTCACTAGGTAGCTCCATTCAAAGAATGGTGGTAGCCCTTATATCTGACACCAAATCAGAATGGCCAGCACTCACATTTGACATGGAAGGAACCTAATCCTTTAGCCATGACAGAATGACTCAGCCCTTACATTTGATCAAGTCGGAACACATCCCTCTATCACATCAGAATGGCCATGCACTCATATATGATCATGTGAGAGCACATCTCACATTCATATCAAAACGACCCTCAGTCCTAGACTGAGTTTTCCTGGTACCTCACTAGGCAGCTCCATTCAAAGAATGGCAATAGCCCTTATATCTGATCATGTAGGAACCAATCCTACAGTCATATCAGAATGGCTCAGCACTCATATCTGACATGGAAGGAACCAATCCTCTCACCATGACAGAATGGCTTAGCCCTTACATCTGACCATGGAAGGAACCAATCCTCTCACCATGTTAGAATGGCTCACGGACTCATCACTTCCCTTTGGAGGGAATCTCGATCTGGAGAACACCAAGCTTCTCCCTGAAGTATTCAAACTTCACCCTATCTAATGGCTTTGTCAACACATCAGCTATCTTATCGTCTGTTGCAACATATTGGAGCTTCACTGCTCCCCTTTGCACCATATCCCTAATATAGTGATACTTGATCTTGATATGCTTCAACTTGTCATGGAACACTGGATTCTCTGACAACTTCACACAACTCTGGTTGTCACAATGTATACAAGTAGCATCCAACTGGAGATCAAATAAATCAGACAGTAGCTTCCGTAGCCATACTGCCTCACAACTAGCTAAACAAGCTGTGACATACTCTGCTTCAACTGTACTTAGTGCCACATAGGATTGTTTCCTGCTAAACCAAGAGATCGCACCTGATCCCATACTGAAGAAACACCCTGAAGTGCTCTTCCTATCAATGGCACTGTCTGCCCAATCTGAATCAACATAACCCTCCAGGTTAATCTTTTGATTCACATCGTACTTGAGCCCATAATCAACTGTACCCCTTAGGTACCTCAAATTATGCTTTGCAGCAATCAAGTGAACATTTCTCGGATATGTCAAGAATCGGCTCAAGGTGTTCACAGCAAAGCAAATGTTTAGTCTCGTGTTCGTCAGGTACATCAAGGACCCAATCATCTAATGATACATCATAGCATCAACCGACTCTGATGAAGCATTGCTCAATAGCTTCAGGTTCGATGCCATAGGAGTGGACATAGCCTTGTAGTCCATCATCCCAAACCTCTTCAGGATCTCTACTGCATACTTCCCTTGTCCAAGGAAGATTCCATCTGTACTCTGCCACACCTCCATACCTAGGAAATAATGCATCATACCCAAAACCTTCATCTCGAACTCGGCAACAAGCTTTCTCTTTGTATCAGTAATCAACCCATCTATACCTGTCACAAACAAATCATCTACATATAGTAGAAGCATCACTAGGTTGCCATCTTCAACCTTGTAATAAAGGTTGGAATCTGTTTTACTATTGGTAAAGCCCAAACTGGATAGAAAGCTATCAATTCTGTCGTACCAGGTCCTGGGTGCCTGTTTCAAACCGTACAGGGATTTCTTCAGTCTACACACATGAGACTCCCTGTCATGTGTCTCAAAACCAAGTGGCTGCTCTACATACACTTCCTCTTCTACTACACCATTCAAGAAAGCAGTCTTGACATCCATTTGGTGTATTTTCCATTTCATCACTGCAGCCAGAGCAAGTACTGATCTGATGCAAGTGATGAAATGGAAAATACACCAAATGGATGTCAAGACTGCTTTCTTGAATGGTGTAGTAGAAGAGGAAGTGTATGTGGCTACAGGTGCAAAGGTTTCTTCATAGTCTATTCCTTCTTTCTGAGAGAAACCCCAAGCCACAAATCTTGCTTTATATTTTTCAATGCTACAGTCTGCAGCATGTTTGATCTTGTAGATCCATTTGGAAGTTACAACTGACTTCCCTTCTGGTCTTGGAACAATATCCCAAACATCATTCTTCATGATCGATTGGTACTCTTCGATCATAGCTTCCTTCCATTCTTTCTGTTCTGCTACTTCTTCATAACTGGAAGGTTCTTTATCAATGAAATCACATAGTAAAGCTACATACCTGGAGCAGGATCTGGTCCTCTTTCTTTCTCTATGATTCTCTTCTGGAGCCCCATATCTTTCCGCACCTTGGATAATTTCACGTACCCAAGCAAGTTTCCTCTTATGAGGATTCTTCTCCAGAGGTGGATCTACAGGTCTTTGTGGTTCTTCGAAATCTCGATCTTCTTCCTGAGTTTTTTCATTCATGGTTGTATCATGAATTCTGGGTGCTTCTGCTTCTTCGGATTCTTCAGTAGGCCTCTTTCTGGATTTGTTGTAAGTTGTGTCTTCATCAAAGGTCACATCCCTGCTGATGTCAATCTTCTTGTATCTTGGGAAATATATTTTGTAAGCCTTCGAGCTTTCAGAGTAACCCACAAATATACCCTTCTTTCCTGAAGGATCTAACTTTGTTCTCTTCTCTTTTGGAATGTGTATGTACACTGGACAGCCGAATATTCTGAGATGGCTGACTTCTGGTTTCTTCCTGGAGAAGACTTCTCCAGGAGTCTTGTTCTCAAGTACTCTATGTGGAGTACAGTTATGTACATACACAGCTATTTTGGTAGCTTCCGCCCAAAGATGCATAGGAAGATCTTGATCATGAAGCATTGCTCTTGTAGTTTCCATGATAGTTCTATTCTTCCTTTCTGTAACCCCATTCTGTTGTGGATTATAAGGAGTGGACAACTCCCTCTTAATCCATGAGTCTTTGCATAGCCTCTTGAATTCATTTGAAGTGAATTCTCCGCCATTGTCTGATCGAAAAATCTTGATCTTCTTTTCAATATGGTTCTCAATCAAGGCTTTGAATTCCTCGAACTTGCTGAATACTTCATCTTTGTTCTTCATGAAGTAAACCCATGTCTTCCTAGAAAAATCATCAATAAAAGAAACATAATATGCATACCCTCTTAGTGAGTTTGATGACATAGGACCGCATACATCGAAGTGGATGATTTCCAAGATTCCTTTTGCTTTGCTTTCACTACTTGGAAATGTATTCTTTGTATTCTTCCCTTTCACACATCCTTTGTAGACCCCATCATGTTTTGCTTAGATTTCTTGAAGACCTTCAACAGCTTTGCTTGCAATAGGTAGTGCTCTGTAATGCACATGTGCAAGCCTTCTATGCCAAAGTTCACTTGGCTTTACTGTATCATGGACCATTGCTTGTTCTGGATGGCCCTTCAATTGGTACAATCCTCCTTCTTGTTCTCCAATCACTACCGCATCATCGATAGTCTTTCCTCTAGGCCACATGATGACTTGACCATCTATGAATGCAACCCTTATTCCTTTTGCATCCAATGCTGATATGGAGAGAAGGTTCTTCTTGAGTCCTGGTACAAACAATACTTTCTTCATTGTTAGAGACTTACCAGAGTCTAGTTTATAGGAGGATTCCCCACTACCTTTTATTGGATATTGGTAGTCATCTCCTAGCTTCACCTTGTGAGGTGATTCATGTTCTGACAATCTCACAAAGGATTCTTTGAATCCAGTCATATGTTTGGAAGCCCCACTATCTATAAGCCAATCATCACTTCCATGAGTAATGTTACCTGTGAGAACTGAGATCAAAACATATCCATCCCCACTTGAAGAATCTTCACTTTCATATCTGGTTCTCTTCTTTGTTGGTTCAGCATCCTCTACAGCATGAGCATGATGTCTTCTTTTGTTTCCCTTCTTCTTATGAGAGTGAACCTTGTTCTTAGGACAGTCTTTTGCAAAGTGCCCCTTTTCATCACATGTATAACATCTCAATCTAGATAGGTCCTTTCTATTATTATCTTTATTATAAGAGTTCTTACCTTTGGAGTAATGAGGATTTCTTCTTCCCTTCTTGGAGTGAACTGTGAGGGCTTGATCTTCACTTCCCATCTTCTCTTCTCGGGTTGCTATCCGAGCTTCTTCTTGAGAGCATTCTTCCCATAGTCTGCTGAACTTGACTAACTTCTTTCTTGCACAAATTCCTTGGATGAATGAATCCCATGACCTAGGGAGGCCATTCAAGGTAGTCATCACAATCTCTGCATTTTCCACTTCTTCATCTATTGCTTCTAGTTGTTCCTTGATCCGAGAAACTCTTGTAAAGTAAGACTAGATTGTTTCTGCATTTTGAATCTTCACATTCTTCAATTGGTTTCTCAAAGTAATATTTCGGTTTATGTTCTTCCCTTCAAACAATTTGGTTAGGGCATCAAACATAGCTTTAGGTGTCTTGAGAGAGGACACTTGTGGGATAAGGTGATCCTTGATAGAATCAGTAATGATTCTCTTTGCCATAACCAACTTCTTCTTATGTAAGGCCTTTGCCTCATCTCCCTCTAGAACTGGAATACCTCATGGATGTAGGAGTCCAACTCATTCTCTTCCAGGACCAGGGAGATCCTATACTTCCAAGCTCGGAAGTTATCAACTCCCTCAAGCTTTTAATCAAGCTTGGTATGATGAGACATATTTAACTGAGAACCTCAAATGGAAATACAAAAGATTTAGATCTTACCAAATCAAGATGTCGTATCTGGATTTGGAGCTCAGATCCCGCAGTACTGGATCAGGAGCAAATTAAGGTTTTGCTTTTCTGGAGTTCTATCCACCCAAATGCCTTGAAATTTATTCCTAACTTTGATTTTGGGGAGGAGATCAATCCAGGCCTGGGCTCACTGAAAAATTCCTCTTCTGTGAAAAGCCCTAATTTTCGGCAGGAGTGTTGGGTCCAAAACTGAAAAACCTCAGAATTGGATTCTGCTTCGACAGAAAGATGAGCCCTAGGGAGGAGAGTTATTCCAACCTTCTTTTACTAAAAATATGTGGAGAGAGATCCACAAAGTAGGAAGCCCTAGTTCCCGCAGCTGCACAGTGTCTTCTTCTCTAGTTAGCTCTGATACCATGTTAGATTTTTAACATGAAGCTAGCATAACATTAGGATCTTTAACTGAGAGAACAGCAAGCACAACAATCAAAACATAGGAGACAATGAACACAGTGTTTTCCTTGGGTAAACCATAAATGGAGAAAACCCTGCAACTTCCTCAGAGATAGAATCAACACCAAAGTAAAACCCAAAACAGTAAGTGATCTCCCGACAACAGTAACCTTCTTCTTATCTAGCCCCAGTGTCTTCTCCTTCCTCAACTATGTGCTACACTTGAGTGTGTATGTGATGTGTGCTAAATAGAGAGCCAGCTCTCTATTTACAATAATCCGGGCATGACTAAAACGCTACTAGGGCCGACCTCTACTAGGAGAGTCTAATAACCCTAGTGCCTCAGAATTGCGGGGACTTTAACCCTTAGACAATCGGAGGGTTACCCACAATGAATTGACATGACTTGTTTACATTATTGATTCTCCCGATCGGAACATCGGGGTATGACATATCATGATAACATCCCAGAATAAACATCAGGTTACAATAGATAAGAAATACAAGTGAATACATTCCGAAGTTATAATTTCATCAACAAGCATAAGTCTTATTCTCTGTATCATCTGGATCATCATCAAGTCATCTTCGTCTTCAAGTCATCTTCATCTTCAAGTCATCTTCATTGTCAAGTCATCTTCATCCAATTTGGATCATCACTTGATTTGGAGCATCACTGGATCATCACTCGATTTGGATCATCACTGTTGGATCATCATCACTGGATCTGGATCATCATTGTTGGATCATCATCACTGGATCTGGATCATCACTGGTGCTATCTCTTGATTCTTCTCGTCACAAGAAGTTCTACAGAGCCAACCCTTTTTCATGTTGGTTGTAGTCCTAGCCTCCTTGTAGGTCTTCTTTAGCGCTTATATCTGACCCTAAGTCAGAATGGCCAACACTCGCATCTTACTATGAGAGGAACACATCCAACACCATGTCATAAAGGCACAACACTTACATTCACCAGCATGATAGTACACAACTACTATCATCTGTGAAAAAGCACAACACTCACATCCACTAGCATGATAGGACACAACTACCATCATCTGTGAAAAGGCACAACACTCACATCTGACCTTGACTCCTCAGAAAGGCACAGCACTCACATTCAACCTTGACTCATCATAAAGGCACATCACTTACATCTAACCTTGACTCTTCAGAAAGGCACAACACTTACATTCACCAGCATGATAGGACACAACTACTATCATCTGTGAAAAGGCATAGCACTCACATCTGACCTTGACTCGTCATAAAGGCACAGCACTTACATCTGGCCTTGACTCGTCAGAAAGGTACTCAGTCCCAGACTGAGGGTTCCTGGTAATTGACCAGGTGCCTCCATTCAGAGAATGGAAATAGCCCTTATATCTGATCATGTAGGAACCAATCCTACAGTCACATTAGAATGGCTCAACACTCATATCTAACATGGAAGGAACCAATCCTCTCACGATGACAGAATGGCAACAACCCTTATATCTGATCAAGTGGGAACATATCCTTTAATCACATCAAAATGGCCCTGCACTTATATCTGATCATGTGAGACTACATCCCATAGTCATATCAGAATGGACCTTAGTCCTAGACTGAGTATTCCTGGTAACTGACCAGGTACCTCCATTCAGAGAATGGCAATCAATGCTTATATCTGATCATGTGGGAACACATCCCTTAGTCGCCTCAGAAAGGCTTAGCACTCACATATGACATGGAAGGAACCAATCCTCCCACCATGAAAGAATGGCTCATCCCTTACATCTGACCATGGAAGGAACCAATCCTCTCACCATGTCATAATGGCTCTCATCTCTAGGCTGAGTATTCCTGGTAACTGACCGGGTGCCTACATTCAGAGAATGGCATTCAACACTTATATTTGATCATGTAGGAACCAATCCAACAGTCACCTTAGAATGGCTCCACACTTATATCTGACATGCGAGGAACCAATCCTCGCATCATGACAAAATGGCTCATCCCTTACATCTGACCATGGAAGGAACCAATCCTCTCACCATGTCAAAATGGCTCACAAACTCATCACTTCCCCTTGGAGGGAACCTCGATCTAGAGAACACCAAGCTTCTCCCTGAAGTACTCAAACTTCACTCTGGCCAATGGCTTAGTCAACACATCAGCTATCTGTTCGTCTGTCGCAACATACTGGAGCTTCACAACTCCTCTCTGCACCATATCCCTGATATAGTGATATTTGATCTCAATATGCTTTGACTTGTCATGGAACACCGGGTTCTCCAACAACTTCACACAACTCTAGTTGTCGCAATATATACAAGTAGCATCTAATTGGAGATCAAATAATCAAACAGTACTCAGTGCCATACTCTGCTTCAGCTGTGACATACTCTGCTTCAGCTATACTCAGTGCCATGCAAGACTGTTTCCTGCTAAACCAAGAGATCACACCTGATCCCATACTGAAGCAACACCCTGAAGTGCTCTTCCTATCGATGGCACTGCTTGCCCAATATGAATCAACATAACCCTCCAGGTTAATCTTTTGATTTGCCTCATACTTGAGCCCATAATTAACTATACCCCTTAGGGACCTCAGAATATGCTTTGCAGCAATTAAGTGAACATTTCTCGGATCTGTCAAGAACTGGCTCAAGGTGTTCAGTACAAAGCAAATATCTGGTCTCGTGTTCGTCAGGTACATCAAGGACCCAATCATCTGGCGATACATCATAGCATCAATCGCTTCTGATGAAGCATCATACTCCCTCTGTCTTTTGTACTCTATGCACTCTTTTCGTGAGAAGCCTCGTGCTACGAATCTTGCCTTGTATCCCACAATGTTTCCATTTACTGCATGATGGAACTACGAACTTCCCTTCATGTATCGATACTGCATCCTAGACATCATTCTTCTTGAACTAGTCTTCCCTTTCTTCTTGGTTACTTCATCATAACTGGAAGGTTCTACATCAATGATGTCGCTACATTCATCATATTATTCTTTATCTGTCGTCACTTGTTCTTCGGAACAAGTCTCATCCTTCTTTTCTTGTAGGTGATTATGTACGCGATCTTTCCTACAAGTCAAATGCATTAGTTCTATGGTTAGAAACATTTCATAAGGCATATTCATAATGGCAAATTCTTATGCATAAATATAAGATCATGCAACTATTTTAGCCAATACAACATTCATCCATATCTCACGGAAACTTTTCTAGATGCCTTCCATCTCCACCAAGACAACATTGAGATTGTGCACTAATCCAATATGTCAACAAAAAGGTTTCATTCTAGATAAGTAGCAATGGAGAGTTGTATAGCACCATGAGCTACTTACCCATCACATGCATATTAGTAGTATACTGTCATTAATGAAAACATTCTATCATGCATAATACATCAACTGAATATAAACAAATTCATAACAAAACAATATCATGAAATGACAATTGAATACTTATGTTTATTTATTTCGTGGATAGACTCCCTCCTGAGCCTTCAACTTCATTATCTTCTTCATTCATCATTTCTTATCCAAATGCTAAGATGGATAAGAGGTTCTTCAAGAATTGAGTTCTTCATATTCCTCATCGCTTGAGGTATCTTCTTTGGATCATGAGAGCTTGATCTTCAGTTTCTCCCATCTTCTCTTTTCTTATTATGAGTCGAGCTTCTTTTCTTGTGTGCACTCTTCCCAGAGTCTACTGAAGGTAATCACTTCCTTTCAGCACACATTCCTTGAATGAATGAATCCCATGATCCTGGGAGGCCATTCAAGGTGGCTATCACCACTTCTGCATTCTCCACTTCTTCTTCTACTACTACAAGTTGTTCTTTGATTTGAGAGACCCTCGTAAAGTATGATTGTATGGTCTCTGCATTCTGGATCTTCACATTCTTCAACTGTTTTCTCAAAGTAATATTCTGACTTATGTTCTTCCCTTCAAATAGCTTGGTCAAGGAATCAAACATCCCTTTTGGTGTCTTTAGGGAAGACACTTGTGGTATAAGGTGATCCGTGATTGAATAAACAATGATCTTCTTGGCCTTGACCAAGATTTTATGGTGTAAGGCTTTTAACCTCATCTCCCTATGGAACTGGAACCTCTCTACTCATGTAGGTGTCCAATTCATTTTCTTCAGAGAGATCATATACTTCCATGCTTAGAAGTTGTCAACTTCACCAAGCTTATCATCAAGCTGATGTGATAGATCACTTTGAAATGAGAACCTCAAATGAAAATAGCAAAAGATTAGATCTTACCGATTTGAGGTGTCCAGCCTGGTTCCGGAGTTGGCTGATCTAGGGTTTGTCAGAGAAACCCTAATTTTCAAAACTTAGAATCGTTTAGATCTGATTGGATAGAAATATAGACCCCTTCAAGGTGAGTTGTCCAATGTACTCATTTTCTGAAAACAGTGGAGGGAAGCTCCTGGAATAGGAAGCCCTAGTTTTCCAATTTCTTCTGAAGAAATGCCTGATACCATTTCTGTGGTATCTCTGAAATTGCTACTCCTATGTGTTTGAAACTTTGTACTAAGGTAGCCTCACCTGTCCCTGTTCCAACACCACATGATTCATCAGAATTGGTTTCACCAATTGAGACTTATGATCATTTTCCCAAGGTGACCTGTTATAGGACTGTTCAAAACAACGAAGTTGTACGGACTGCCATGTGTCACTGTTTGATCTTATGGGTCTGGAAATTGGACCACGAAAGTACAGTTTGTTCCCTTTCTAGAAAGTCTTTATAAATTTCATTCGGACCTTTGCAGCTCGAGATATAGCAATTCTCCCCAGGTGTCCTATTTAGGGATGAATCCTGGAAGATGCTGGAACCCTAACTTGGAGGGATCATATCTCCTAGGATATAGCGAATCTGAGGCTGAATTCTGGACACAGTGTAAATCAGGATTTTATCTTCGGCCTATGAAAGTTTCAGCTTCTGATCCTTAGCCAATCCCAAGATATAGCGAATGTACAAAAAATTATCAGTTTTATTATTTAGGGTTTTTCCAGCTCGGGGTCAAACTAGGGTTTGACATTCCTGGAGTTTTACCCAACCAAAAATCTAGACCCAAGTCTCTAAACTTCGATTTTGATGAGGAGAGAAATCCTATGCCGGGATCACTCAAAAATTCCTATTCTGTAAGAAGCTCTAATTTCCTGCACCAAAAACAGAAAATGCTCAGAATCGAATTCCACTTCGATAGAAAGATGCGCCCTTCAATGGAGAGTCAGCCTAGCATACTTTTGCTGATGGATTGTGGGGGGAGATCCAAAAAGTAAGAAGCCCTAGCTTCTGTAGCTGCACAATGTCTTCTTCTTAGGTTATCTCTGATACGATGTTATATTTTTATCATTAAAGCTAGCATTATGATCTTAGGATCTTTAACTAAGAGAATAACATGCACAACAATAAAACACAAGAGACAAGAGACACAAAGAATTTTCCTTGGGGAAACCATAAAGGAGAAAACCCCGCAACTTCCTCAGAGATAGAATCAACACCAAAAGTAAAACCTGAAAAACATAAAGATGATCTCCCGACAGCAGTAGTTTCTCTCTTGACCCAACAACTTCTGTCTCACTCATGCGCCCCAGTGAGTGAGTGTGTGTGTGTGATAAATAGAGACACTCACTCTCTATTTATATTCTTTCGTTCACTTGATGTCCACTTCAACATGTCGGCCCACTTAACAATTACTTACTAGGGTCAACATCTCTAGGAGAGTCTAATAACCCTAGTGCCCCACAACTTGTGGGGACTTTGCCCCTCCGATCAACAAGGAGGGTTAACCTTAACACAATGGTGGGGACTATTGCCCCGACTTACAATGACTCACCTAGGGTCGACTTCTCTAGGATAGTCTAATAACCTTAGGGCCCCACAACTGCGGGGACTTTAACCCTTGATCAATAAGAGGGTTACCCACAATGACTTTACATGACTTGTTTACATTATTGAATCTCCCGATTGGAACATCGGGGCATGACATGACTCAATTACATTATAGATACTTCCCGGATTAAACATCATGGTACAATACATAAGATATACAATTGAATACATTCTGAAATTACAATTACATCAACAGGAACAAGGTAAATGGAATTCATTTTGGATAGGGGGGTAAAGGTTTCATTATAATAAATCCCTTTAACTTGATAAAATAATTTTTTAACTAACTAGGTTTGATGTCTTTCAACACTTCCATCTTATGCATACTTAATTATACCAATTTACATTTGACAAGTTTTATTCCTTTCATAAGAGGTATGGGATCCCAAGTATTGTTCACCCTTAAGGACTATTATTCTTCATTCATGGTTGTATCCCTAATCTAGATGGTTAGAAGTTTCTACAGATGTATTTGGATCATGATTTTTTGAAACTTTAGCTAAAAGATAATAAGCTTGCTAGAATTGTGAACGCATACAATGTCTATATGAAGGATAATCGATAAGATCACCAACTGCTTTTCATGTTGTATAAACCCATATAGGATGTTGTGGTGCTGGTGTAGGCTCGTGTTCAACAAACCCAATTGGATAAAGGTGAGAAGGAAGAGGTGGAATTTCATCCTCACTATTAATATCTGAAGATGAAACCATAATAGGATCACTATAAAAAAGTTGGGAATATAAGACAACACATATGTCAAATTAGGCTTGTAGGCCGAGACATTTTCATCAAATTCAACACCTCTCCTACAAATAATTTCATTTAAATGAGATTGAAGAAGTCTATAACCATTTACATCTTTAGAATATTTAGAACTCTACACTTCTCACTCTCAAGATATAATGCTTTTCTTTTCTCATCGTGAATGTTATCCTATTCTTCACTACCAAAACACACAATAGTGGCTTACATATGGTTTAGTTTTACTTTGTGCCATTTTGGTGTTATATCTTTTAAATCCTTTGTGGGTGTGCAATTAACTATGTAAGTGGCACAATTAACGAAGTTGAACAAAAAAATGAGGACTTAATCCCTAAGTTTTGAGCATACAATTTGCATATTTCTTTTAATGTGTGATTCTTTCTCTCAACAAAACCTTCATGGTGTGGTTTGTATGGAACATTATGTTGCATATTAATTTGTGCAGTGCAATAAGTTATAAATTTCTTGTTAACATAATAACCTCCATTATATGTTCTTAACTTTTGCAGTTGGTGTCCATATTGTTTTTTCGCAAGGGTCTTGTAAGCCAAAAACATGTCAAAATCACCACTCTTGAGTTTTAATAAATAAAAAATAAACCCAAGTGCGTATGGAGAAGTCAACAATGAAAGTTGAGAAGTACTTGAACCCAAAGAAGGAAGTAAAAGGAAGCATATCACACAAATCATTATGAACAAGCTGTAAGGAGGCCAAGGCATGCTAAGAGTCAAGTTTTCCAAAATTGTCCAAATGATGTTTGTTAATAACACATTTAGGACAAAGGGGTGGCAGGTGTGGGGGGGTTTGTCTTGGGCCCCAATGAAAATATATAAGTGATTTATTCACGAGGATTAATAATAACAATGAACAACCAATCTAAAATATATGCTCTATTCTTAGGAACAATCCTCCTCCAAGTCCACAATGTGAAGAATGCCATGATTTTCTGGGATTATTTCTTTATCATCGGCTAGGTAAGGAAAAAGAAGGCCAAGGAATGAACAATGTTATTCAAAACCTTTCAAAGAATATTTGGGAACTTTGAATGGACAATGCCAAGCCATTCTTTATCTATAGATCAAACAATGGTTTAGTAGATCCTATAGCAAATGAATCTTCTTATTTGGATAAAGGGGTCCTGGTAAAAAATAGGGACCCCCCTTGAGAGCTATGGATCTCTTAGTATTATTATGTTAATACTTGTTAAGGTCTTAATTGTTGGATTTATCCTTCTATTATGCCACTAAGGCTATGTTAGATGTACCTACGGTGTTGATCATTCTAAGATGCAGGAGCTAATTTTGCTCTATCAATAAAATAACCACAAAAGACTTCAAAACAAGTCATGTTTTGAGTATCCCCTTAACTAATAAGAGCTTCTTTAATGGAGTAAAAAATAGATACAAAAATAGAGTAAGTAGCGCTAAGTTTAACAAGAACAACATATATGAGTCCGTCATTTGTGTTGATTATTTTGCATCATGCAATTAAAATTCTAAATGTTTTGAACTTAGATAAAAAAATCCTCAATCCAAGAGAAATCACAAGGATTTAAAGCAATCAATTGATTTTCAAGCTGGTTGGATCGAATCTCACTGTGTTTACCAAACACAACTTCTGACATTTGCAATGATGCATATAATGTCTCAATTCCTTGAAGGTGAAATTTAATATAATTGGACTAGCTATATTATAATATCCAAGTGAGACGATTTCAAAAGTATAAACTTTTGGAAAGCTATAAAAAATAGTCAATTTGAAAAAACAACACTGAAAACAAACTTTGAATGTCAAAGTTATGCCCTTTTGAAGAAAGACATAAAATGTAACTGATGTGCCACATGGCAATTAGAAGATGGTCCATGTGGTGAAAGGTTCTCAATAAGGCTTTTGAATTATTATTATTTTCTTTATTCTCCGACTTTTCCTACAAGCTCAATTTGGTTAGCTTGTCAAAAACTTGTGTCCATCCCAATGGAGCCTATCCACGTGAGGATTTTAGCTCAATCAAGCCCAAGTCCAATTCATTCAGTATGGAGTTGTGATCGATGGTAATGGAACATGATTCAAATGCAGAGGTCTATGCTTTTGAAGTGATGGTTAGACCCTTGTAGCTGATGAAAGGAACTCGTCCTCTACAAAACCACTTTGTATAAAGATGGATAATGCCCCTCATATCAATTTTATGATTCCAACATTGAGGAAAAGAACCCTCATTCTCTTTGAGTGTAGTTGTAGGAAATTTTATAGGACTTTGGCCCAATCCAAGAGTTATAGAAGCATGCTTAGCAATATCAATGGTATTCTAAGTTCCAAGGACATGCACTTCTATTCACTTTAGGAAGAAAGATCGTGACTTGGCTTTCCGATTCATTGTAAGAAATATCATTATTTGATTTTCTGATCTGGGGCCTAGTTTATGGGATATAGGGAGTTATTCCTGACACACCAATCTCTTGATCCCAATCATGAATAACGAATAACAACAAGCCCTGTGTGGGTTATACTACCTCACCTTCCACTAATGTTTTTGGATGAAAATACTCTCAAAGATATAGGAAACAAGCTAGGGTGTTTCATTGATGTAGTAGGAACAAAGGGTAATCTACTCTTATGAAAGAATATGTGGAGGTGGTCATGGAGAAGGGGCTCCTATAGGCAATCCAAATTAATATGGGCAAGTGGAGTCATCTCCAAGCTCTAAATTATGAGCAAATTCCATTTAAATGCAATTTTGGTCATGGATAAGGACACGACCCTAATGGTCACAACAATTGATGAATACTTAGAAAAAGTCGCCCATAATGAAAAAGAACATATTTGAGGCTCTTGAAGTTTTAGAGGAAGTGGATAAGGGAATCATAGAGGAAGAATCATGTATGATCCCTTTGGAGCATAGAGATGGATTAGTAAATACAATGGATCTGACAAATACAACATCAAGGACCTCAATAGAGGACTAAAACAAGAAAATAGTTAGGGACATGAAGATCCCCCAATGGAGGAAAGCAAGGGAATCCCTTTGGAACCCAAGGGAGTAGAGAAGGAATAGGGGGGAGAAGAGGAAGAAGTGAAGGATATAAAGGAATCCAAGGAAGACATAGAGGTTGTAGAGTTGGAAGAGGAAGAAACAAAGAAACTGAATTATCTAGATAACACCTCAATATTGTATACAATACAACCTTTCACAACTCCAACAAAGGAAGTCAATTCATTTTAGACTTCTCATTCGCTCTCCCTTGCTGGCACCCTAAAGAGGGGTTTTCTCCCCTTCTCTCATACGGGGAAGGAAATCAAGACGAGAATAATGAGAAAATGAGGTAGTATCAAATAATTTTCACAGGTCATTAGTTAACCCTAGAAGCTCTATTTCCGGGGGATAAATTCATATATCCAATTAGGTAAACATGTTGTATTTTTGTATTGCGTTATGCAAGCAATTCGTAAGAAATTGTGATTGTAGGCAAAAAAAAGTAGAAAATGTAAGTGTAAGGAAAAACCATGACATCACTCCCCATTAATGAGAGGATTATCTCCATGTTTTTGAGGAAAATTTTGAATCTTTGCATTTCTTAGAGGTGAGCTTAGTCACTACCTTTTATATATACAATCATAATTGTCATAAAAAAATGGCTTATAAGCTCACTTTTACAAATAAATTACTTTTTACAATAAATAAGTGACCCACTTTTATAAAATAAGCAAAAACATTTTATAATAAAATTACTTTATAAATAAAAGTTACACGTAAAAAACAAAAGCCACCTAGTGGCAATGTCCTTGACATTGGCACCTGCTCTAGGTGGAGCTATTTTCATGTAGCTTTTTTGCATGTATCTTTTGACAATTGATACACTTGAAGATGAATTATGTAATTGTTATTTTGGCAAAAAAAGGAGGTATCTAAATACATAGGTAAGATAAACTATTTTTCATCTAATTGCGCTGAGAGGCGCTCTACAACCGAGTATGAGGGAGATCTTGTAACGTTTGTCATATTTTGTTACTACCAAAGTAAGAAAAAAAAATAAATTTAATTATCAATCGTTGGCCACATTCCTACCTAACAAAATAATAATTTTTTTTTAATTATTAGCCAAAAAAAAATGTCGGTGAGAAAAACAACACAATACGGGGGAGATGTTGTAATGTTCCTACCTAACAAAAAAAATAAAAAATAAAAATTTGAATTATCCGCAAAAAAAATGTTGGCCTTGCACATGGTTTTAATACCATGTGCAAGGCCTCCTAAACAACCCATGGTTTTTATTGTACATGGTTTAGGAGGGCCTTGCAAATGGTTTTAAAATCGTGTGGAAGGCCTCCTAAACAACCCATGGTTTTATTGTACATGGTTTAGGAGGGCCTTGCAAATGGTTTTAAGACCATGTGCAAGGCCTAAACAATCCTTGGTTTTAGGAGGGCCATACACATGGTTTTAAACCCATGTATGGGGTAGATGTTATAATGTTGGTTCATAACAAAATAAAAAATATTATATGTCGGCCATAAATACTATTAAATATTAATAATAAAAATATTATATGTCCACCTTAAATAAAAAATGTGTCTTTTAGTTTGAATCAAATCAATGCTATATATATGACACATCAAAGTTGATAGCCCCTTGAGTGCAATACTTAAGAAGATGTTTGCACCTCGAGAAATTTGATCCCTCTCAGTGCTTGATAGAGCCTAAGATTTGGATCTATACTAATATAATTTCAAACAAGAATAGATAGCATCTAATATATTATATTAATTTTATTTACTATAAAACTAAAAGTTCAATTAAAACATTTGATCTCATATTTGTTGACAACATGCCATTATTTTTAATAACATTATTTTTAAATTACTTACAACAAGGGCCATTGGAATGGCGATGTCCCTATATTGTTTCAAATCATGCATAGTGAAGTGAAAAGTTGGTGTGTACAAATTTACAATCATACCGTTATGGAAATTTGTAATTCCACTATACGTTGATACTTTGTAATGAGAAAAAAGAAAAAAAATATTGAAATTTTTAGAGCTTAATCCATTGTGAAAATTTACCTCATCGGGTTTTGGTTTCCTCCATAGTACAAGACAACCCAAAAGCTTGAAAAATCTAAAAATTCCCGAAACTTGGTTCTTCAAGTTTGAGATGGCTAATCACCAATTACACACATCAATATATTAACTAAATATTTAGCGGGTTAGATTTATTTAAATGCAGTCTGAGCTTTTGCATTATTCCACTTTTGGTGTAGTGAACGATTCCTTTTCTTCATAATTTTTTATGATATGAATGGTGCACGCTTCAAGGCACTTAGTTGTTGAGATCATTGGCTTGGTGCAGATTGCCTCTAGTGCAGGCAACGTGGCAAGAAAGCAACATGGCTCCTATGCTGGGCGTGGTGACTATTTCATATTTCTTTACAGCAGTTACAATATCAAGACCTCACAGTCTTGGTCTATTAAAACACTTCCACAATGTCAATTGACATTTAGTCTTGTTTACACCTGTTCCATCCTCAACATGTCATTTGTTATTTCGTATCGGAGTCTTGAATGCAATGGATATGGAATTACCATGGTTTCCTAGGTGAACTGCAAACATTTGTTTTTACCCATTACCCCTTTATGTTTTACCTTTTACCATAGTATAGTATCGTTTAGTGTCCACTTAGTAGTTTCAATTTTTGCTATTAGCTTTCAACCTAACAAGTATCCTCAAGCTTTTTCCAAATTATTTGACAATTGTGTACCCTTTTGAGCTAATTGTTCGAATTTCTCAGCAAATTCTAGACATGGAAGTACAAATGTACCCTTCTGAGCTAACTCTTCAAATTTCTCAGCAAATTCTACATGTGGAAGTACAAGCACTTATAATTAGTCTTCTTTCAAATCATATGTTCTCTCAGCCATATCTCAGGATTAATGCATTTGAGGATTATTTGTCATCTGAAGGTTTGGAATCCGTTCGAAAGATTGCTAACTCCTCATTTGATTGTGTGGAGGGTTTCCATAGTTAGGAGTAATATATTGCATCTTTTACAAGTAGACCTCATTCTCAGTTCTTGGCAATCTATTGATTTATCACTTTTTCATATTGCCAATACTAGCAACATGTATATGCCGAGATGGAACACGATATTTGTTACATGATTTGAGACTATTATGCCAATGAATCCTCCATGCCTTCGATGTTCAGGTTAATACCTAATCATGTTTCGTTTGGGGGTGATTTTAATTTGTTTTATTCTTCTCTTGTATTATACCATTGTAATTGACTTACAAACTTGCTGTTTTCGCAGGCCATGGGCATGTGTATTCTCGACATGACTACTGTTGAATTCAGAGAATATTATGAACTCCCTCATTTAAATGTTGATCTTTAAAATGACTTTTTAAATTGTTACTGTAATGGCATTTCTTCATTCAAGCGATTATCATCTTTTGGAATAAATGATATCGATAATGCTGGGAATCTGGTGTGATTTGGACTCTTCTTTGCATGCACATGATTCGTCGGTCACTTCCATATTACGACTTGGTAAAAAATCCACTTGTGATTTTAAGACTTGTGAACATATCAACATTTTAGTAATACAAGGTTCCATAAGAAGAACTATTTTAATTACATTGCATCAAATCCATAAAAAAAACATGTTTTCTTTCTAGGTTTCAAACCTGTGGCGAGTAGTTTCTCAATCATGTCATTTAGTTAGCACTGGAACTACACAAATTTGAATGCTTTATAGTGTAATATCTTGTTGAATGGTATCTTTATTTGTTACACTACGAGGCCATATTATTCGACCTCTTGGTGCAAATGCAATAAATAACAATCCATCAATATAATCTCACAATTGTTGGTACTTTTCTTATTTCCTTCCATACAATCTAGAAATATGGTTGAGATCTCGTGTAGTGGGTTATTTGATGTCTAGGTGCAAATGTAATAAATAATAATCCATTTATATAATCTCACATCTGTTCTCACATATGTTGCTGCTCTTCTTCTTTCCTTCCATATAATCTAGAAAGATGGTTGAGACCTAGTCTAATAGGTTCTGGTGATAATCATGGGTGTAGTTGATGTCGTTTATCCCTTTTGTTTCGTACCAATTAAACAAACTTACAATCTAATGCACTAGATCTCGGTTTACTTGCAATATCCCCTTTTGATAATTGAGAACATGATGCAGCGTGAGTCTTCCTTATGGCGACTTATATATCTCCTTATGCAACTAAACATTGTTCATGTACATTAATAAAAACACGTTGAATATATTGCTTATGGGCCGACCTAGATTGCTATGTCCCTCCACTATGTCCTGTACATGCTTCAATGTTGGGGACATTGTCACCTCATGACTCGTCTTGTAAATAGTAACTATTGGATGATCACCTGGAACACCTGTAAACATATATAGTCCTTTCTATACATTACCCAGGGTGTAATACTTCCAGCTTCGTTTGATTCTTCTTCACTGGAAACAAACCATTTATTTACAATTATGAGTCATGCCACAAATTTTGCTAATCAACCCTTCAAATCCTCATTTCTATGCATGATAAACAACATAGGAGGTCTACTATTTGGAAGTTTCAATATGCTTTCTTTAAAGTATAAATATTTGGTGACATCAATGTGAATGAGGACTTGAACCAATGCTCCGCTTGCCATCACAAAATTAGGACTCATTCAATCTCTACTATGTCCAAGATATGTAAGCGGGTACCCAGTTATGCTCGATATTCCTTTGGTCTAGGCTGCAAATAGTATCAATGTTTGTAAACTCTCTTACGACATGACAATAGATCATTTAGTGTTGATAGGGAACTTTGTTCATGGAATCCAAATCCCCATCAAGAAACTAAAATGCGAGAGTTTCATTACTGTGTATAAATAGACTAATCAGACCATGAAACTTCATCACCGTTGGCCACTAGAAACTTTGACATCAAGCTAGCAATTATTCTATAAGTCTTGCTTGTGTGTATTTTGACAATCATGAACCTTCATCATTGTTGGTCACTGGAAACTTTGATAGCAAGTTAGCAATTATTCATAGAAGTCTTGCTCGTGTGGATTTTGACAATCATAGGGCCAAAAATAATTAAACAATTAGGTCAGTTAATAGTATACAAATCCTCAATTTATTCCTATGTCTATCCATAAGCTAAGGTGCCTCCAATTTGAAAAATAACTTTTATCCTTTTCACAAGTGTTGATGGCATTCTTTCCTAGGTCTGGATGAGAGTTTATATTGCTACCACAACAAAGAAAAATGTTCCCAGAATTGTCTCAGCTGCCTAGTGGCCTCAACATTCCTAGAAGTGATGTTGTAGGGAAACATATATCCACCCATAATCAACTCGGAAAACCTTCATAACAACCTAAGAGAACGCCCATGCAAATATCCGGGTAACACACTTCACAATCCTTGTGCCCATCATATAGGTAGTTCATCACGTTTTTGAATTAGAGTTCCAATCCCATATGATCCATAAACAAGAGGCTTATGGCTTGTCCATCTCACTAACAAGGATACTAAAATGCACGGTTAAACACATACTAAAATTCATAATTAAATTAATTGTAAAATTATGCTATTTATTTCGTTATGCATGAAATTTGATTGTAATAAAAGTTGCATATTTTAATTTTAATTGCAGAAAACAAAACTGAAGTAAACAATCATGAACATAATAAGAACGCGAAGATTACCCCGGAAACCCAATCTTGGGAAAAAAACAAATAATGGCTCATGTTTGGATTTTAATTAATCTTAGACATATATTTAGATTACAATGTTATTGATGGAAAAATACCAAATTTACAAATGACTATGTTGGCCTTTTCTGCAACTTGGCAATTATGAGGAATAAAAAAGTAATTTCATGTTTTCTACCTTAACTGACTATTTTTCGTTTGGATTGTGTTTTCTTCACCTTATCGACATGAAATTAATCCACAAAAAAGTTTTCTTTCCCAAATTGAATTTGCATACCCCTCTAATTTTCCTACAACTTGTCTCTTGCTTGGATGCAACGTTAATCCCCTCCAAGCTCTCCATTTCTCCTCCCTTTTATGTATTTTTTAATATGGTTAGGCTTCCAACCTTTCTCTTCCCCAAAATCCCCAACAGATCCAACTGTGTTTTTTTCCATTTGGCATTTAGGGAAACCAAGCAGTTAGAATTTCCGCTAAAATTGGGTGGACACACAAAAATAGCTTCTAGCATGCTACCATCAAAATTTCATTGCAAAGGGACACCATATGGCTAAATTACATCTAAATCTATTTCACATTTTTTAGGGTAAATGAACGAATCTAAGGCTGATTTTTGGTAGCCACATGTACATATTTTCCATCTCACCACAGTCTAAATTTTGTCTTCATCTGACTTCATATGGCCCTGTTATATAAAAAATACAAAATTGTTTTTTATCTCTTGTCTGCTTTTGTAGCAATAATGTAGCATGGTTCATCACTTCTTATTTTTTCCATCAAACTTGTAACCTAAACTTCTAGTAAGACATCAGAAAGCCAGTTTGGTTTATTCACAATCCTCTTTTGGTTCAACAAAAGAAGTGACAATGAGAATAGTATGCATATTCAAACATGAACAATGAAAAATCCACTCACGAATATGATCATTGAATCATTAAATCCACAAAGATAGAGAAGGAATAGGTTGGATTAGTCTCATGTGAAGTAATTTGTTTGACTAGTTAATTTTGGAAATGCAAAGATAAAGCACAAATAACTATATTAGCAAGGCCAATAAAATTTAAGGCTTCAAATTTTTAAAATTTGGATTTTGCTCAGAAAAAGGAGGTAGATTACTATGATCCTACAATACTACCACATATATTTATGGTTTATATGTCGTCCATTCCTTTTTCATTTTAAGAAAAACATAACTTAATCCTATGGAAAGCCATAAAAATATGAAAGATGACCTTGGGAGTACTCATCTCTTTGGGACCCTAACAAAGAAAAGAGATACAACTCAAATGGTATGAGCCAATTATTTTCCCCTGAGCCCCATCCATTACTCAGATGATAGCTGGATAAAGTTCCATCCAAGCAAACTGCATTCAACATACAAGATTAGGATCAATGACTTGAGTTCTTCTATATCCTTGAATTCCAAAGTTTGTACAATTCCAAATTCGAAGATTTTGTGTAGCCACAAACATGACAACAATGAATGCAGGGACGATTCGAGCTTTTATGTATGCGTGAGCCCTACAGAACCAATAATTCATCTCATTTATTTGAGGAAAGAACTAACTATATTCCACTATGCTGGGTGGGTAGGTGTAAAAAGCAATAACCTCTGCTTCTTCCCTTCTTGACCTTTTCTTATTCAATCTTTATTTGGGTCGGGTGCCTCTCCTATTATTATAAAAGGTGTAGGAAATTTAAGCAATGGTTCAATCCGAAAAAGAATATAAGTTTTTAGGTCGGGTCGATTTAGAGAAAATACTAATCTCAATAAAGTGGACAGTGGGGGGATTGACAATCGATCGTAGGGAGGGACACATTGAAAGAAGTGACCGAAGAGAATCAATACCGAGCACTAGGAAGATCAGGCAATCACTGAACCATATAATATACTTAAACATAATTACTATATTTCCATCCATGTATCCTTCCTTTTAACATATCATCCTTCCTGCAGATCCACCATGAATAACATTGGAACCTCAATACTGAAGATAAACCTCTCTATTTGGAGGAACCGAATTCTTATAATAATTATGAGAATTGTAATTGTTTGGTGCCGATAGGGGGAACAGACATGACAACAATGACTAAAGCAGGCGATGAGGAAGATGGTGTACAAAGGCGCAAAGGTGTTTTTCATCCCAACCTGTGGGACGATGACTTCTTAAAATCTTTGTCAACCGATTATTATGGGGTAATGAGATTCAAGAATTTTAGCATCCATATTTCCATTTTGCAGGAATAACAACTTTGTTTTTTTAAACAACTATATTTGTGTGTTTGTTAGCACGATTCTTATAGTGAACGTGTTGAGAAACTCATTGGGGAAGTTAAGTAGATGCTTTATTCAATTTCCTTGGGAGAGGGAGAACAATTAGTCAATCCATATGCATATGAAACCACGTGGTTCACGAGGGTGTCAACCATTGATGGCTCTTATCACCCTCAATTCCCATAAACAATTAACTGGGTTTTTCTAAATCAACTACAAGATCGTTCATTGGGATCAGAGTCAAAGCTTTCACTCTGTCATCGACTTGTCATCACCCTAGCTTGTGTCATTACTCCCATTTCATTGAAAATCGAACTTGTACAAATATATCAAGGTACCCTTTTCATTTTTTTTGTGTAAGATATTTTCGTTGAAATCAGGCATTTTATATATTATATTATCAATATTCTAATATATATTTCAATAGTACGAGATTAAGAAATGTTCACAAAATTAAATTATATAATAATGACAACATAATATAGTCATAACTTATCTTAGTTTATTTAGATATTAATTTGGGTTGGAGACTTCATTGTTTGTGGGATAAAGGCCATATCTCAACACAGTAAGTTAGATGCTAACATTTATATAAACACATATACCCCACCCCTTCACCCCTTTAGATTTGAATGCTAATTTGTTGATAGACCTTTTTCTTCTCAACATAGTGAGTTTACTACTAAAATCTACATAAATACATATACCCACCCCTTCATATTTGAATGTATGATTTGCTGATGGACCTTTGTCTGATTAAGTCATACATGTTTAACATGTCTTGATTTCATAAGAAGAGGGATAGAACAAGTGTAGTATGAGAGTTTGTCGAATGAATTCAAGATCATTTTTGTTGGATTGCTCAACCAAGCCAAATCGCTTCAGCTGAGCCTTCTGTATGAACTATCTTGTCTCCAATCACTTCGAAGAAGAAGAAGGTTGTTCTTACTAGGTAAGAACTCAAGTCTTACACATAAAAAAACCATATTATATATTTCAACAATTTTAAATTGACATTGATGCAATCCCTGTGTATACACTGTGTTTCGATGGACAGTGTTGCCACACCATCGTTGTAAAGTGCACCACTTACTTTTATATCATCGTAGAGTTAGATTTATGGTGAAATTAAAAAAAATAAATTGTGTTGGTCAGGTTTTGATTGAAATCCCATATATCTTTGTGCAAACGGTGGTGTACAAAGTGATTGTTTATGCATTCATCGACTTCCAGTGGACAATGACCAAATTATTTTGGTATTTTTATATGATGTTCTTCACACTCCTTTATAACACATATTATGGGGATTATGACGGTGGGTCTCACACCTAATGCAAGAACTGCTTCCATTCTCTCCACCGATTGCCGCTACAGAGATTTGATATTGTATTATAATTTGATTTTTGAATGGGATGGAAACAAGGATTGTGACTAGTATAGTTTGTAGGTTTTTAAAAAATTAAAACATAACTAAGTGTATACATAACATATAAAAATATTCAAAATGGAAATATCCATCTCTCTAAAATAAAGAGTGATCGAGGAATTTGTTTTACATACTTCCACATTGAATAATATTGGATATCAACAAAAGCAAAGATTAGAGATATGATATATTGTTTTTGCAAGGTTGTGTTGAAGACAAGATTCATTGTTTCTATAAGGATATAGCAAACATAAAATTAACATACAGAGAAAATATATGTTATAATGAGCAACCATATGTTATCAACATATTAAAACATTTTGAATTATAGCATTTAATAAAGATCAAACCTCGATCATTTTGATTTCTTATGTTATTACCCTACATTGGTTTGAAAAGAGTTTCAAGAATAAGCAATTTTCATTTTCTATTTAATTATTTTTAAAAAATCACTAGTAATGAAAAAATAAGGAAACCAACATATGTTATGATCAATTAATTGTTGCTATTGGGATGAGACATAGGTAGATTCCTTTAGGCACTATACAAAAGGTTACTAAGCATTCAAGTTTCCTTCCATTATCTACAAATGAAACAAGGTAGAAATAAATTTAGATGGAGAAGGAAAACACTAGCATAATATGGTAATTTGTAGATTATTGAAATAATACAATAAAAAAAGTTATTCTACAATATGAAAAAAATACAACTAAAATCACAAATAAAATATGGTTCTAATCAAGCTTTGGCATTGTGGCAATTGTTGGTTCTAATTAATATCTATGAGTGATCCCATATCTAACTCATGAATTTCAATACAACTACATAAATACTCAATGCCATCATCATCTTCAATATTTTACCCCCAATCTTCAATCTTTTTGACTACTTCCTTCAAGTCAAGTCTTTGATATAGATAGTGTGCAATACAATAAAGTGAAACTTGTAATAACTAAACCATATCTCTTCAAAGTTATAGTGTTTTAGAAGTTATATGTTAAACATTTATGCAATCCATTTCTCATGAATGAGGGAATCCACATAACATGGAAGATCAACTCCATCATCATTGGTGGATCCATGAGAAGGTGCTTTGCCAATCAAAATCTCTCAAAAGAAATACACCAAAGTTATAATTATCAACTTCTTGTGAAATTTTGTGAGCATTAGTGACTTTGGAGCTCTATATCTTACAATTTCATTGAATATGAAGTGGCACTCACTAAGTGAGCAAGCCCAAAATTTAAAACACTGATATTTGAGTCCTTTTTACTTTTTTCAACCTTTTTGGTGTATCTATCCTTAGTTGAATCATTGTTATACTTTTATACCTTACAGTTTACTTATCTATATAAAAAAACTCATGCTCAAAGCTAGCCTTAAAGTTGGTGGCAATGTCGAGGACACTGCCACCACGTGGCTCTTGTTTAAATAAACAATGGTTGTAATCTTTTACTGCGATACGACATTGACTTCAAGATTGAGCCCATCACTTGTTGTAATCTCTAGAATACTATAAAAGCAGTTGAGGACTCGTTTTTCTATATGAATTTATATAAAATGTATCCATAATATATTGTAAAAGCAGTTGAGTGCCAACTATTTTTAACCGAACTTCCGTTATTAAACATTGAATATGAAATAAGACAACACTATAACATGAATTTAAAAATGTAACCTAGTAATCCTATGAGATTATGTATACCATGACTTTAATCCATGCATTGCTCTAAAAGGAAGCACGACCAAGAACACTTGCTACAACATTCATTTGTTTTGGGCTTGACAACGTCCATGTTTAAGCCATGCATAGAGACAACACCTTCCCCACACGTGAATGAAAGGAAGACACTCCCCCTTTCTTACAGTCTCTACCAGCTATGGTATTTTTTCTAGGTTCATCAATGGTAGAGCGCTTAGACTGGCATGCATATAGGTTTTTAATTTGTAGTTTTATTGGAAATCGCCAAATTGGGGCACACTGCAGTTGAGCGCATAGACTAACACAACCCATAGTCGTCGAGTAAGAATTTTGAATGGGGCTTGTGTCCTATGCTTTTGCATAGCATGTGGGGTTGTCCTTACGAACAATAGTTGTAGAAAGTTGTGATAGTGAAAATTAAATAATATGAGGTAATGATGTAGATAGCACTTTTAGGGGCTGAAACTGAGATTGCAAACATGAAGCGAAGCACATATGAAGAGAAGCACTTGAAGAACACAGCCATTTCCATCCATAATATTGTAAGTATATATCCATCTCCATCATTCTCTTTGCATTATTCTCGATATTCACAAGATCCATCCATTAATCATTAATTCAAGTCAATGAGAGGGATGAAGAGGAATACATAGGACCTAGAATTAGAAATAACATACCTACTTAAAGACATAGCCTTAAATATAATAATGGAAAAAGATAATGATATTCTAGCAAGATCTCATGCGGTCAAGTGTTATAGCATTCAACAAAAACTATTTCCATCTGCGTCACTGGCATTATCATAGTAGTTCTAGGCCAAGACATAATACCTTTCTCGTCCAAAAAAGGGTTGAGGAAAAGATGTTGGAAGAAAACAATATTGGAAAGAGAACAATATGGGCTGGCATTTTATCCTGGGGTCGGAGAAGATACAACTCAGAGACGATTAACATAGTTGTTTTAATAAATGTATATAAAGTTCAAGCATGGTTTTAATGTTTCAAAGTTAGATGTTCTACATGCTAATTAGTTTATCGATCCATCTATGAGATTGTATATTTGTTTAATTGTACCTTGTCCAAATTTTGTTCTTTGTTCTTCTTCTCATTATTCTCTTTTCATCACATATTGTTCATGTTCAGTAATTCGTTTGAACATGGATAACAGCAATTGATAGTATTGCTTCCTTGCATCATTTGCAGAATATGTACATGCATGACAAGCAGTGTATATTGCTGATATGGTACCAAAAGTATAGGCAGGAGCAATAAGTTATCCACTTGCACATTTGTCCTACCTTTTTATGATTGCCATTAGCACATATATCTTGGATCACACCATTATTGCTAGACACTCGTTCAAAATAGAGTTCAAATACAGGAACGAGAAGAACAAAATACCTTAGAATGAACTAGTGGAAGTAACACATGTTCCTTGCGGTTCTAGTAGTTCTTACTTTATAGTGGTTTATTGTTACAAAATAAGTGAAATGCACTTACATTAAAGTTATGTGAAAACTTAAAGTTTCAATACCTTTTAAAACAAGTAACTTAATGGAAAGAAAGTTTTCATCTAAAAAAAATATCTTATTAGTCCTTAGAGTATATATATATATATATTCAAGTCAAACTACTTTGACTTTGCATTTTCATGATATGCATTGTTATAAAAAACAATTTAATAAATTGATTTTTGTAATTAAAAATAAATTTTAAAATTTGGCTTCCTCCATTTTTTTATTTGACAAAGAGGTTGTAAATGGGACATAAATCCCCAAGAGCGAGCTTTTATTTTTAAAACAAAGAAAATAAAATTAAAACAATTAATATAGAATCTTTTAAAAGTGCCATGAAACAACCTTTACATGTCATTGTTAACTTTTGTTTACTAAAAAACAAGCAAATTGTTGTTATCATTTTTCATGTGATGTTTTTATTTTGATGTCACTAATTTTATATATTTTTATGAGGACAATTTGATGTATTTGCTTATATTAAAAATTTGATGTTATTATTTCTCAATTTAACTTCTAAATTTTTAGATTCAACTTAGAGCTTATTTACTTTCTTAGTTTCTATATTTGAAAGGGATTAGCCACTGTGACATATTCACTTGTTTAATAAAGTAACCATATTAAACAAAACAAGGTAATTTGAAATAGGTCAAACACCTTAAANATATATATATATATATATATATATATATATATATATATTTGTTTCCAAAGGAAAAAAAAAATGTGTGTGTATATATATATGTGTGTGTGTACATACATACATACATATATATATATATATATATAATGAATTGATGATATCTGCAATAAGTTTGTGCGGCTTATATATTTATGAAGAGACACCTTTAAACAATGTGGCCTTCTAATGTTGTCTTATATATATATATATATATATATTGAATTGATTGTATCTACAATAAGTTTGCGTGGCTTATATATTTATGAAGAGACACCTATAAACAATGTGTCTTTCTAATGTCGTCTTTTACATAAATAATTAGTAACATAAACTAATAATTAATAATTAATAATTAATTAATTAATGTAATATACGTTTGGTATATTACAAGTCTTCCCACTCTGAAAAGATTTGACCGTGAATCTACTATGATCGTGCTGCAACTAGAATTTTTTCCATGAATAACAGTGCCACGGTTTAGTAGTTCATGAAATAATTGACCGCATTTCCATTCAAATATTTCCATGCATATGATTATGTAGATAAATGAATAACAACTATATGGGGTATTCTTCTGAGCTTCTAATCTGATGGTGTTCTTTTGATCTCTTAATTGATGTAGATTTTTGGGACATCTTGAGCTACGACCACTGGTAGAATGTTCATCTCTTCATTTGTCGCAACATCTTCTGAGTTTCATTCTTCTATGTTATCCTGATCGCTTCTCGTAGCATCTTCTAGGTTTTGTTCTTCTACATTATCCTGATAATTTGTCGCAACATCTTCTGGGTTTCATTCTTCTATGTTATCCTCATATTCATTAGTATTTGGTGTTTCATTGTTACCATTTATGAGATCACCATCTTCTTTAGAATTGGCATTGGCATTAGATGAAACTATCCTTTTGTCATTATTATTCTCAAGTAATTTTTCTTTAGGTTCATTTTGATCTTCTCTACTCTTGGCTTTATCACTGTCCTCTACATATTTTGTTTCATTGTTTGTGTTATTGTCTTTATTATCACGTCCTTTGCTTTGGTTTAGGTTATGAGCCAAGCTTACAATCCGAATTTGTTTTGGAGCCTCATGAGCCATTTTCAATGATTTTATGGTTGTGTAGGCTGGACGATTTATACGACTCATTTCCATTCTTTGTATGAAGCTGCAACAAATTTCTGGAACTTGTGTATGATCCCGCATCTTATTTTGAGTCTTATACTATGAAAAATGGTTATGGTTAGGCATTATTTTTCTTGTCTTGTACTTCAAATGATGGTTCTTATCCTTATTTACGTATGATGCCCTGAACCTCCTGTGAGGGGGGATGTAAGGCATCAATGTATGTGTTTTTTGTTCTGGCATAGGTGTAGGAGTGATTTTGAGTAATCCTTTATCAATATCATCTAAAGTTTATTCCTTCTCTTCTGTGCTTGAAAATACATATGGCGTAACTACTTCTTCATCTTTCAACTGACTTGAGGAATAAGATGCATGCGCCTCTGATTGTTCCTTATCCACGTGATTCTTAGATTCTCCTTCTCATCGCCGTATTATCAACATTTTTATTTCTTCAACTAATTCTTTTGTGTATTCATGAAGAACTTGCGCTGCCATGCCGATATCTCATATTTTTGCTTCAAGATCTTTGCTTTTTATTTCTTCAATCTCCCATTTTAAATCATCTTTAACTTCTTTAGTTGTTTTATTTCTTTTAAAAAACCCATAAACACCTACATCGAAGACCATTTTGTCTTTATACAAAATATTCAAATGATGAATACTTTTTTTATATATCTTTTCTTTTAACTATTGAAAATTTATTATTATTTTTATTAAAAAAATTATACTAATTTTTTTTTCATATCTTTCAATAGTTTGAAATATAATAATAATAGTAATTATTATTATTATTATTATTTGACAGCAACGGTTATAATATATTAAGAAGGTGGTATAACCACAGAAACCAAACCAGATTACAAAATGCTTATGAGAAAGCGACAATAGGAGTTCAGATTCTCAACATATGCCCTTATGGAAACAACAATAGAAGTTTATAGTTTCTAATTACGCCCTTATGGAAGAGGCAAAGAGGAATTTAACAGTCTTAAAAGCCCTCTATAAAATCTAGACTTTAACTTTTAACAAAAAGGACAGAAAGCAACATTTACAGTAAACCAAGACAAAACTAAAAGGGATATTATTAACCGAGTCTAGCATATCATAGTGTCCAGAGAACAGAATATTTATAACCACTGACAAACCCAACACACACAGCAAACAACAGCACAAAAAGCAGACCAATTCCCTCAATTTAGTTGGATTTCGCATCAAAGCTGGGCAAAAAACCTGGATTGGGAGGAGCATCTTGCTTGACGAGCTTCAGGGCGAGCTTGTCTACCTTCATTTCCAGTTCCACAATCAATCCAATGACAATATTCTTTGCCTTCCTCACCTCGCAACTGGTTTTCTTCCGCAAATACGCCAAGTCTTTGTCCACATTTTCCAAACACCTGCCTCCTTCTGTATCTATTGCTCCTACTTGATCTTGCAACACCCTGACTTCACTTTTTAGGTCCCTGATAACTGCCTCAACAGACATGGGAGGAGAGGACGCACTGGAGGATGCAGAACCAGATTCCATACTGAGCACCAATGTTTTCTTCCCATTCACGATACAACATCACAGTTCCGGCACTTCCAAGTTATTAACCATGCAAACATTCAGCAAGATGATGTTGCCTCCTGCCCTACCTCTCCATAATTTAAATTCGTTGCAACTCAGGGCCGCAATGATCACCATGTTTAAGCCTTGCGTGCGAGCCATTAAGCCAAATGAATCCTCACTCCATTCACCCTACTCCAACGAGACAAGCAACAAATTCGCACCAGGTGAGGGGACTTCACCGTATTTCGCATTTAAACCGATCATGCCATCAAACGAGTGGCCACGTGCCTTCTCAACTCCACCTGCCTTGGATACCAATGAACACGAGTCAGGGACCTTGGAAAGGAGGGCCCACGGGGGGAGTAGCTCCACATAAGAAGCCTTAGTCCTATGGAGGAACACATAGTGAGTTAATCCCATTAATTTTTAGCGCTCCAAAACTTAGAGAGGAACCCAAATTCATTGCTCGATTAACTTCCTTATTATTTCTCCTCAAGACATGATAGAACTCGATTTTAAGGAAGGAGAGAGATAGCAACTTGATTTTTTGGATTAGGTGCTTGAGGTGCATTTGATTAGGAAGAGAGTTCTCGGTCATGCCTTGAATATTTATTCATGAGTCTCGTAGAATAGTGAGCTTGGTGATTCCTTGATTCTTGGCAATCCGGAGTCCCTGCCAGAGAGCCAGGGCCTTTGCCATATTGTTAGTTTCCAAGCCTAGTCCCCATGCAAAATTGGTTTCCAAGTTTCCTTTCGGAGTGATGATAACTTCGCCCCCCCTGCCGCCCCATAATAATAATAATTATTATTACTATAATAATGTTTTATTATTAATTTATATTTTTGGATTTGGATTCCCTTAGGGCTTCTAACCCTAGTGATGATGGATTGGTAAGTGCATTGGAATGGTTTAAGGGTATAGAAGAGATGGCGCGAAGGATTAGGGGATCACATCAGCACGACGGGAGAAGGAATGTGGGTGAGGAAGGTAAGCGACAACTGAGATGAAGGGAGGTGTTGTGGATTGCTACGACGTTGAGGAGAAACGTTGAAGGATGGTTGAGTTGGTGAATGGTGGATGAGGAGAAGCGTGGATATGTAGGATGAGACTATGATGGGAAGGAGAAAATGAAAGAAGTTGAACAAGAATGGTGGGAAGATAATTATGGAGAGTCGAGATCCCAGAGCCAAGAGCTTTGATACCACTTGTAAGGAAACACCTTACATGATTATCATAGTAGATAATATATATATAGATAGATAGATAATACTAATACTAATACTACTAATAATGAATTGATGATATCTACAATAAGTTCATGCGGCTTATATATTTATGAAGAGATACCTTTAAACAATGTGTCCTTCTAATGTCGTATTTTACATAAATAATTAATAACCTAAATTAATAATTAATAATTAATTAAGAAATGTAATATACGTTTGGTAGATTACAAATATCAACACACCATTGCATTACGTTGTTAAAACCTTCGAATAGAAAAGCGATCCATGACCCCAACCAACACGACCACTTGAGACAATATATTAATGCAAAATAAAATATTTTACATATGGGTTTCTCATAATCGATCATCGACAAATGATCCTCCATTCACTTTAAATAGAGATCATGGACCTATCAAGTGTTAAGACATAGATCATTATAGTGATTAGTATCGAGGAGAAGAAGAACCATCAAATCACTTTATGTCTATAACATATCATGATGATTGGATTACATAAGCACAAATGCATACTAATGAATACTAAAGAAACACACTTTACTTAAAAACACATTAGACCAAGTGTAAATATCTTAACACCTACAACATTAAGAGATCTATCGATAATAACAAATATTTGTTTGGTGTTACATTAATTACGAGTGGGAAAAATGGTTTTGTTCTTAGCCATATGATAAGATACTCCAAAATCAATGAGTCACTCTTTAGAAGAAGAACCAAAGGTTGTATTGAATTACTAGCATAGATCCATTTTAAACCCGGATCTATCAAGCACCGAGAGGGATCCAATTTCTTGAGGTGTACATTTTTAAACAATTTGGATCCCTCTCGGTACTTGATAATTTGGGTTTCAAATGAATCTATGTTAGTTTATTTTTTATTTTTATATTTTATTTAAGTTAATGTGTAATTTATATTTATATTTTATTTTTTATTTATGTCGGGTAGCATAACGTGACTAACGTAATAGGATCTCCCCCATACTAGGCTGGAGAGCACCTCGCTTCTCTCAGTCCAAAAAGCGGGATGTAGAAAGTACTTGTCCAAGAGAAGAAGAGTTAGAAAAGGGAGGATCAATAGCGATGTTGTTCTTCATCATTGTCTCTTCTTAGGCTTCCATCGTCTTGAAACATTTAGATTCCAAATGACCATCTCACCCTTAAAAATTACAATGTCTCTCGATCTACTTGCCTTTTGATTTGACACCTTTATCATTGCTGGGAGGAGGAGCTGGTTAAGAGGGTTTAGGACCCTTACTTTGTTTATCATTGCAAGGATGTTTCTTCTTTGAATTTTTGAGTCCTTGCTTTTGTTATGCTTCTAAGGCTTTGTTGTACATACTTGCAATGTTGATCACTTCAAGATGTAAGAATTTATATTCCTCTCTAACGAGAGAACCACAAAAAGGATTAAATGATGGCATTTTGTAATTATCTCCTTTATTAACAAGACCTTTTTTGGTGAAGTGAAAACGTATATATATAACACATAATATACAGTGGCATGTTGGGATTATTATTAATCTTCCCTTTGCCTCCTTTGAACACATAAAGTCTATTTGATTAATTTCCCTAGATTAGGAGGTCTCATCACTTCACTAGTGCATGGGGGACATAACTAGTGGACATCTGCCACTTACTACACCTATCTGCATGCATTTTGGAGCTCCAGGGATCAATCCCTATTTTATAGGAACCCACTTGAAGTGCCACCAACAGTGTTCAACATTTGACTCCAGTAAGTCATCAGTTATCCTTAGTTAAAATCATATCCCCATAAGTTAGATCACTTCCAGTGTCTCTAACGTTAGTTTGCATGATTCATGGGAATATATGTGCCTTTGTTCACCTACCCCCTTCATTTAACTGATTGTAATTGGTTATTAACTGTTTTAGTGATCTGCAGTTGCACTAGTTAGCTATATTGGTGATTTTCCCACTCCTAGAGTCTAGGTTGGTAGATTCTAATACATGGGTAGATATTCAAATTATTCATTGAGTTGTATTATATATTCACCCATAATGTGAATAATCAATTAATGGAATATTTCTCATATTGTTCTTCAATTATTCTTCTCTTATTTCTCTTGTGCAATCTATGTGAAGACCATTTTTGTCCCAAGATCCGCCTACCAGAATCTAATATGGCATGCTTAGAAAAATAACATATATAAGTTGGTCGTATTCCTTTATTATCTTACATTCTACAAGTGAAAGTATAAGTGTTTTGAACTTAGATATAAATTTTCAAATCAAGAGAGGCCATTAGGATTTAAATCAAACAATTGGTTTTCTAGCAAGTGAGCTTAAAAATTGGTTTAGATTTTCCCTCTTTGCTTAAGTTTTGGCAGTATTGGTATCATTTAGGTCTTGGTGGGCATATCCTCTTGGCATCGTCTATATTCTTATCCTACCGTTTGATTAAATTTGTCAAATAAATTGGCTCTTTTATTTCTCTTTTCAACTATTTGCGTCTTTGACTTTGCTACATGACTTTGTATGGTTTAGTGGTTTTAGTTTTGGGCTTGGAGTTTATGTATTTTCTCTAGTCCAGATAAGTCCATTACATTGTGTTCAATAATTTGCACTATCATTTTGGAAAAAATTATTCCTTTCTTGACGTTTATACTCCTCCAAATTGTGCTCTTTCATAAAAGAGTTCACCTATCCGTTGATAGGCCAAGCTGACCATACATTAGAGGTGTAAAATTGCAGTGGTTGATTAATATTTTTAAGAGAGGTTACTTCTAAAAACTTAGCTATCTTTCAGTGTTCGCTAGAATTATGGAATTATGGATAGTTACAGTCATCACTCTTATTATCAATGAGATATTCACAAGATTTGTCGGCTCCTTTGTTAGCATAATGATTCCCTAAAAAAAGAGGAATTACATATTCTCTAT
Organism: Pseudotsuga menziesii; assembly: GCA_001517045.1. Classification (NCBI taxonomy): domain Eukaryota; kingdom Viridiplantae; phylum Streptophyta; class Pinopsida; order Pinales; family Pinaceae; genus Pseudotsuga; species Pseudotsuga menziesii. The sequence goes on along the minus strand of LPNX010789583.1, from coordinate 170,451 downwards.
CACCACTAAAGTTCATGAATTAGAGCAACAATGGGTTTCAAAGAATGCAATAACAATGGGCAACTTGTTACAACAAAAGAGGCAAATACGGGGCTTAGATGTGTTTTGTTAAAATCCATGGTTATAAATCTTGGCAAGGGTTCTATCTCCTCAACTTCCAATCTCAATATATATGTGGGTTTGTTTTCTATGGAATTCAAGGAAGAGAAAATAATACATCAATTGATGGAGGACATGGATGTGGACAAGAAGGAATCTTATCCCCCCAACTAGGCCAAAAATAATGCTATGAGCAAGCATGTTTTGATATAATTTTGTAAATGTAAATGTATTGTAAATTTGCTTTATATTTATGAGTTTTTTTTCTTCTTCAGAGTATACTTTAGTAGCAATTCATAGATTAGTTTTGTAAGCAGTGCCACATAGATTTATAGCTTAGATATCATTGGAAAGATCAAAAATAAAATGGACTAAGACCAATTATCTTTTTGTATCATCTCACTTTCTAGTTTGACTACAACTTCTTTTAATACAAAATTTATCTATTTTTCTTATAAATTTTTTATTATAGTAACTTTCAACAAAGCGAACTCTTACAAACAACATAAAATCCTACATACAATATTAAAATAACATGAAAGAGATTTTAACAATTGAATTGAAATTGCATACTTGCATATTTGATATAAATGGTATCATATTGGGTGAGCATACACCTTTCTAGGTGAAACAAAAATCATTTCCAACTAACGATGGAACTCTAAATGTATTGGATTGGTTTGCTTGGCCCAAAAATGATTATAAATAATAGAATCTAGAAGTCCTTTTATGCATGCAATGAAGGGTTCAAATGTGAATTAATAAATGGAGCATGTCTCCATAGGGGCTTTAATACCATGTTTAGTAAATATGGTATATCCATAAAGGTCAAACACCCAGAGGAAAATGCTCTCACAAACATATCAAAGATTAGTCCACTAGTGTATTATGTGGTTAAAACCCTTAAGAGGGAAACAATCCATGGCTGTGACCAGAGTGACCACTTTATGACATATATTAATGCAAAAGGAAAATATTTTACAAACGAGTTTCTTACAGCCAATAATTAGCAAATGACCTTCCATGTTATTTAAATATAGATCATGGACCAATCATATGTTAAACCATAGAGAAATAGCCATTAGCTTGAAGAGAGGATGAATCATTGGATTAATTTATGGAGGATGAATCATTGGATTAATTTATGTCTATAACATCATCACGATTGTTAATTTAGATCATTACAAAAGCACACTAAAGAAACACACTTTACCTAAAGTAACATTAGACTCAAGTTTATCTTAACCTACTTGTTATGCAACCAAGTCCCATAAATAGCATAAAAAGAGAAGAAATAGAAAACAAGAGAGTGATCCACGCCTTAACAATGAAGAACAGAGATAAATATCAATCCTCTTCGCGGGAGGAACCTCCTTACACAATCTACTAAGTACACAAGACAATATAAGATACATTCATGACTAAAATGAGAATATATCCTTCCTATATGTAGTAGACAAAGGTGTACAATAACAACTAATAGACCCAAGCCAACATAAATAATATGTAATGCCCCACAATATAGGGGGTAATGCGCCACCCAATATGGGGTAATGTGCCATCATTAAGGGCTTAGCATGCCCCTCCCCTTCAATAAGTGTTATCCTCAATGCCAAAGTAGTTCTGGATGCTGATGTATAAAGGACTCATCTTCCCATGTTGAATCTTCTATGGGATAGTTTTTCCATTTAATGAGATACCCTGGAATTTATCGATTTCGAAGTTGTCTAGTTCTTATTTCAGTGATTTCTTCAAGCTCTAAGATGATTTTTATTTCCCCGTCAAGTTATTGTAATATCATTTGAACTAGTAGCTTGTCACCGATTGCCTTCTTTAAACAAGAAACATGGAAAACTGGATGGACTCATGAAGATGCAAGTAGTTCCAATTTGTAGGCCATATTACCAATCTTTTTTAGTACCTTGTAGGGACCGTAATATTTAGGTTATAATTTATTATCCTTCTTTGTGTTCTTCAGGGACATCTGTTTAGATGGTTGTAGTCTTAAAAACACCCAATCCCCCACATTAAAGCTCCGTTCACCGTGGTGTTGACTTGCTTGTTGTTTCATTCAATTTTGTGCTAGATTCAGGTTGTCCTTTAATATTTGAAGAACTTGTTGTTGATGTTTCATGTGGTCTTCCACTGCTTGAACCTTAGAGGAGTCTCTTAGTGAAGATGTGATGGATGGTGGATGATAGCCATGTAGTGCCATAAATGGGATCAATTTTGGTGATGTATGGAAGGAAGTGTTGCACAACCATTATGCCAAGGGTAACCACTTAACCCATTTTGTTTGTTTATCAGCAGCAAAACATCGAAGATACCCTTCCAAACATTTGTTTACAATCTTTGTTTGTCCATCAGATTGAGGATGGTAAGATGAGCTATGAGCCAGTTGAGTACCCAAACAAGAAAATAATTATGTCCAAAAATTTACAGTGAAAATGGGATTCCTATCACTTACTATAATATTAGGAGTACCATGTAATTTTTGAACTGTCTCCATAAAAGAATTGGCAATCGTGCTTGCTTTGAAGGGGTGAGATAGTGCATAGAAATGTGCATATTTTGTAAGTCTATCAACAACCACCATGATGACACTCTTTCCTTCAGAATTTGGTAAACCTGTGAAAAATCGATGGAGACCTTTTTCCACCTTTGGATTGGAATGGAAAGTGTGTGTAGGAGACCAGGGGTCTTAATTGTTTCCATTTTAATTTGTTGGAAAACCAAACATTCTGTCACAAATTTTTGAACATCAGTTTTAAGACCATCCCAAAAAAATTCTTTTTTTACCATGTGGTAGGTTTTTAAGAAACCTGAGTGCCCTCCTATCGATGAGGAGTGGAATTCAAAGAGTACATTTTGTTTGATCTAATAACTCTTAACAAGATATAAGCAATTCCTTGTACCATAACAAGTGATATTTCCACCTAAATGTATTAGAGGCACTCGGATCCTACTGCATCTTTTTAATAAATGTTCATATTTATTCCTAATTTTTCCATTCGTCCCTTGCTTCGACAATCCAGTATGGTTGGATGATCGAAATAGAATAGAGTAATGCTTCAACATCCTCATCTTTCCTGGAGAGTGCATCTACGACAACATTTTGCTTTCCCATTTTCTAGATGATTTCAAAGTCATATCCCAACCACTTTATCACCCATTTTTGTTGCTCTTCGGAAGATAGCCTTTGTTCCAAGAAGTATTTAAGGCTATCATGATCAGTTTTAAACTTTAAATGCATCCCTGTAAGGTAGGGGTGCCATTGCTTCAAGGCATGTAGTATCGCCATCGTTTCCTTCTCATAAATGGTTTTTTTTAAGTTATTTCCCTTGATTTGATGACTTGTGAAGGAAAGAGGTCGTCCTTCTTTCATTAGTACAACTCAGATTCCATTTCCTAAAGCATCACATTCCACAATGAATGTTTTTGTGAATTCTGGTGTCGCCAAAACATGAGCTTTACACATGGCCTCTTTGAATTGTTGAAAAGCTTGAGTTGACTCTCGAGTCCAAAAAAATGCATCTTTCTTTGGTAACGCTATTAGAGGAGTTTCCTATTCTTCCATAGTTCCGAACAAACTTATGCTAGTACCCTGTCAGACCTAAGAATCCTCGAAGATTATTTAGGGTTTTGGGAATCATCCAGTCCATCATGGATTTAATTTTGTTACGGTTTACCTTGACACTTCATGAGATACAATATGACCCAAATACACCACCACCTTTATCCCAAAGAAATTTTTTGGGGGTTTTGCTTACAGTTCTTGCTTATTTAGTAGTTGCAGTACCTTGTCAACATGTTGAACATGTTACTCCCAAGACTTGTTATAGATTAGTATATCATTGAAGAATACCAACACAAATTTTATAATGAAGGGATTGAAAATAGAATTCATGAAACCTTGAAATGTTGAAGGCGCATTTGTGAGACCAAATGGCATGACCAAAAATTCATAGTGTCCTTCACGAGTTCTGAATGTTGTTTAGAAGATGTCTTCATATTTCATTCGAATATGATGATACCCACAACGAAGATCCAACTTTGTGAAGACAATTGCTCCATGTAATTCGTCTAACAATTCATCAATGGCAGGAATATGAGACTTATCTTTAATGGTGATGTTGTTGAGCTCTCTATAATCAGGACACATATGCCATGATCCATCTGGCTTGGGTACCATTACCACTGATGTTGAGTAAGAAATTTGGCTAGACCTAATTATGCCAGCGTCTAACATTTCATCAACCATACGCTCAATTTCACTCTTTTGGATATAGGGATATCAGTAAGGTCTGATGTTCGGAGGAACACTTCCTGGAATTAAGTGGATATCATGATCAAAGTCTCGAATAGGTGGAATAACTTTGGGAATATCTTCAAATACCTTGGAATGATTATTAATGACCCTTTGGATATCTGGGGAGATAAGGAACATTGAGATTTGAACATCTAATGAGCATAATTGTGCAACTACACCTTGATGTCATTTTTTAAGAACTTTGTCATACCATTTGAGCTTATCACCTTGCTTGGTTTTCTTGTGATACCATTTAACTCATGCTATTTTGCTTCCCATGAAAATTTCATGATTTAAAAAAAAAAATTAAAAGCCATTTCTCCCAATCAGTGTAACCATTGGACACCTAAGACAACATCAACACTACCCATTTGGATAACAATCATTGGACTATTCAGTACATATTCCCTAATAGACATATTTATATTATGGCATTCCCTGAACAATTTATAGTTCCTCCATCTGCAATCATTACCTGAAACTCTGGTGCTAGATATACAAAGCAATTAATAACTTTGGCTAATTTACAATGAATGAAATTATGAGCACCACCATAATCAATCAACACTATTCCCTTTTTTTTTTTTATGTATCCCTCGATCTTGAGAGTTTGTGGAGTGCTAATTCCAACCAATGCATGACAAGATATGTTGGGAGTCATTTCTTTTGAAGTATCCTCTTCTATTTCTTCTGAAGTCACCTCTGCTTGAGATGCTTCCTCTTCTTTTGCTTCTTCCCCTTCACAATCTATGTAGAATAATTTCTTCTCACCACACTTATGTCCCTTACTATACTTGCTGTCACAATTAAAGCATAATTCTTTTGCTCTTCTTTCATCTAGTTTTTGGGGTGTCAACCTTTGCGGTGGTTTATACGAGGGAACATTATTTTCTCTGTATGTCATGGAGAAGGCCTTTCTAGTAGTCATTGCCATATTTTTACTTTCAACCTTCCTGAAGGCTTCTCTAGGGAGGATGATTCAAAGAGATGCACCTCATGTTGAATGCTATATTTCAAGGTTCCAATAAAGATATCTAATAAATTATCTTTTGGAATATTCTTCACTCTGATACTTAGCTATTGAAATTGCTTGATGTGCTCTGTAACCGGACCTTTTTGCTCAAGATTTACCAAATGGCTAAAGAAGGTGTTTATATTTATATCCCCATAATGTGAAATCAATTCTTTTGTGAATATAGAATAATATATAATAGAGTCCTTTTTACGATCACAAAGCCAATGGTACCATACAAATTGATCAAGTTCTAAATAAAAGGATGCAACAGTTACCTTTTGCAAAGTGGGCACCCGATGTAGATCAAATAATTGCTCCATCTGAAAATCCCACGTGATTGGATCCTTTCCATCAAACTATCTCATGTCAATCTTGGGGATAAAGTAGTTCCTTGGACCTAAATTGAATCCATGATGTTGTAGTGAATCATCGACTTTTGAGGACTCCAACTTCCTACTCTCCAATTGTTTTTCAGTTTTCTCCAGATGCGACTAGAATAAGTCCTCTTTTTCCTCCTTATCCTTTACATGAGGAATAAAGCTATGTTTTATATCCGTCATTAATTGCTTCAAGTCTTGAAGATCTTATTTTCTAGCCATCCCTTTGAGAACCTCTTTACTAGCCAACCTTTTCATATCCTCTTACTAGCCATCTTATTTTCCAATTTAACTAAGTTATCAATTTTCAAATTTCCTTTAATCATATCTTCCAACTTGGACACTCTAAAAGATATGTCTTCTATTTCATCGTATGTCGAGGATGAATCCTCTGGGGTTTTGAGTGGAGTGTGATTCTTTCCACTTCCTTTTGGTGGAATTTTGAACAATAAATATATATCACACCCTAGGGTTTACCACAAATAGATATTTCTACTCAAATATATTCAAATGCAAAATGACGTACATTTTTCAAACCCTGATTAGAAGATTGTTTTAGGGCCAACTTGTAAGTGAGGTAAAATTCAAATTTCGACTGCTATGGGTCTGAAAATATGGCTTGTGGTACCCAAATGTGTCCTATTTCCAATGCCACACGTCTAACCTAATTTGGAGGTGCCAAAAAAAAGTTATTGCAAATCTCCCAAAGTTTCTTATTTTTGGCCTATCCAGAATAGGGAACTTGTTCTGTATGCCATGTGTCCAATATTTAATTTCTGTAGCTAAAAATTATACCACATATAACATGGCTTGTTTTCTTTTGGATGCAGCTGGTCTCACTCAATTTGGATCTCAGATACCTCAGATATGACATTTTCCCCTAGAACACTTGTTTTAGACTAGGTTTTGGGCTAGTAAAAACCCTATATTCCTTTGCAATTATCTACGAAAATGTAATATACCAGGATCTAAATTTAATATTGGAGATAGTTCAGCCTATTTTATAAGTGGGTTTTTAACGTCAATCTCTGAATCCTTGTAAAAATAATGTTTTTGCAAAAATTCCAAGATGACATGTTTTTCAAAAGCCAGTCCGAAGGAAATAACTCTGATACCAAATGTTAAGCCCTTAATGATGGCACATTACCCCATATATTGTGACGCATTACCCCCTATATTGTGGTGCATTACATATTATTTATGTTTTTTTGGGTCTATTAGTGGGTCTATTAGTTGTTATTGTACACCTTTGTCTCCTATATATAGGAAGGAGATATTCTCATTTTAGTCATGATTGTATTTGATGTTGTCTTGTGTACTTAGTACATTGTGTAAAGAGGTTCCTCCTGCATAGATGATTTATATTTATCTCTAGTATTCATTGTTAAGAAGTGGATCACTCTCTTATTGTATATTTATGCTCTTTTTATGCTATTTCTAGGACTTGGTTGCATAACATTCGGTATCAGAGCTTTTTCCTCGATACTAGCTTATGATAAACAAGTTATCTTGGCATTTTCGCTACAATTTTTTTCTACAAGGATTTTGAGATCAAGGTTAAGAACCCACTTCTAAAACAGGTTGATCTGTCTCCAATCTGAAATTTAGATCCTGATGTTTACAGTTTTGGAGATAATTGTAGAGGAATCTAGGGCTTTTTACTAGTCCAAAACCTAGTCTAAAACATGTGTTCTAGGGAAAAAGGTCGTATATGAGAAATCCAAGATCCGAATTGAGTGAGACCAGTTGATAAGGGTGCTACCTTCTGGCCATTTGATGAATTGTTTATTTTATTTAAGGGAAGTTAGTTAGAGAAAGAAGATGGAGCAGGGTATTTACGTTCGAAGTTTCAGCTACATAAACAAAATATTGGACACGTGGCATATAATACAAGTTCACTCTTTTGGATATGCCAAAAATAAGAAGCTTTGGAAGATTTGTAATAAATTTTTGTTGGAACATCCAAATTATGTCAGACATGTGGCATTCGAAAGAGGACGCATTAAGGTACCATAGTTTGAATTTTAAGACCCATAGGAGTCAAAATTCAAATTTTACCTCAGTTAAAACTCGACTAAAAAACAGTCTTCTAATCAGGGTTTGAAAAAGGTATGTCATTTTTCATTTGAATATATTTGAGTAGAAGGATCTATTTTCCAGGTAAGCCTTAGGGCGTGATATATATTTATTGTTCAAAATGCCACCAAAAGGAAGTGGAAAGAATCACACTCCACTCAAAACCTTGGAGGATTCATCCTCGACATACGATGAAACATAAGACATATCTTTTAGAGTGTCAAAGTTGGAAGACGTGATTAAAGGAAATTTGAAAATTGATGACTTAGTTAAATTGGAAAATAAGATGGCTAGTAAAGAGGATCAGAAAAGAATGGTTAGCAAAGAGGATCTCAGAGGGATGGCTAGAAAAGAAGATCTTCAATACTTGAAGAAATTAATGAAGGATATAAAACATAGTTTTATTCTTCATGTGGAGGATAAGGAGGAAAAAGAGGACTTACTAGTCACGTTTGGAGAAAATTGAAAAAAAACTAGAGAGTAGGAAGTTGGAGTCCTAAAAAATTGATGATTCACTACAACATCATGGGTTCAATTCAGGTTGAAAGAACTACTTTATCCCTAAGATTGACATGAGAAAGTTTAATGGCAAGCATCAAATCATGGGGATTTTTCAGATGGAGCAATTATTTGATCTACACCGGGTGCCAACTTTGCAAAAGGTAAATATTGCATCCTTATATTTAGAACCTGATCAATTTGTATGGTACCGTTGGATTTTTTATAGTAAAAAGGACTCTATTATATCTTAGTATATATTCACAGAAGAATTGATTGCACATTATGGGGATATAAATAGAAACACCTTCTTTAGCTAGTTGGTAAATCTCAAGCAAAAAGGTCCAGTTAAAGAGCACATCAAGCAATTTCAGTAGCTAAGTATCAGAGTGAAGAATATTTCAGAAGATAATTTATTAGATATCCTTATTGGAACCTTGAAAGATAACATTCAAAATGAGGTGTGACTCTTTGAAGCATCATCCCTATAGAAGGCTTTCATAATGTCAAGGAAGGTTGAAAGTAAAAATATGGCAATGACTACTAGAAAGGCCTTCTCCAACACATACAGAGAAAATAATGTTCCCTCTTCTAAACCACCACAAAGGTTGACACCCCAATAACTAGATGAAAGAAGAGCAAAAGGATTATTCTTTAATTGTGACAACATGCATAGTAAGGACATAAGTCCGATGAGAATAAATTATTCTACATAGACTATGAAGAGGAAGAAGCAAAAGAAGAGGAAGCATCTAAAGAAGCGGTGACTTCACAAGAAATATAAGAGGATACTTCAAAATAAATGACTCCCACCATATCTTGTCATGCATTGGATGGAATTAGCATTCCTTAAACTCTCAATATTGAGGGATACATAAAAAATAGGAAGGTAATGGTGTTGATTGATTCCACAGTACTCATAATTTCATTCACTATAAATTAGCCAAAGTTCTTAATTGCTTTGTATATCCAACACCAGAGTTTCAAGTAATTGCAAATGGAAGAAATATAATTTGCTCAGGGAAATGCCATAATATAAATCTGTCTATGGGGGAATATGTATTGAATAGTCCAATGATTGCTATTAAAATGGGTAGTGTTGATGTTGTCTTAGGTGTCCAATGGTTACAATCATTGGGAGTAACGAGATGTAAGGCTTAATTCTGACATGATTGTGAATTGTTTTTTATTTTGCAGTGTTTCTTACAGGTACTATGTAGCTTGATTGAAGAAATGACCATTCAGAAGGAAGAATTGATGGATTCTACTGCTTTCTTACCCTAGATCCTTACACCCTTCAACTATGTTGATTGGAGGGCAGACATGCAGGTCTCCTTGCGCAAGCTTGGCATGCATAGGATGACTATGGTTAGAGAGACAAAACCTCTTCATCCTACTGAGAAAAATAAGTTCTTGAACCGGTTGGATGAAGCATTTGGCTTCCTTTGCAGTCACATCTCTAGGGATCTCCTCTTTCACCTTGAGGGATTGAAGACTCCTAAAGAAGCTTGGGAGAAGCTTGAATTCATGTTTGGAAAACAAGATGAGCTTCGAGGGAACATATTGGAGAATGAGCTAATTGCATTCCAACCCAACAGTTTCGAAACTATCCAACATAGATAATTTTAGGGACGAAATTTCGCCCAAGGGCAAAAATACATGGTTTTTAAATTTTCATTTGACGATTTTTTCATATTGTAATTGTTTCTTACTCTTTGCTTCATTCACCCACAATTTATTTTTAAACAAATTACTTATAAAAGATTAGTCAACCACTATTTATTAGGGGAGGGAAAATAACTTGTCTTCATCGCTTAAAATAGGAGTTGAAGTCTTCAAATCGCCCCCAAATTTTTAGGAATGGAGAATTTTTTTATGTTTTCACCCATTACATCTAGTGTGAATTGGTTTTCAAGTGGCATTTGCCCCAATTTCATGGAATACAAACATTTTTGGAGATATACTACCCCCATTTTCTGCAAAGGAGGTTAAATGGAATGATTGAGAGTATATATATGTATGGTGATCCAGTTTATTTCTTGTCCATTATAGTTTGATAGAATTCATATTTTCATATTACTTCAGATAATTTTAAACATTGAGTAGTTATGGAAATGATATTTCTAAGTTCATTGTTTCGAGTTGTTCAGTGTGTGTTCATTTGGAGTTGTTCACCGTGTGTTTTGGATATAGGATTTTGCTAGCTTTGGGAATATATCTTAGACTAGGGTTTTAGGGTTTGATCTAGTTTCCTTTTGTATTAAACAAGATAACAAGCTTTGACCTCATGGATAAATAAAAAAGAGTAGAGAATCCCTGCCCATTGTTCCTATTGGTGAAAACATGATTTCTATGACAACACAGTGTATGCCAAGGAACTACTTTGCATATGCAATCCCATTATTGGAAGAGAAAGGTGCATTGGCATTATCTTGTCTCAAAGGCATTATATATATTTTTTTCATTGTGGATGCAGTTGATTTATGGCATGGTTGATTTATGCCAAGAATCTAATATGAGGAACTAGTTGGCGTTGAACCAGTTTCTAGAGCATAGATCTTAGATCTACCAAAATTGACAACCTCCATGTACACACACAAATCCACAACCTACTTGTACACTTAATCAACGAGTGGAAATGATATTGACTCGCACCAGCATATTACAAAGTCCATGTATCTTTTATTTTGTGTGATTGTCTGTCATTTATTCCACATTGGAAGCTTTATGATTCCTCTTGTTGCACACAACCTCAACCTAGACAAAACCCCATGCACAATGATATCTGCAACATGTTTGAATATTAATTTAGGTTTGCACAACGAGATCTCCATCGATTGTGTTAACTCACAGCTCAACATATCATGCTTCATTAAATGCAAATTTACCTGCATTTTTTTCACTGTGATAGTCATTTACAATATAACATGTGGACATTCAAACTCTAATGCGATATTAGCCTACGGATCAACTTCAAAAGTGAATATGCATTAATCATCACAGTCGATAATTCACACTAGCAAATTTAGAAAATTCAACAACTTACATTTACACAAAACCTCAACATATCCACATATTTGAGTGTATGATGAACGTTGTTTTTCATTACTATTCACACATTAGCCAAGGAGATTCACACACCCTTTGTATGGGTGAAATTACGGTATGTGATATTCATAAGCTTTGAATTGGTAAAATTATGGTATGTGATATTTATAAGTATTTGACTGTCCATTTTTTTTTGTCAAATGGAATAAAAAGACAAATATTTTGAAATCTATTTTTTTTTGAGTGGCTTGCAAAGAATGCATAAATTGTTAAGGTTTTTAAATAATTGCTTTACATATTTGAACCGGTATTTAAAATTTTTAACATAATAATAACGTATTTTATTTAATTTTTAATTATTCATTTCTTTATGATAATGTAAGTAAAAGTTTAACGTTTAAGCATTTAAAAGGGAAAAGTATTTTAAAAGATTTTCAAATTATTATGCTAAAAAATTGGGAGTTACAAGGTGTAGGTTTTATGGGCATAAAATTGAAGTTTTATCGAAGATAAAGTGGTTTTGATTTTTTTAATTATATATTTTAGGTCTTTAGTTTGTGAGTCAATGTTTTGGTGCATAATTATCATGCTATTATTATTGTTAGATAAAATATTAGTAATATATTTTATTTTATTTTATTTTTATGACTAAAAATATTTAAAATAAACTTTGATATATTTTTTTTATTCATAAATTAAAAAGTTACAAAGATCTTTTTTAAAAACAGAGCAATGGTAAATTTATAAATAAAAGGTTTAAAAAGAGAATAATATTAATTTTTTAATTATATATTTTTAAAATAATTTTAGAAATAATGAAAGTCTTTTTAGTGTAATTTATTCAAACAATAAAGTATGCATGTGTCTAAATAGTAGTGTTTCCAATTAAACAAGTATTGCAATTATATAAACACTATAATGCAATTTCAACAATCTAAACTTATTAGCTCCAATGTTTTGTGAAAAACACTACAAAATTTGAAATTAAAATACACTGGGAATGGTTTGGCACACATTAGCTTATTCTTTAAGGGTAGAACATGTTAAAAGGAAGGATGCTCATCCTCAACTTTCATGAAGGGCAAGGTTTACAAATTGAATCATTCTCATGTGCTTTGGGGTTTATCTAACTATTTGTTTTGACATGTAAGACAAAAATATTTGAAAATCAGTGTTAATTAGCTAAATATTCATATTTGAAAAATAGTTTTAATTAGATAAATATATATTTATAAAATTTATGTAGTATATTTTTGGATTAATTCAATGGCTAAGTTCATTTTTTTAATGGAAAGACCAAGTTCTTATGTTAAATTGATAAAAATATGTGGATTGAAATATCTTCTTTTGAGGATTAACTTTGATTTAAATTTTTTGCATTTTTTTTACTCAAATTAGGAAAAGGTATTACGCACTGATAATCCCCACACATGGTTGAGTTTTGACCACTTACTAAATGACTCTTATAAATAAATGAATTAATATTATAAAATATAAAAAAACAAAATATTTTAAAAATTCACAATAAATAGTAATCTATTAAATAAAATTGTTTCACAACCATAATCGCGATCAAGGCCTTAAGATCCATCTCCAATGAGTAAAATGTCTTAGTTGCACCTACATACAACTCTAGGTCAAATAACCCTAACTAGGTGCTTGTGATGTTGTGGAGCTTGAGAATCTTCATGTGTCCTATGCGTTATTCATGGCACTTGAGTTTAAGAATCTTAAATTTGGGATTCATTCCCTTATTTCCTTATGACTATGTTTATGCCTTAATGCCCATTTTCAGTGCTCATAACTTACTCATGGGGCCTTATGACCATGTTTATGCCTTAATGCCCATTTTCGGTGCTCATAACTTACTCATTGGGCTTGTATCTCACTCACATGTTAAAGAAACCTTGGCATGGACTCGATCGTGGCTGTTGGTTATGACCTAGGAGCAGGTGGTAATATTTGTTAGAGGTTGTATATGCAACTGCCAATACCATGAGGGGTTTACTAAGTAGGTAATATTATAGAACATGAGTTCATGTTGGGGGATTTAACCCTAACAAATTGAATCAATATATTGCCTAGTATATAAGGNACACACACACACACACACACACACACACACACACACACACACACACACACACACACACACACACACACACATGCGTGCGCATGTATGCATGTACACATGCACACATGCACACATGCACACACACAAAGACATTTTTTACCCCGATTTTCTGAAAAAGAGGTTACGATGGAACTTTGAGAAGGCCTTCTAATTTTTTGAAAGATTATCTATGATTTTGTACAATTTTATAATTTTGTGAAAGATTCATCTAGATTTTACAAGATTTTATAATTTCATGAAAGTTTTGCTAAAAAATTACATATACATATCACATTATTGATAAATTAACATTCATTCTTTCCCATGTATTATGGGGATGCACCCATTTATTATAGTTATAAATTTAGGGGGGGGGGGGTTCTTAAAATTTCCCCTAATTAATCATTAATTATTATTTATTGTTATTTATTATGTATGATACAACCTTTTATCATAAGCATGCAGAGAAAAAAAACCCATAGGAGAAGAAACGTCTAAAGGATTTGTGGGCCTTGAGGTGGCTAGTTGGTACGTCAACTTCCCAGGGAGACAAATTTTACATATGATTTCTGTTTAAGGCGCGTTATAGCTCATTGGAAAGAAATAACTAAGAATTATAACATTTGATTTGGTCCAGGGCATGCCGTAGCAACCCTTTTCCCACCTATTGACTAAAAAATATTGTTTAGGGCCTCAAAATGACCCTTGAAGGTTGGGGCCCAAAAAATTGTAGAAAAATACCAAGAAGATAGAGAACCATTATAACTTGGTGGAATAGGAGGGTGGCCACCAGTATCCACCTAGATCATAGTTGTAGTAAACCCCATAAACTTATCACTAGACTTTGGATCAACATATATTATGAGCAATTATATTATTTATAAGTAGTAAAGTAATGTTTTGACATAGGTCTTGTTAGCTTGCCTCAAAGCACAACCTTCACATCATTTTTAATACATAAGAACTCCCCTATTTTAGTTGGAGTGAAGTCAATCCCTAGGACATTTTACTTCATGGATTCTTAGGTAAGGCCACATAGAATGCATTAATAATTGAGCTTGAATAAATGATGGTAATACCTTTTAATATATTGTTGAACCATGGTTCAACCACTCAAAGATAACATGATTTAAGGAGAACATGAAGGTGGGATTGTATCTACAATGCGTACATGATAATTCGATGAATTTTGATCCTTTCATTTGAAACCTTATCTCCAAGTGCCCCTATGTCTACTTTGAAGCATTGAAATGCCCTCATTGGAATATCCTTGGATAAGATATGAGTTAAAGTCCATAAATTTGAACCTTAATACAAAAATATGAAACTCCTTACTTCCCATCACTATTCATTAGTTTTTTTTCAAGAAGAAAAAATGTGTTCCCTGTTATTCATATAGAATCAAAGAGAACATATGTCTTTACAATACATATCCATCAAAATATTATGCATCAATACCTATCAAGGCCATGCTAAAGTCATCAACAAGGACCTTCCAACATTTACCTTCATCTCTCCTTACAACCATATATAATAAATAGTCCATAAGTTGTTTGAGATATATTAGAGAATGTAGAAACATAGGAAGACTCCCGGATCAACAAAGTATCGATCATAAATCAACACAAAAAAGTGACATTGAGTGAGAATTCTGATAAACTCTATAAGAGCCCTTTGAAATTAAAGAGGACCCCTTAAGTTATTCATAAAAGAGTTGACCTTCTTGATAACCAATGGCCTTTTTGAAATCCAATCTACCACAGAATTTCGCTGCCTATAAATATGCTTGGAAAATATAATTAAAAGTAGATAGTAGAGATATTATCCGAGGACACAAATGCTCAAGTGTAGCTACTTAAAGAGATGATTTTTTCTGTAGCCCAATCAACAATAAATTTTGAGTTCCCCCAGTACTTGAAGAGACAAAAAAACATTGTTAGATGAAGTTGTAAGAAGACTCCATGGTGCCAAAAGCTCTGCCATGCTATCGGTTCCAACCCCACAATCCATCCACAAAACAAAATATTGTTCAATATTTAATTTCAACATCATTCCACCACCACACCTTTCAGACTAAGAAACATGTATGCAAGAGAAAAAAATCATTTGAAATAGACAGCTCAACTAAAGTCCTAGACTTTTTGGCCTTCCCCTTTTTATTACAATCTTCGAAAATCCCCAAAATCCTAGAACTAACAACTAAAGAGTTTTCAGTGAGATTATAAAAAAAACTTGTGTTTCTAGACCTCCAAATACCCACATGTACAAATACACGCTATTATTTAAATTGAGGAACTTTCGTGTACCAATATTTCATACATTGAGTAGAAGAGTCCCAATCCTCATATATATTAAGACCAACTTTAATATCACTCCACACAACCTTAACAAACTTACAATTAATGAAAATTTTGAGATGATTGCAAGATTTCAGAGACAAGGGTTTTTGCAGGAAATTTGTGGGGTTTGCTTATTTTGGTTTCGGTTATCTCAAGAACAGGGGGGGTTGACAATGGACAGTGGTAATGAGTGTGGCGGGGTGGGATGGAGTTTGATGATGGACAATGGTAATGAGTTTGGGGTAGGTTGGGGAGGGGGGGGGGGTTGGAACCTTCCCCCATGACCCAACCCACATGGGTGTAGGTCAGTGGTATCCAAATATCGTGAAATGAAATGGGAGGAGAGGGTTCAGGAAAAGGGTTGAATCCAACTGCTAGGAGTTGGTACAAGGCAAACAAGATAATGCCCCCTAGAACAGATCAGATCCCGTCCATGAAAACAAGGTGTGACAAGCTTCAGGAATGCATTGAAGATATGAAGGATCATGCTATGATTGGAAAATTTGTAGGGGTTTCATCGTCCTAAAAAGCCCCAATCTGGTGGATTAACATGACATGGAAGCCTAGGTGACACTATGATCTCCAACTAGGTTCCAAGGGTTCATGTATTGTTATCTTTCTTAGTTTGGAATATCACAATCGAGTTTTTGATGGAGGGCCTTACTTTTTATACTTAGTGGGTCTATTTATGAAGCCTTGGAATGAAAGGTTCAACCCGAATTAAAAAAATCTCTAAATCTCCCCAGTGTGGATATGGCTTTACTCCCTTCCTAGAGAATATTGGGAACCTAAAATATTGGGGGACATAGGAAATTCCCTGGGGTCCTTAATCAAGATCATTAAACAAACAAAAGCTCAATGTTACCCATCGTATTCCCACATATGCGTCTACATTAACATCTCGAAGGAACTACCACAGGCCATAAATTTGGCATGGGATGATAAAGACTGGAAGTAGCCATTCAAGTACAAGAAAATACCCTTCCTTGTAGGTGGTTCCATGAGTATGGCCGCTTATACTGATATTTCCAGCAGAATAATCCCCAACCCCAATCAAGGCAAACACAGTATGTAGATGAAAATGGTTTCTCCAGAACTACATCCCAAAAAAGGGTTGGGCGTAAAGAGGAATCCCCAGATACACATTAAAAAAAACCCTAGTTTATAATCAGTTTGACGCCCTAAACTCATTGTTGGAATCCAATCCAATGCAGGAGATCCGTCAAAAAGAAATCCCAACTTGGGATCCAAGAGAGGATCAGATGAATAAAGGAAACGAGGAGGTTGGAACATGGGAGAGTAGGTAGGACCCCAATAGGATCTAGAAATGGAAGAAGAGGAGGATGAAGTCAAGGAAATTGGGGAGCTTGATATGGATGGTATTGAACAGGAATGCACGGATAAGTAGAAAGGTTATGTTCCATAGTACCAAGTCTCCCCACTTAAGGTGGCCATTATTAAGGCTCGAGCTATACAACCATTTGGGATTGAGCCTGGCCCTCAAAGAGATAACAAGAGGAAGCATGATGACTTAGGAAAAATCTTGGAAGAAAGAAAAAGTGACAAAGGATTGCTGAAGCGGGACTTAATTTAGTTGAATCAGGTCAATACCCTACCATTATAGAAGATCGAGGCCTTTAAGTTTATGTTTGTTAATGAATATCATAACTTGGAAAATAAGGGGACCCATCCCACAAGAGTCTAGGTCAGTAGTATCCAAATATTGTTAAATGAAATGGGAGGAGAGGGTTCATGAAAAGGGTTCAAGCCAACCACTAGGAGCTGGTAGGATGCAAGCAGGATAATGCCTCCCTAAAACAGATCATATCTCGTCCATGAAAATAAGGTATGAAAAACTTCGGGATTGCATTCAATATATGAAGGATCATGCTCTGATGGGAAAATTTGTAGGGGTTTCATCATCCTAAAAATCCCCAATCTGGTGGATTAGCATGACATGGAATCCTAGGGGACACTATGGTCTCCAACTAGGTTCCAAGGGTTCCTTTACTGTCATTTTTCTAAGTTTGGAAGATCACAATCAAGTGTTTGAAGGAGGGCCTTACTTTTTCTACTTAGTGGGTCTATTTATGAAGCCTTGGAATGAAAGGTTCAACCCAGATAAAAAATATCTATGAATCGCCCTAGTGTATATATGGGTTTACTCCATTCCCATGGAATACCGGGAACCTGAAATATTGGAGGACATAGGAAATTCCCTGGGGTCCTTGATCAATATCTCTAAACAAACAAAAGCTCGGGGTTATCCCTCGTATGCTTGCATATGCGTCTACATTGACATCTCGAAAGAACTACCAGAGGACATAAATTTGACATGGGATGATAAAGACTAGAAGTAGCCATTTGAGCACAAGAAAATCCCCTTCCTTATAGGCGGTTCCATGTGTATGGCCACTTATACCGAGATTTACAGCAGAATAATCCCAAACCCCAATCAAGTCAAAACCACTGTCAAAACCAAGATGTATATGAAAATGGTTTCTCTAGGGATACATCCCAAAAAAGGTTTGGGTGTAAAGAGTAATCCCCAGACATCCATTAAAAAAAACCCTAGTTTCTAATTAGTTTGATACCCTAAAATCGTTGTCAGACTCTAATCCAATGCAGGAGATCCCAAAAGAAGAAATCACAACCCATGATCCAAGATAGGATTAGATGAATAAAGTAAACGAGGAGGTTGGAACAGGGGATAGAAAGTAGGACCCCAACAAGATCTAGAAGTGGAAGAAGAGGAAGATGAAGACATGGAAGTTGGGGAGATTGATCTGGATGGTATTGAACAAGCATGCATGGATAAGTAGAAAGATTATGCTCCTTAGTACCAAGTATCTCTACTTAAGGTGGCCATTATTAAGGATTAAGTTATACAACCATTTGGGATTGAGCCTGGCCCTCAAAGAGATAACAAGAGGAAGCATGATGAGTCAGGAAAGAATCCCGGAAGAAAGAAAAATCGACAAAGGATTTTTGAAGCGGGACTTAAGTTAGTTGAGTCAGGTCAGTACCCCACAATTATGGAAGATCTAGGCCTTTAATTTTATGGTTTTCCATGAAGATAATAACTTAGAATATAAGGGGCTTGAAAAATACCCAAAAAGTTTGAATTTTAAGGAAAAATATTTAGAAGCAAAGCTCAACAATTATGTTTCTTCAGGAAATAAAATGTTTTGAGGTTCAACTCAAATATATTGGTAGGAAGTCATGGAAAGGTTCTAAAGTAATATGGATTGATGTTGTGGAATTGCTGGGAGGATTAGGCATCATGTGGAACCCTAACATGATAAACTTAGGAAATTTCCTAACCACCCCTAGATTTCTTTCTGTGGAGTTTTTGGTGATTGGGAACCCAATCATGGGGGTGATTACGAATGTTTATGGACCCCACATTGCCCAGTAGAAACTGGAGTTCTTGGATTCTCTAAGAATGCTCAATCAATGGGCGGGGTGTGAACAAAGTATTTGGAGACACAATATAAGAAAGATAATTGATTGAGATAGAAACAGGGACAACACTTTTTCTTGGAACAATAAGCGGGGTGGTGCTCAATTTGTTGTGTCTAAGTATGATATGTTCCTCATCTTTGAATCAATCGTCATTTCAGGTAGCAAGATATCGACATAGTTCCTTCCTTCGGCAAGATCAGACCATTGGCCTATCAACCTATTCTGGAGTGGATTGGCATCTCAATATATAAAAAAAAACCTTTCTATTTTTATTACTTTTGGCTTAGTCACTTTAACTTCAAAACCACGGTGCATCAATGGTGGGAGGAATTTGACCAACCAAGTGGGCCTCGTATGTATCAATTCCAGTAGAAGCTTAAAGCTCGCAAAAAAATATCAAGAAATGGAAGAAAGAAGAGTTTGGTAATATATTCTCTAACAAACGACATTTAGAATGGAGATTTGTAGACATCCAACTGTAAGGGATGGGGGAAGGGTATCCCCCGGATTTGAAGGAAGAAAAGACCCGCATAACAACCCAATTGATGGAAAAGGAAAGACAGGAAGAAATTATGTGGAAACAAAAATCCAAGGTGATTTGGGTCAAGGAAGGAGAAAGAGACACAAAATCCTTCCATTAATCTACTTATAATGTATCCAACAGAATAAAATCCTTATGCTCAAGAAAGAGGCTGGAGACCGATTGGAGACTCAGAAAGATATCGAAGGAGAACTCCTCCATTTTTATCAGGATGTAATCTAGGATCCTCACCCATAAAGAAGGAGAGACATAGAGTAGGTTACTCAAAACATCCCTCCCTTAGTTATTGTGTCACAAAATGACTTGTTTTTTAGACCAGTATCTATAGCAGAAGTTGAGGAAGCGGTTCAATAAATGGAAGATGGAAAAGATCCTAGTCATGATGGTTTCACTACCAACTTCTTCCACTTTTTCTAAGATCTTAAAGGATGATGCCTGGAGAATTATTGAGGACTCTTGTCTATCAAAGGATATCCTTAATGCTTTCAATGCTACTTTCTTAGGTCTTATTCCCAAATCCAAAGGGGATGAATCTATAGGTATGTATCAACCCATTTCCCTCTGTAATGTGATTTACAAGATCATCACAAAGGTCATAGCTAATATTATTAAACCCACCCTCCCCTCTCTTATCTCCCCGAAGTAGTCAGATTTTGTAGAATGAAGGAAAATTATGGACAGGATAATCTTGGTGCATGAAGTCATCCACTCTCTAAAAATTTCCAAGATCCCAAGTCTGATGTTAAAACTTGATATTGCCAAGCCTAATCATGAGATCAGTTGGTAGTACATGAAAGAGATGTTAAGGGAATTTGATTTTAGTTCGAAATAGATCTAGTGGGACATGAGCCTAGCTTATTCAACCATCTTTTCCATTATTTTAAATGGCTCCCATATGGTAACATTTAAAACTTCTAGAGGCATTAGATAAGGGGACCCTCTATCCCCCTTCCTTTTTGTGTTGATGGAAGAAGGGTTTGGATAAAAAATCAAGGAAATGAGGTTTACTCAAGAGTTGAGGGGTTTGAATTTCCACCCCCAATTGGACCGTCAAGCAACCAATAGTTTGTGGATGATACAATGCTAATGGGACACCCCTTAGTTCAAGAAAATTGGGCTATCAAAATATGTTTTAGACCTTTTGTGGTGGCCACTAGGCCTCGAGGTGAATGAAATAAAGTTTGAGATATTTTTCATCAGTGCTCCCAGGATCACCAGAAAAGATATATGTCACATTCTTGGCTTCCAAGAGACCTCCTTTCCATCCAACTATATTGGATCCCCTCTCTTCGACTCTATTTTTCATAAGGGATCATGGATCGAAAGGTTGGATAGAATGAAAAAGAAGCTGGAAAATTGGACTTTTCATCCTCTCAATCTCGTGAGAAGGTTATTTCTGGTTAAGGAATTCCTTCAGGAAATTCATATCTACGTATTTTCTACCATGGATTCCCCCAAAGCAATTATAAAGGAAACCATAAATCTCCAACGGAAATTCCTATGGAGTGGTGTAAGCAAGAAGCTCAAATGGGAAGACATATGCACTCTGAAACTTCAAGCAAGGATGGGTGTTCAAGACCTAGGAAGAATCAATTACTTTTTTGGGGCCAAAGTGTGGTGGATATGGATAGGGCCATGACACTAAGCCATGGGAAAGTATTTGGATTCATAAATACCCCACAAGATAGGAAAAATGGGAACTCATCCGTTATGCGGAGATCAAACTAGGGTCTTATATCTGGAATTCGATGCTTCAAGGAAGGTCTTTGATTCAAGAAAATAGACTTCGGGAAGTTATGAATGGAGAATCTGCAAAATTTTGGGGTGACTCTTGGAAATAATTACCAAAGCTTCACGGCATGTTAGACTTTTCTAGAATTCAAGGGTTTTGTGAATCCCAACATAAGAGGAAAGTTAAGGACCTTTGGAAGGAGGAATCTGGATCCTAGTATTTTAGAGAATGGTGGCCATGGAAATGGTGGAAATAGGGAGACGAGGGGGAGGAAATCTCCCAATTATTAGAGGCACTTCAGAAATGGTGCATTAGGGTTAACTGCATCCCAAATAGGCTTTGTTGGGGATTCCTTTCTAAAAGAGTCTTCATTATCAAGGAAGCTTGAGATATTTGGATGGGCGATCATACCTAATCTGAAATTTTAGGATTTTTTTAACCATTAAAAATTGCATGTGAAATGTGTATGTTAATAACTCATAAACAAGCTTAAAATTGAAATTTTAAATGCTTAAAACACACACATAAGCAAATAAACATTATGCAAACCATGAAATTGAAAGACAAGAATTGATAATGGAGTTCACCCCTCAGGGGCTATGTCTCTTGGCCACTTCCAAATAAAAGGTCGATCTTATGAAGTCTTCAAAGCTTACATAAATGGGTTTCTGGATCCACCTTTGTTTTCTGTCAGTCGCTAGCAAACTAAATAGCACCACTGCGATCCTCTCGAAATTTTAAGAAAAATCAATATAAACTCAACTACCTTTTCCTGAGGCCTCCTCTTGCATGCAAATCGAGAAACACTGCATGCAAAAAAGACAAAACAATACAGACTGTATGGATTCCCACCTCAATATCTATGCCCATTAATGACTATAGTTTGCCTCGGGAACTGTTCCCAACTCTATGAACTTTGTTCTTGTGTTTTTTTGTTTGTACCCTATACCTTGTGTGGTTGTGTAAACTGTGGTTTATAAAGCGCTTGTCGGTGCATGTGGAGAAGCCACACACCCCTCCTTTGGCCCAATCACTAGAACAAACTCTTATAGATTTCTATAGTTGTTCATTCAATGGATGTGTCATGTCGTAATGATAAAACATTGGTGATACAGGGCAAAGGTCTCGAGATCAAACCCATGGGACTCTCCCCTTCCTTCACAATTTTGTTTTAACGTTTGAACGGTGGAAATATTAATGGATATGATATGGAATCATGACATACATTAACGTGTTGGAAATAAGGTTATGGAACTTGGTTATGAAATGGCATATTAATGTATGTTGGGTGTTGTTGGTGTTTCTCCCTTCGACCCAGGTTCAGTCCTTCTTTTGCAGGAAACAAAGCTGAATATATCGACGCTACAGAGAAAGGATCAGTTGGAGGAACCTGCAACGCAGATGCAGTCTCACCCAAGATATCTCTTATGGGTAACTTCCAGATCCAGGTTTCTGCAGTTGGGAGGGGATTTCTCCTCCCTTGGCACCTTACCAACTCGCTCGACCGAAGCTTGTGGGTGTATTACTTGTTCTTATTATGCGCATATAAGACACTACTTAACTTATCCATCAAGATAGATTATAACAACAATATAATCTTTAGCTCACCGGTTATATATCAATAGTGTGAATCATGCATATATAGCCCATTCATAAGCAAATACATAAACATTTATTTACAATATACATTCCTACTACTTAAGCACATTCATCATATACATTCATGCGACATAAACACATTCGTCATCTAAACATTGACACAGTATTTAACATGGAAACCCATCCGAGAAAAACCACAAACGTGACCTTCATTTCGTATGAGAAATATATGGCACCTTTTGTCTACGCACTTAGCTGTAGACTTTGTTCTATATATTATTCTCTTTTCTACGTAGAATCCTCTCTCCTCTCATGCTCTCTAGTCTTTTTTCGTTTGATCTTCTTCTACTTTACTCTATTGTTGATCTACACACAGCCTGGATTGACTACTATTCCCTTAAACTCTACTGTTAATCCGCACATAACCTGCATCGATTAACTCTTCTTACTGACATGGACCAACTAGGACATAAGCAACCTATTGATTGACTAGGAAGTAACTAAGTAAGTACTTAAGAAGTAGGTAAGTAACCTGCATAAAGCTTGGATTCTTCCTTTTATAGACTCTTTACATGTCGCATTCAGCCAACTTTGCTTTGTTAGTCAACAGGATTTCATTCCTATTATAGTTACACTTGTTAGTCGGCACTATTGTCCCAAAATATGAAGATGCTTTTATTCCTTAAAGCTCACGTGACTCTAGCTGACTTCGTACCCACGATTTCTCAAGCTTTCATTTTCATCCGTTGTGTCAATGCACACCTTCTCTATCATGGTTTATTTCATTGCGGTCGACCTCATCACATCCTTTCCTTCTGTCGTGGCTTCTCTTCTTTTGTTGCAACTTCCTCTGCAACTAATTCTTCTTTCTTAGCTCTTTCTTCCTTAAATTCTTATGTCTTCCGCCATCACAACTTCCTCTGTAGTTGTTTCTTATACATTATTCTTCCTTCCATGGCTACTTTTGTCACATCTTCTCCTTCGTCTTCATCTGCTTCTGTCGCATCTTCTCCTTCATCTTCATCTGCTTCTGTCACATCTTCTTCTCCCTACGATCGGAATATTTACCTACTTGGGCATAATTCTAACTGAATTATCCATATCTTTCCCTATGGCCAAAAGGCCCCCAACACTCACTTGTGGCTTGTCCCGAGCTACGCAATTCTATTCCACAACTTCCGCATTTATGACGAATTTACTTTGAAAATCTTGAAATATTTTCACTATCTCCTCTGTCTTGGGTCACACATCCTATTCTACCTTCTACAATTGTTCGACAAGGTCGAAATTGATGTGTTATGAGATCACAAGTCCTGTAGCCTCTGGTGCTTGTCGAACCTTCTGATGTACAAGATGAATGATGTATGTGACTCTTTCTGCTTCAACCTGCAACTCTACAACTTTGTCATCCCTTTGTTATTGTTGAGTGTGCAACACTACAAATTCCTATTGGAGTTTCTTCATTTCCACGGCCTTAGCCATTTTCTCTACTATGGGTAACTTCTTCATCTCATTCTTCGGTTGAGTTGCTTTTGTATCAGCAGCGCGTAACTCCTCTTTGAATTTCTCTAAATCTGCAACGTCCATCAATACTTCCCAACTCTGAGAAAATTGGTCGACATCCTTAGCACACAGTGCCTCTGCTTCTTCTATCTTCTTCATAGCCTTTGTCATTACTTTTCTTCTTTCTTTTATTTGAAACGTTACTACTTTGGAGCGATAGGACCGATGAGAGGGAAAATCTTATCAAAATCACCAAGTATATCTCGAATTACTTTGAAAGATGAAGACAAAATCCCAGGTGCTTGGTTGGACATTCTTTTCTTTAACATCTTCCTCCCCGTAGGAAGAGCATTTCCATCAACCCTTCTATGTCATCGATGAAACCTGCAATCTCATCTGAAATCCTCGATTTCGTCATTGTTTGTCATTATCCAAACTCTAGTTCGGACCAACTGATTTTACCAATGGATACTTTCCATTCTTGTGGGTCTACCGAAGAGTGCATCTGGTGGTTTAGGTGGAATATCGTTTGGTATCCAAATTTCAACTATTGCTTCTTCATCTTCTTTCGTTAGTGTTGAAATTGATTTCTTCTTGCGGGTACTAGGACGTTTCATTATTGACGAACCATGTGAGTCGAGTCGTAACCTTACTTCAAGGATTGCTATAACTTGTTCAGTTTCCAGCCCAGTGCCTACCAGTGGTGGAACATATCCGGCAGAGTGTTCCATAAGGAGTGTGGGTAATTCATTTTCAACAGCAGATTCTGTAAATGCACTAGAACTGGGAGTTGAAATATCCATACTCTATGAAAAGTAAAACTTACTTCGGCCCTTGGAGTTGCAGAGAGCAATTCGTCTTTCGAATGCAACAGAATGAAATGAAACTGAAGGAAGAATGTTGATAATATCTACCTATTCAATTAGTCAAGCCTTCACACACATGGACAATGAGTGTAATGATGACAACATGATTCGCCACGTGGGCCAATTGTCCGAATCATCATATGAAAACCATTACGCAACCCGTCACTTACCCTGTCACATCATTGTCATTTTTAGGCAATCTTGACGGAAGTGACTAAAAAGTACGTCGCCAAAATCTTAGGATTTTTTAATTAATGATGGCCAGCTGTCATTTCTGCGACTCTGATTCATCTTACGACAACATCATTCTTTATTGCAACTAGTATCCTTCCTTCGATAGATTTATTTTCCTACGATATATGGGTTGTCTTCGCCTTCATTTGTTCATGTACGACACACACATAGTCTGCAACAATTTTCCTATGCTTGTGACTTACTTGCACTTTGCGACGATCTTTGCTTTTGCAACAACGTATTTCCTGTGGCTAAACAAAAATTTGCTTTCTTTCTTTATTTCTCTTTCTTTTCTCTTTATCTTTTCTTTTTCTCTTTTTTTCATTCGACTGAGTCACGACTATCCTAATAAGGCTTTAGCTGAATTCCATTTACTATTCCTTTGACATGTGTTCCATTGAACTTTTTCAATTGCACCGTGCCTCCATCAGTGATATGAATTACAATATACAGTCCAAGTTGGTGTGTTTTTAGCTTACATGGACGCTTGAATAATTTGTTGTCATACATAAGAACAAGTTCTCCAAGCTGAAATTGCTTATTCTTAATGTGTCGATCATGCCATACTTTCTGTCATTCTTTCTCAACGTTTTGATGATATCCTGCAACAAAACATTCTTCTTCCAACTCTACCAGCTAGGACAATCTTTCTTCGACAACACCAACATATGTCATCTTCGTGATCGGAACAATCCTTAAGCTGGGTATAATGTATTCCATTGGCATGACAACTTCTTTCCCATATACCAGATGAAATGGAGTTCGGCATGTCAACCTCTTACAGGTCGTGCGATATGCCCATAGTAGTGCATAATATTTTTTTATCCTGGTCGTCTCTTTGGTCATTGCAAATCTTTGTCAATTCATTTTCAAGAATTTTGTTAAATTCTTTGACAACACCATCCACTTGAGGGTGATATAGCATTGTCTTTCTATGTTGGATATGGAATTATTCTGTCAATTCTTCAATCAATTGGTTAACAAAGTGTGTACCTTGGTCTCTTCTCAAAATTTTTGGGTAGCCAAATCTCGTCACGACATTTTCAAATAGAAACTTTGCAGCATTCACAACATTACAATATTTTACAGCCATTGCTTCATCCCATCTGGTTAGGTAGTCGATTGCAATAATTATATATCTTGCACCTGTGTGTTTTCCCGTTGAAATAATAGGACCCAGAAAATCAAAGACCCATTTATCAAATGCATGTAGAGTTACTTGATGTACTAATGGCATCTCATCTTGTCGTGGCAACTTTTTGGTTCTTTGGCAGACATCACAATTGTGATAGCATTCTCCTGCGTCTGCATGCATGGTAGACCACCACAATCCCTCTTGCAATATCTTTTGAACCCTACCTCTTCCAGCGTAATGGCCTCCTGCGATGCCAGCACGTGCTTCATTCAGTATCATCGATCGCTTGTGTTCCGAGATGCAACGACGAAGAATATCATTAGGGCCCATATTATATAACTCTCCAGCGATCAACTGGAAGTATACATATCTAGAAACTAACTACTTATTTTGTGAATTAGTAAATTCAACTGGTGCGTAACCTGTACTAAAAAATTGCATGACGTCTCTGTACTAATCATCAAACATTGTTATTGCAAACAGTTGTGCATCAGGGAGACTATCATTGAGGTTTCCAGGTTGTTCTCCACTTTTGATCCTCGATAGATGGTCTGGTCCTAAATTCAGTTGATCAAGTTTGACAATGACATCAAACTCAAATTCCTAAAAAAGGAGAAGCCATCGACGAATATGCCTCCCCAACATTGGCTCATTAACCAAGTATGCCAATGTTGAATGATCTGTGTACATATTGAAGTGTCCACCCAACAAATAATGTCTAAATTGCTCTAGAGCATATACCATAGCTAATCCTTCTTTCTCCTTCGTGGTATAATTCTTCTCTACAGTTGATAATTTTCGGCTATCCAAGGCAATAACATGATCAATCGATCCTTTGCCAGGTTGCATTAGTACATGTACATGGCACTCTTTCTTCCAATGTGGAAATACAAGTATGGGTGTTGTAACCTTCTTGTTCTTCAACGTGTCCAGGCTCACTTGGGAACTTTATGTCCACTGAAATTGAAAATCCTTCTTAGTAACTTTTCCATCGGAGTAGTCGCCTCCGCATATCCTTTGATAAATTTTCTGTAGTATCCTGTGTGTCCCAATGTTGCGCAAAATTGATTAATTGTGGTCAATGGTGGTAGGTCAAGGATAATCACAATTTTAGCAGGATCGACCAATATTCCATCGTGATAGACCACATGGCCCAACATGATTCCAAAAGTGGCACAAAAGATACATTTCTTTAACTTCAGTGAAATTTTATACTAGCAGCAACTTTCCAGCATCATCCCGAGGCTCTCAATATGATTCTTAATGAGCCCAAATATTTTCCAATAATCAAAGTAGACTTCAAGAAATTTGCGAATAAAGTCCTTAAAGGAAGCGACTACAATTCTGGAAAAAATAGTAGCGGAATTCTTGAGTCCAAAGGGCATTATTGTGTATTGGTAGCAACCCCACTCCATCACAAAGGTTGTCTTGAGTTGATCTTCCTTTGCGATTCTAATTTGATGGTATCCAGAGAAACCATCAATGAATGAATATATCTCTTGAGCTCGACACTTTCTAGTACCTCATCTGTAAATGGAGTCGAAAACGAGTCATGCAAGCAAGCCTCATTCAACTTTCTTAGTTCGACGGAAATTCTTACTTCACCAGTGACCTTTTTGTCTCAAACCACTATTAGATTGATACACTCTAATTCTTCTACCAGTTCTATGATACTTGCGTCCAACATTCGGTCCATTTCTGCCTTGACTTTTTCTTTATACCGCAGATTCAATCGGTATGGTCGTTACTTGACCACTTTTGTGTCGGGATTCAAAGGTATCTTCATTTCACTAAGGTCTCCGACGGTCCCTTTCATCTCTAATAATTTTGTAGGGAACAGATCCTGGAACTGATGCACAACTTTCGTGATCTTCCCTACAATCTCGTCATCCCAATATTATCTGATATTAACAAATTTTGGATTCTTTGAGGAGCCAATATTAACTTTCTTAACTTTTAGTGGACTCAGGAATTGGTCGCTAGAAATACCAAATCCTTCCACTACAAGCATACCTTCCGATTCCAGTATGTTTACGTCGAGTGGGTCATCATCATCAGGTTCTCCCGTGACATTGTAGCATTCTATCAAATGGTGGATTGTCACGAAACAATAATTGAAGTTTGTCATTGCAACAGGGATATCTTCAAATATCTTCATTTTCATCACTTGCAATGCAGCATCAATGGAAGGATGGTCATCTGCAAACTCAAATGTATGTGTGAATCTAGTAGCTAACTACTCCCACTCAAGAGTTCCTCATCACAGCTCAACTAATGTATACCAATTTCTTGGTATTGTGTCCATTGTATGCATAAACTCATGCACCCATTCCTGTCACAGGCATGCCTCCCATGTCGCACAACACTACTCAATGTGTTTGACAGGATTTGTCAATCATGTATACTTGTGACCAACATAACTGATCTCTTCTCCAAATCTTATCTCCATCAATCTTTAACATTGTGACCATTTAGAGATAGATTATTTATGCGTACCCCACCATCTAGCGGGTGTATCTTTCAGCACAAATTCCAGGGCAGACAAGCGTTAAGGTTTTATAACTTTCCCCTCGAACTCCATCAGAAAAGCTTCAAGGTTAGGTAAACCTTCATATGTAGGTAGCTTGCTTTCCTCAGCTCCAACTCGTCGCACAGATCGTGTAATTCTTGCACACCTTCTCATGGATACTTCATGCATTTTATTCTGCCAATTTTCTAATTCTTCACCTGAATTTGATGTACAAGAGCTAACACTCTTCCAACTCAGCTTTCCATCAGTTGTTGGATTTATATAGTTGTATCTTGTAGATGTGATATTATAGATATGGTCGAGATAGTCACTTTGTCCTTCACTATTTACTTGTTTGACATATCTTTGTCCTTCTAGTAGATCAATTAGCATGACCACCCTTATCTCTGAATCTTCAAATGATAAGATTTTCTTCTTAAAATTGGTGATGGTCTGATTGTCGATCACCCAGTTGATCACCAAAAGTGCATGATATGAGTTTGTATCATTGAAAGCATCGATCACTTCAAAATATGTGTATGTTCTCAATATTTGTACCTCGACATGTACCTGAGTCATTGACCAATAAGTAGGACCTTTGACTGATTCACGAATCTGAGCTGAATGGGAGACCAATCCAGTTGCAGTTTTCCCATACTTTCCCATGTTTGTCTTGTCAAAATATTGACATCAAGGTCCAGGTCCAAAATGATATAGTCCATATCATAATCTCCTATCCGTGTAGTCATTTGTAACTCGCAACTCATCTTTGACCTTTTTCGACATGGTTAATTCTTTTGTCTATTCGTAGCTCTTCCTGAAGTTCTTTTATTAGTGTTGTCAATTCTGTGACAACATCTTTATCATGGATTAGCGATAAGAAACTTTTGAAAAATATTTAAGTTTACTAACATTTCCCATCGGTTGCTTTCAGAATAGTTAATCAATCCTTTTAAGCATCTCAATTACTTATCCTCTTGGTAGTATAGGATCAGACGTTGACCGTTGATTCCTCTCGACGAATTTTGATCACACGTCTAATAATACTTCCTTTTCTCTCTGGATGTTGAACGGTACTTTCTTTTGTGTTGTCGATCGCACCTATGGTTGGTCCTGGTGTGCATTTTGGTCTGCTCCATTCGCAACACCTCCTCTTGTTACGACAGTAATGTTTCCTTCTCTCAGCTCAACAGAAATCAACTCAATTTTTTGGTTGGGAATCGGATTGGGATTCTGTAGGGGATTTGGATTTCCCACATTTCGATCCTGCCACTTTGCAATCAATTGCGGACACTGTTAGATAGTATAATCAAAGGCTTTACAATATGAATATGTCTTTGCAAGGTTCGCACAATCCCTGGAAAAATGTTTTGGTTGTCTACAATTGTAACATATGATTTGGCCTCTTCCGCGACCAAATCCTCCTCCTCCTTGTTATTGTCCTCGGTGTCAAAAATTTCCACCCCTCCTTGGTTGAGGGTATTGTGGATGCCGCGGATATTGATTTTGTTGATATTGGGGCTGAGGATACTGAGGTTGTTGATATTGAGATGGTGGATATTGAGCAGGTGGGTATTGATCTTGCACTCACTCAACTTGTATATGCTCTTCATTCTTCATTAAGTAGGTATCCACTGTTTTCTCCTACAGTAGCTAGAAAGCTCTACAGTCTTTCTCATTGTGAGCTACAAATTTACAAAATTTACAGTACATACTAGCTGGCGTGCTTACAATATTTTGCACGTACAAGCACTCTTCCGACCGATGACCTCTAGTATGGCATATTCTACACCAAGGCATCCCTTCTATATTTATTAGGTTCGACACTCCTGCTATGACATAGTTCATGAGCGTTGGGCAATTATCCTTATGATGTCCCTCGGTTCTGCATCTGACACACCAAATTTATTCTTAGATCTCTTTCCCTTTCTTAATGTCTTGGAGTTGAAGCATAAGATTAGCTATTTGCCACTGAATCTGCACCATTCGAGCACCGATCTCTCCAATTGGTGATTCTAACTTCATTGTTATCTCCATAGCTTCAGTTTGTAACACCATCTTCTGTTGCATCAATGATATTCGGATGTGTGGAAACAATGTTGCAATGAACCATTGCTTGTGTTGCACGTTTGACATCTGAAAGATTACTTTAGCCATAAATGTCTTAAATATCTGGTCGAAGTCCCACACAAACTCTGTGTTAGAATAGTAGAGTCAAGCTAAACTAGTTAACCTATCTAAGCAACCAACAACATATCATAAAAGATAAGAACATAAAAAGAAGAGGACAAGAGAACACCGATATACGTGTTCACCCTAATGGGTTACATCAAGGGGAAGGTAGTATTTTATTATCTCCAGAATGTCTTCTCCAATCGTACAAGAGAGAAAAGAACAAATACCCCAAAGAATATAGATGATGTACAATAGTGTCACAACAGTACCACTACTACATCAAGAATACATGATATGTAGAGACTCACTTGACCCTATTATATACTAAGAGATGAGGAGGAATTACTCTCACATATTGCATGTGGGATAATATAATTCTCCAAAATAACATCTCTTAATACAATACCATGGACAAATACTCTACACAAGTAAATACAACACCATATAACTATGACTTAAATGTATTACTCTTTTACATAATATTGTAGACAACTTCCGACATAATACAAAGACATTATTACCTTCCAAGGAATATAATATATTTTAACACTCCCCCTTAATAATGGCTGGGAGAAGGGTCCACACTAACACTAAGGAAGGAAGGATTCATTACTGCCCCCCCTTAACGACAACTTCCTGCATTCCAAGCAAGGAACGAAGATGCACAAACTTAGCCTCGGTGAAGGATTTGGTGAAGATATTTGCTGCCCATTGCTCGGTAGGACAATAATGAAGAGAAAGAATACCATCTGCCACAAGTCCACAAATGTAATGAGTGTCAAGGTCGAGATGCTTTCTCTTGGAGTGATATACTAGATTATAAGCAAGCTGGATTGCACCCTGATTGTCACATTTCAACACAGTGGATGATTTCGGAGCCAGACCAAGCTCTGTAAGAACATGCCGTAACCAAACAGCTTCTTTAGCTACTTCTTTGGCTACTCTATATTCTGCTTCACATGAAGATAAAGAAAGAGTCTTCACCTTCTTGCTCGACCAAGAAATCGGACATGAACCAAGTTGAAATACATAACCTGTAGTGGACCGTCGATCAAAACTGTCACCTGCCCAATTAGAATCTGTGTAACTAGAGAGTGAAACTGTAGTACTGCTCAAATAAAAAACACCATAGTGTAATGTCCCCTATAAATATCTCAGAATCCTCTTGGCTTCCTGCCAATGACTTTCATGAGGTTGCTGCATGAACCGAGAAACCAAACTGACGGCAAAAGATAGATTTAGTCGGCTGTGAGGTAATATATCAAACTCCCTACAAGCTGACGATAAAGAGTAGCATCAACAAGTGGTGTGGTACACTCAACAGTTAACTTTACACCAGACGAAAATGGCGTAGGAGCAGATTTACAATCACTCATATGGAAATGAGCCAATAGGTCTGTAGCATACTTCGGCTGAGAGAGAAACATACCATCTGCCATATGCCAGATTTGAAGAACCAAGAAATAATGCAATAAACTAAGGTCAGTCATTTCAAACTTATTTTGAAGGTCACTTTTTAGATTTTGAATTAATGTAAGATGTCTGCTTATGATGATTAGATCATCTACATACATATTTGGATCAGATATATGAAGCAAGCCATGTACCATTTTAGTTAACAATTGCATTTTACCATAATTCAAATGACCTAGTCATTCATGCCATAATTTACTTTGTTCATCAGCGTGGGCAACATAGGAATAAAAATGTTGTCTTTTAGTTGAGTTAAAACTAGCAAATTTATATAGACCAGCAGTATGATCAACAGGACCAAAAGAAACTACTTTGAAATTTTGATTGATATCTTTAAGAACATATTTGGCAGGCCATGCTTCAAATTTAAACCCTTTTTGACAAACACGATAAATAGAAAGTAAGTTAATGGGCATGTGTTCAACATGAAAAACATCTTCCAATTGACCATTAGTAACATTAACATTACCGAAACCAATTACAGAAAGTTGTTTACCATCACCTTTAGAAACTTTTTGAGATATGTGTTTACGATTATCATAGGAAGTAAATAAAGAAGCATCACCAGTCATATGTTTAGATGCACCAGAATCCATTATCCATTCCACGTTAGAAGAAGAATTATTAGGCAAAACAACAGATGCACATAAAGCTACTTGAGAGTCATTAGAGGTTTTCTTTTTAGCTTTAGCCATTAAATGTTTTGCTTTAAAACAATTCTTTTCAAGATGGTTAGTTTTACCACAATGTTTACAAGGATCATACACTTTCTTCTATTTACTATTTTCATTAGAAGCATGCAAAGCATGTACCGAATTAGTATTATAAGGATTAGAACGTTTAGTATTATTAAAACTTTTCTTATGATTCTTATTAAGTGCAATGAGAGCTTTATTAGGTGTGAGTTGTTCTGAAACAATTAACCTTTCTTAATCATTGATCAATCCTTTACACAAATCATCAAAAGCTTGCTTCATAGTACTTTGAGACAATTCTAGAGCTCTATTCCTAGTTTGGATGAACATATCAAGATAAGATGGCATTTTACGTTCTACAAGAATAATAAGAGTAGTGTCAGTTTACTTGTAA
The DNA here is from genome assembly GCA_001517045.1 of Pseudotsuga menziesii. Lineage (NCBI taxonomy): Eukaryota > Viridiplantae > Streptophyta > Pinopsida > Pinales > Pinaceae > Pseudotsuga > Pseudotsuga menziesii. The sequence continues at coordinate 136,256 of LPNX010789583.1, read as the reverse complement.
TCTTTACCACAACTATTTAATTTCTCATTTAAAGTTTTCAATTCAGCAAGATATAACTCAACTCTTTCAAAGTTAGCAGGTTCGAGGTCAAAGATCTTCTTTTGAAGATAATATGCAGAAACGTCATCATATTGATCAAATAAAGAGGAAAGATTTGGTTAAGTATGGAAAAATCTTTCCTCTTTATTTGATAAATCTTACACAACAAGTTAGGGTTAGGGTAAAAAAAATGCAGAAATATGCCCAGATCTGAAGAGAAACCTAATGGTTACCAGATATAAAGCAAATCTACAACAAAATGGCAATGCCCAAATGATAATTGTTATTGATTGAAAGCTATAGAAGGTACTAGATCATAGCAACCTACTCTGATACCATGTTATAATAGTAGAGTCAAGTTAAACTAGTTAACCTATCTAAGCAACCAACAACATATCATAAAAGATAAAAATAGGAAAAGAAAAGGACAAGAGAACATCGATATACGTGGTTCACCCTAATGGGTTACATCCATGGAAAGGTAGTCTTCTATTATCTCCAGAATGTCTTCTCCAATCTTACAAGAGAGAAAAGCATAAATACCCCAAAGAATATAGATGATGTACAATAGTGTCACAATAGTACCACTACTACATCAAGAATACATGATATGTAGAGACTCACTTGACCCTATTATATACTAAGAGATGAGGGGGAATTACTCTCACATATTGCATGTGGGATAATATAATTCTCCAAAATAACATCTCTTAATACAATACCATGGACAAATACTCTACACAAGTAAATACAACACCATATAACTATGAGTTAAATGTATTACTCTTTTACATAAGATTGTAGACAACTTCCGACATAATACAAAGACATTATTACCTTCCAAGGAATATAATATATTCCAACACTATGTAGGTAATTACGTAATCTCCTTAATCTTTGTGATGCACCGAGATTCTAATTTTAGATTTTTGAATTTGTCTATAAATCCCACTCGAATTTGGTCGAGCGTCTCTGCGTGACTCCTACCAGAACTATATTGAACTTCACGTACTAGTCTATAGCATGACCTCTCAAGGTAGTGATCATCTGCATTTTATATATCGCTTCATCTTGGGCCTATCGCACGGTCGATACGGTTTCACATAGAAACCAATGTTTCTCCAGGTATTTTAACCCATTTCCATTAAATATCGACAACTTAATATCATTTCCAGCCATTATATTGGCTCCTGTTACACTTGGACAAAAGGTTTGGCTAAAAGGACTTCCTTTTCCGCTATCTCCACTATTATTGTTAGTAGTATTTATAAATCGACTAGGAGACTAGTTTCTGGATCTTACCTCTGGAGATGGATGTGGAGTCATAGGTGTTCTGTACTCGTACTCTGGATATGGAGCTTCGACTTATTATTCTTCTCTTTCAGATATAAGTTGATATTCCTCTTCTACATCACAAAAACCTTCGTCACAATGCGATGTCAACTCGTAGTCTTCTCCTCTTGTCATACTGCAACTTCCTTTTCTTAACATAGTTTTTCTTCTTTTTCCTGACCGAAATCTCCTTCTGTTTCTTAGACGACCACCTTCCAGTTTAGTTCCGCTATTAGCATGGAACATCTCAGCTTAGTTTGCTCCATTTTTCGCGCACTTCTTCTGCAACATATCCCAAATTTTTGTTCACAGTCCTTTCATCATCATACTCATTTCTGAGGACTCCTTTTTCGCATAAAAGCATCTTTATCCAAGTTCTTAAAGATGTCAAGTATATTCCTTGTGTTATTGGAAAATTTTTATTTTCACCTCACTATATGAGGTTATTGTGTCGACAAAAAACTCAGTAATGTATCCCTCCAGAATAATTTCTACCCTTCAGTCGCTAGATCAGCTGAGGATCCACTCAGTTGGTTCTCCCCCTTGGAAATTTTTTGGTTGGGTTGCTAATTTCGACAACCACTCATACAACACAATAGGAAATTGAGAAAATAAAATTTCTTGAATATCTGTATAAAGGTATCACTGCAACCACCTCGTTGGATTCAATCGTGATCCTTTACTTTATTTAGGTGCAAAATCTAATGCTTTAAATTCCACCTAGTCTTGTATTTCTGGCTTCTTCGGATTCCAAAACATATCCCTCACCAAAATTATTCACACTCCCGGCAACGAAACCATTTATTGGTGTTTGTCCCTTCAAACCAGGTTCATACTTTCTTTTGGGCGTAACAAAGCCTAGGATATCGGCCCGACAGAGTAAGGCTCAGTCAACAACACCTGTGACACAAATGCGGTCTCACCTAAGATATCTCTTATGGGTAACTACCATAGCTATGCTTCTGCATTTGGGTGGGATTTATCCTCCCTTGGCACCTTACCAACTCACTCGACCAAAGTCGGTGGGTGTATTACTTATTCTTATTATGCACAGATAAGACACTAATTAAGTTAATCGTCAATAGAGATTTTAAAGCAATATAAGCTTTAACACATGTTACCTATAAATAGTGTGACTCATGCATAAGATAGCTCATTCATAAGCAAATACATAAACACTTATTCACAATATACATTCCCATGACTTAAGCACATTCATGTGACATAAACACATTCATCATCTACACATTGACACAGTATTTAACGTGGAAACCCATCCGGGAAAAACCACAAATGCGCTCTTCATTTGGCATGAGAAGTATATGGCACCTTTTGTCTGTGCCCTCAGCTGCAAACTCTGTTCTAGATCTTCTTCTCTCGTCTACACAGACTCCTCTCTCCTATCACACTCTCTAGTCTTTTGTCGTTCGATATTCTTCTACTTTACTCTACTGTCGATCGGCACACAGCCTGGATCAACTTCTCTTCCCTTCGACTCTACTGTCGATCCACACACATCCTAGATTAACTAACTCTTCTTACCGACACAGACCAACTAGCACGTAAGAAACCTACTGACTGACTAGGAAGTAACTAAGTAAGTACTGAGGAAGTAGGAAAGTAACCCACATATAGCTTGGGTTCTTCCTTTTAAAGACTCTTTACATGTCACATTCAACCGAATTAATTCGGTTAGCCAACAAGTTATCATTCCTATTATAGTTACACTTGTCAGTAAGCATTATCTACCCAAAATACAAAGATGATTTTATTCCTTAAATCACGTGTGACTCTAGTCGATTTCATACCCATGATATCTCGAGCTATCCTTTTCAGTCGTCACACCACTGCACACCTTCTTTATCATGGTTTCTTCCATCACGACGGATCTCGTCGCATCCTTTCCTTCTGTCGTGGCTTCTCTTCTGTTGTCGCAACTTCCTCTGCAATTACTTCTTCTGTCTTGGCTCTTTCTTCCTTATCTTCTTATGTCTTCCTCCATCGTAGCTTCCTATGTAGACGATTCTTCTACCTTATTCTTCCTTCCACCACTGCTTTTGTCAAAGCTTTTCCTCTGTCTTCATTTGCTTATGTCACAACTTCTTCTCCGTACGAATGGACTCTTTACCTACTTGGGGCAGAATTCTAATTGA
>LPNX010789583.1:106723-132696 GCA_001517045.1 Pseudotsuga menziesii | reverse complement strand
GGGGGGGGGGCTCAGTGTTGGCTTATGGGTCAAGGGCTTAGCCCTCAACCCCCATTTTTCAAACTTATCGTTGATTAAACTTTATATAGAAGTTTCACTCTATACTTATTAATACCCACCAGGCAGAGAGATAGCTAGTAGAGAGATGTGAAGACTTTAGCGGACTTGTAGGTTATGGGTTCGATCCTCATAGACTCCTAAATTTTTTGATAAACCATTATACTACAATTTTTTTCCCAAATTACCCATTTTTTGGCTCTTTTTTGAACCATTATACCAAAACTTCAAATCCTGATAACTTTAGTATCCGGAGGTTGTTTTGCATGAAACGAGCATTGACGAAAATCTCTTGATGAGATCTTTACCAGTGTAATATTTTTTTTAGTGTTTGAAGACTCCCATTATGATCGATCTTTGAAGATCCTCCTGGATAAAACCTTCCCACTGGGAAGCTTTTGGGCCACCAAAAGCATGGAATCATTAAGAAAATAGGTGAGGGTACAACTCCCTCACTCTTCTGGTCTCTATCCATCTTACTTTGCTTGGATGCATTCCTTTCATCCCCACATGAAGAAATTCCATGTCACCTCTTCGTGAATATATGATCTTCTTATCAAGTATTACATCTTCCTGAAGTTCATTAAGATAATCAAGAGGAAACTCTTCCACAGAAGGTGCTTGAACCTATACATCTTGGTGTATAATCATAGGAGGCTCATACACTTTCAAGTTTTCCACATTAACAACTGAATACATTTGCATATAAGGAGGAAATTCTAACCGAAAATCATATTACCGACTTTATCCAAAATTGTAAAAAGTTCATACCTGCTAGGCTTTAACTTTTTACCTTCGCCTTGGAGTCAATATTTGTTGATATGAATCCATACTTGATCACCAATCTGGAAATGATGATCTATCTGATGTTTATCATGTCATTCTGTGTACTTGGCCTAACTTGATTCCAACTGTTCCTGTACTGCTTGATGAATTAACTGGATCTGTTGAATAAACTTCCGAGCTTTATCTGCATCAACCTGTCCACATTCTACTGAATATTTCCCAAAAACAAAGTCTAAGGGAGACTTTGGAAAGTACCCAAAACATGTCTCAAATGGAAAATTTTGAGTTGAAGAGTGTATAACTTTGTTGTAGGCATGCTAAACATAATGCAAATGTTCATCCCAAAGCTTAGGATTCTTAGCACAATACCCTCAAAGAAGATGTACAACAATTTGGTTGACCACTTTAGTTAGTCCATTGGTTTGTGGATGGAATGTTGTGCTTTTCTTCATCTTTTTGTCCATAAGTTCCCATAAATATGACCAAAATTTCCCAAGAAAGTGGGAATCTCAGTAAGATATAGTAGAAGTAGGAAATCCAAAATCGACCCATACATTTTGAAAGAAAAAATGAGTAGTCATGTCAGTTGCGATATGCTTTTTACAAGGCATGAGTATACACATTTTACTAAATTGATCCACAACAACATATAAATAATCATGTCCTTTTCTAGACAATGGTAACCCTCCTACAAAATCCATTGAGACATTTTCCCGTGGACAAGAAGGAACTAGAAGTGAAGTGTATAAGCCTAACTTTATGTTACTTGGTTTAATTGTTACACACATGACACATCCTTCTACATATTTGGATATTGTATCATTCATTCGAGGACAATAACAAAAATTTTGTAACTGTGCTACAATTTTTCCTACTCCAAAATGTCCTAAAATGAGAGAAGCATGAGCTTCTCTTATCACATGCACTCTTTCACTTTGTGGAATACAAATTTTTCCAAGATGATACAACAACTTGTCATTGATATGATAGTTCAATTATTCTTTCTGATAGCCATGCCTTAGTGATTCATACGCTTCCTTAAAGTCTTCATCCTTAGTATATTGTTCAGCATAACTTTCATGTACTAGAGGACTTTGTTGCATGAGTATACAAGCATTTGTCGGAGGTCTAGATAACATATATGCAACTTTGTTCTGAATACCTTTCTTATTATTAATAACCAAATGAAATTGTTATAGAAAACCCATCCACCTGAAGTGCCTTAATTGTTGTAGTTTAGTTTCTGATTGTAGATATTGTAGAGGTTGATGATCAGTATGTATGATTGTTTCTTGAGCCATTAGGTAATGTTTCCACATTTTACACTTTGTACTAATGCATACAACTCTTTTTCATAGGTTGGATAGTTGATTATTGTTTTAGATAAAGTTTCATAATGATAGCATATTGGTTTCCTTTGTTGCATTAAGACTGGACCCATTGCATAACCACGATCATTAGTTTCTATCTCAATTGGTTGTTGTAGATCTGGCAGTGCAAGTACTGGAGTTGTGTTGATCTTTTCTTCCAGTTTGTAGAAGAATTTTTGTTCCTTGCCTTCCCACTTAAATACTTTGTTCACGCTTGTCAAAGCATTTAGAGGGGAAGCTATGAAGGAGAAGATAGCAATGGACTTCCTCCAGTATTGGGTTGCTCCCAAAAAGCTTCTTACATTAGTTACACTATTTGGCTTATGCTAATTTACAATGACCTCCAATTTAGAGGGATCAATATTTAGTTGACCATGACCTACAATGTAACCTAGATAGACTAAAAATTTATTTTTAAACTCACATTTGGACATCTTTAAGTACAATTTTTTCCTTACGAGTACATCCAATACATGTTTTACATGCTTGGCATGCTCTTCCCAAGTTTAACTAAAAATCAAAATATCATCTAAGTAGACTATGACAAAGTCATCAATGAAGGACCTAAACACATCATTCATCACCCTCGTAAATTTTGTGGGTGCATTACAAAGCCCAAAGGGCATTACCATCCATTCATACGATCCCTCTTTAGTTTTGAATGCAGTCTTCAAAAGATCATTGTCATGAATACATATTTGATAATAGCCATTTCGTAAATCTCTTAAGTTGATCTGAAAGATCATCAATTCGAGGAAGAGGATACATGTTATTAATTGTGATTATGTTCAATGCCATGTCATAAACACACATACGCCCTGTTCCATCTTTCTTTGGCACCAAAATAATTGGTGAACCACACATAGAGGAACTTGGTTGAATGTCCCCTCTCTCAAGCAATTCCTGAACATGTTTGTTTATTTTTGCTTTCTCAATTATGGAAGACCTATATATACCAATATTAGGAAGAAGTGCATCCTATTGTAAATGAATTTCATGTTGATTTTCTCTTTTAGGAGCTAACCCTTCAGGTTCTTGAAACAAACTATCATACTCATATACCAATTTAATCATTCCTTTTTAATTTTTGGATCACAACCTTTAAAAGATTCAGTTTGTTCAACATCTTTTTCTTTTACTATCACAAGAACAAAGTTCTTACTTGCATTTACCAACATCTTCATTTGATTTGCAGAAACTGAAGAAAGATTAGTTTTCATGTGATGTTCACGAACAATATATTCAATACCATCTTTAGTGAGATAATACCTGTTATCTTCCGGATAAAATATATCCTTCCTATCATACAGATATGGACTACCTAATACAATACCACATATATCCAATGAAGCCACATCTAGATCTACCTCATCAACAAATCCAGAAGTGATGGCAAACCTAAGTATACATTGTTTTGTAACTTGCAAATGTGCATTATCACATACCCATCCAAGTGGATATGGTTTAGGGTGTAACTTAGTTTCCATATGTAATTTCTTAACCATTTCTTCTTAAATGAGGTTTTCTTGTGGTCCACTATAAAAAAGAGTATCAATTTTTGTATGTTTAGATATTACTCTAATATGAAATAACTCCCTCCTCTTTCTTTCATCAATGAAAGGTTCATTTTTTGAAACAAAACTAGAAGGATTTTTACCTTGAATGCTTGTAGCAATCACCTTAGTTTCATCCCTGGAATCGGATTCCAAATCATGCAAGATTGTTGTTACAGTAGTATTTTTGTCTTCTTTATTCTGAAACATCTCAGACTTGAGCTTCGGATGAATTTTCCAACATTTGGAAGCATCGTGGCCTTTTTTATGACAATGAGTACATGTAGGTTTTTCTCGTTCTTTCTTCATAGCAGTTGTGTGCCTACCTTTTCCCTTACCTTTAAAATTGTTTCCATCATGTTTGAAAGGTTTCTTGGAAAAGTTCTCTTTTTTATACTTCCCCTTCGTCTCTATATGAGTTTCTTGAACACATACCTCATCAAGGTTAGTTAGATTAAACATTAATATAATATGACATAAATAACTATGCAATCCTCCTATATACTCGAGAAGTGTTTATTGGGTGTAGAGAGGGATACCAAGTACCAATGCTCTTTTTCTGAATCTCCTGCACACTTTGTCCCTTACTTTGCCTCAAATTCAACCAATCCATCATAGCTTGTTGAATGTACCCTAATGGATAAAACTACATTTTTAATGTTGATGTGAAATCATACCAAGAGGATATGATTTTACCTTTGTGGCAAGATCCTCTTGAGATATTCTCTACCACCAGATGAGAGCAGTCCCTCCAAGTTGGACATAAACCAACTAAATTTTAATGTTATATTCATTAAACTCTTGAATCCTACATTAAACTTCAATTTGACGGATCTAGTTGTCAAATTTCTCAACATTAAGTTCTCCATTATACATAGCTAATTGAAAGTTAATATCTAGCTTTAATTGAGGCACATTAAAGTCAATTTTTGTTTTTTTCTTTGCAAACAGAGAAAGTAAAGAACCATCAATATAAGACATAGAAGATGGTGGAGTTTTAGGAGGTTCCTCACCGCCTCCTTCTTGTTTACCTTCCGCGTGAGATGGACCTCTTTGTTCACCTTTATTTTGATATTGATAGAGCTCCTCTACCATTGTTTACATTCTCATGAAAGCTTTAAGAAATTCCTCTTAATATCGTGTAGAAGAAGTTGCTTCTTGTCCTTTTGGTGAAGCCATTTCCCTCTTATTGAACCAATTTTAGGATCAAATTCTTCAAGTTCTTCTTCACCACGTTGTAGCATGGATCTTGTTAACATTCAAAAACTCACAATGCAATGGTTAACCTACTCTAATACCAAACTTCATATGAAATTTCAAGATATTTTTTAACCATTAAAATTTGCATGTGAAATTTGTATGTTAATAACTCATAAACGGGCCTAAAACTAAAATTTTAAATTCTTAAAACACACACATAAGCAAATAAGCAGTATACAAACTATGAAATTGAAAAACAAGAATTGATAATGGATCTCACCCCTCCTGGGATACGTCTCAGGGATACTTTGAATGAGAAGGTTGATCTTATTAAGTCTTCAAAGCTTACAAAAATGGGTTTTTGGAAGCACCTTTGTTTTCTGTCAGTCGCCAGCAAAAACAAACAACACCATTGTGATCCTCTCAAAATTTAGAGAAAAAAAAGAGTATAAACTCGACTACCTTTGCTTGAGGCCTTTTCTGGCACGCACATCGAGATACCCTAGTTGCACACAAGACAAAACAATATTGACTATATGGATTCCCACCTCGATATATGTGCCCATTAATGATTGTACATCACCTAGGGAACTGTGCCCAAGTCTGCCCCGAACTTTGTTCTTGTTTTGTGTTGCTTGTACCATGTACTCTGTGTGGTTGTGTAAACCTTGGTTTATAATGCACTTTCTGGCGCGCGTGGAGGAGACACATGCCCCTCCTTTGGCTAGATCACCAAAACAAACTCTTAAAGATTTTTCCTCATTGTTTATTCAATGGATGGGACGTGTCCTAATGGTAAAACATTGGTGATATCGGGTAGAGGTCCCAGGTTCAAACCCACTAGAATCTCCCCTTCCTTCGCGATTTTGTTTGAACGTTTGAATGGTGGATATATCAATGGATATGATATGGATTTATTGCATACATTAACGTGTTGGAAATAAGGTTATGGAACTTGGTTATGACATGGAATATTAATGGAGGATGGGTGTATTCGTGGCATATTGTAACATGGTTTGTGGTCTCGTAAGTGGGATAGCATTATAAATATATGGGGGGAAGGCTCGGTGTTGGAATATGGGTCGAGGGCTTAGCCCTTGACCCCCCCCTTTTCAAACTTACATGTGATTAAATTTTATTTAGAAGTTTCACTCTATACATATTAAGACCCACTAGACAAAGAGATGGCTAGTAGGGCGACGTGAATACTTTGGTGGACTTGGAGGTTATGGGTTGTATCCCCATAGACTCCATCAATTTTTGATAAACCATTTGCCCAAATTACCCATTTTTTTGCTCTCTTTTGAACCGTTTTGCAGAAACTTCAAAGCTTGATAAGTTTTGCATCTGGAGGTTGTTTTGAGTGAAACAAGCGTTGCTAGAAAGATCTTGACGAACTATTTACCATTGTAATATTTATTTTAGTGTTTGAAGACTTCCATTCTGTTCGATATTTGAAGATCCTCTTGGATCAATACCCTACCTAGAGAATTAGTCTAGAAGAAAGTATGGAAATCCCAACTTTAGCCTAGATTGCAACATTTTTACAGTTATTTATTAAAAGAAGAATTTCAACAAGGGAGAATCTCATGAAAAGAGGAACGAAAAGGACCTTTTCGTTGTTTTCTATGTGGAAGAGTGGAAGAAAACATTGATCACAGAATCATCTTTTGGAATCCTTTCGTAGATCCAACATGATTCCTGGTAGAATTGATATGTAATTTGAGGAATGGATTCAAAATACATTCTAAAACCCAATAGTCAACCGAAAATGGAAATGCTTCCCAAGGTTTTTCTATGGGAAATATTGCATGAGCAGAACGATAGAACTTTCCATGGAAAATCCAATTATGAGAATGACATCTAGTTAGTAATAAAAAGTCGAATGGTGGAATCTTTCAGTTTAACTTTGTGGCACGATGGTGACTCACAAGCTTAAGGAGTTGAACCCTCAATCCTTCATGTGTGGGGAATTTATAGTCCCCTTTGAGTTTGGGATATCCCAGGCCCCAGCGTCGGGAGGAAGACAATCCTGGCCACTAGTGTGCTCCCTCGACTGGGTTCATCAAATTAAACTATTTTGGTGTGTCCAAAGGTAACCCTATACCTGTTGGATTTGAGAAACTCTTCAGGAACCATGAGGGAGAAATTATGGGAATATTTTCAGTGTTCATCGGATGAGATACCAACAATGTGGCTACACTAGATGGGCTCATTCATGGTATGCTTATGGCCCAATGAAAGAGTTGGTTCCCCTTAATCATAGAAGGGGATTTGAAAATTGTAATAAAGATGGAAACTTTCCTTCAAAATGGTAAACATAGTTTGAAGTCTCCATGCATTGGAGTTGGGAACACAAGCTTGAGCAATTAGTTATCTGATTTTTTGATGGGATGACTTGCTCCTTTAGCCTATGTCAAGTGTAAGGGGAATATCGTGGTATAACTCATGGATAACAAGGGGTATAGGATTGTGTCTCGTGTATGAAAGGTTGTTAAGTGACTTGATTGATGGGACACTTCTTTCCCAATGTGAAACCCAAAATGCTATGGATGTGTCCCATAGAGAGGATTCTAGTACTCAAGTAATCAGTGGACACATGACAATGCATACAGACAAGTACTGAATGGTCATTACCTAAAAAGGCCAATATTCGTTTATGCAGAAGGTATTAATGTGGGAAATGTGTAAAATGAATGTCAATCTCATCGCTTGGTACATGAAATGGTCACTTGTGTGCAAATCCAGGCTCTTAAGTGGTGGAGAATAATGGTGGTTAGTGGGACGAATACGGGAAGGGTGTCTGCACCACAGTTTGAAATCATGAGGGGGGGTGCATTCATCATTTAAATTTACGGTAAGCCCTTGTATATCACCAAGAAAGGTGGCCAACCCCATCGTCGCCATCTTCTTTCCTCTTAGCTTCACGAAAGTGTGGGTATTCCAAAGTTCCTGCGGTGGGAGATCCCTAGCGTGAGCATGGAGGCTTTAGAAGGTGTTACAGAGAGCAGAGAGCTGAGGAAGAGGAAGGACACCAAAGGGAAGGCACCTATTAATACCTGGAGGGTAATGAGGGCGCAATATGGTGAGGCTTAGGAATCCCATTACTTTAAATTGGTTATCCCTCTAGATGTTTAAATTGAACTAGGGACCATGGAAGTTGACATGTGGGAAGGTTTGGGTGAAGAGAAGTTGCAACAGGAGACTCGGGTGATTGAGGATTATGTCATTGACCATGGAAACATTATGGCAAGGCTAGGGATTCACGACCGCACAGTGGCTCTCTATTGGGTTATGAAGTACATGTTGGGGAAATTTCTAGGGGAATGACTGTTGAAAGAAGAAGGGGTTAAAAACCCTATTCAAAACTGGAAAGGACCACTTTGAGTCCTGAGTGATGCATACATATATCCATGCTATTCCAAAGAAATTAGGAATTCGCTTCCTGGAGAAACTAATGAGGATAATCGGTGATGACGTTATGTACCATCCGGGTGTTGTGTCTGGGTTTCCTGTTGTGCTCCGTGGTGTTTGAGATCTATCACTTCAGGATTTGTTTTGTGCTACGAATATGTCTCTACGTTATGATGTAGTGTTCAAGCAGTCCAGTTTCTTATTAGTCTATATTTTAGTACATGTAAGTTGCTAAAGTTAGTTCTTAGTCTTCGAGGTTTTCCCTTTGCAGCTATCGTATTCATAAAAGACAAGAGAGGGTAGTTTTGATGTTAGTTGTGGAGCTTGATCTTCCAAAGCAAAAGATATTTTTCAGTTGTGTTTGTACCCCAGGTGTACTGTACACTCATTCCCCTTGCCTTGGGGTTTGGGGGCGGAGCCCCCGAGAATTTTTTTTGGGATGTATGTTGGCCAACAGTTTTGCAGACCCATGGTATTGGGTTAACCGTAGTATTTTCCCATGGTATTTCCCCTATAAAAGAAAGCATTGTAACACACACCTGTGTATGGCATTTTATTGTATTGGAAGAGAGACTGTGAGAGCATGAAGAGGAAGTGCAACGATTTTGCTCCAGGGTGTATCCCTTCATCTTTCTGGACTGTAATAAAAGGACTGGCAATTTCTTTGTGGACATAGCCCATCGTTTGGGTGAACCATGTTATATCTGTGTCTCTCTGTAATGTTTTAATGAGTTTTGCATCTTGTTTATTGATTTAACTGTATATTTGTTATTTCTCTATGGTACTGTTTTCTAACATTTGATTCTAGAAATATTTGGGCATTCTCTTTATGATATTTCAGGGCCCTAGGAAAGCTTTTATAATAGTAATTATGTATTATTTTCTATGTTAATATAAATTTTTACTTACAAACAAAACTTATAGTGAATGAACGATTATTAACTATCTCTACATCAAGAGAACATAAACCACATAAATTGGGCCCACTTCGACCTCTTTTTATAATATTATCCCAAGTTAAAATTTTGTTTTCAAGGAAACCCAAAGAGAACATTTTAATTTTTTTGGGATATTTGATTTCCATATTTTCTTATACTACCACTTCTCCACAAAATCAACAGAAAAGTTTGAAATTGCATCATAGGTAGAATTAGCACTAAACTGAGAATTTCATCCATTCCTAGCCCATAGGAATTCTTGTTCTTGATCCATCAACCTAATACCAACATGATTTAATCCTGCTACAAATGAATTTCATTCTAAGGAAAGAGCACCCCTAGGACCCTAATCCCTTGCAAGAATCCAATAAGTTGAACATTCATACTGTTACCAATTCTCCAAGATATCCAAGAACCCATCCATGCATAGGATTTGAAAAAACCATGCCAAAAATTAGATTCATTCAAAAAAAAATTGTTTGATAATCTAATCCATTCTCCAACATGTTTTTTCCTCAAGTATTTTGGCTTAACCACCTCACGCCATAACCCACATCCAGAAACAACATGCGATAGGATTTTCAAAATTAAGCCAAGGTTGAACCAAAACAAGTATTTTATACCCGAACCTCCTAATTTCTTTGGAAGGGATATTTTTTCCCAACTAACTAGATGAATTTTTTCCTTATTAACATTACCATACCACATGAATTGCATCATTATTTTCCTCGGGCTATGAATAATAGACACAAGAATCTTGGTTAATGAGAGCCATAAAACAGGTATATTTTCTAGTACTAACTTTACTAAAGTCAATATTCACCCAATAGAAATCCACATGAAGTTCTAATTTCCAATATTTTTATCCACTTTCCTCGCAATCCATGTCCAATATTCTTTCATATAGTTATATGGCTAAAGAAAATAACCAAGGTACTTCAACCCCACTTCAATAGGATATGTTTTGTAAAGGAAGATAGTAAGAACGTGGTTTAATATCAGCTCTTCCACAGCACACATCAGGAAATTTGAATTTTGTACACTGGACTACATACCAAAGGCATCACAAAAGAGCTTGATAATACCTTCAAAAGTCTCCCAATCCTCCAAAGAACCATTCCCAAATTTGAGAACATCATCCACCAATAACACGTGAGCAATAAAGTGAGATCAGGTAGCTTAATTAACACCTGCCAATCTCTTCTCTCTCTTTGCTTTATATATATGTCTACTTAACCCTTCCACTACAGGGAAAAAAGGAATGGAGATAATGAACAACCTTGTATAATCCCTCTTGAACTTCTAAAAAAATTAGAGGGAGATCCATTTACAAGCACAACAAATATGGTTGACGTTACACATGCCATGATCCATTTAGTGACCTCTCGGGGAAACAAAATATGTGGGAGGACCAACCACAAGAAGGTCCAATCCACTCTATCATAGGCTTTAACCAAGTTGATATTAAAAATCAGAGCATTCAATTTCTCAGTCTTAATTGCATGTAAACATTCATGACCGACTCCAATGGCATCCAAATTTTGCCTATTGTACAAAAAACCTAATTGTTCTTTAGTTGTGAACTCAGCCAACATTGGTTTAATCATGTTAGAGATAATATTGGTTATGATATTATAGACTAAGTTGCAGAGGTAAATATGTCTATAGTCAATAAAGGAAATTAGCTTTTCATTTTTTGGGATGGGTGCTATAAAATTAGAATTCAATGAACCTGAGACAAAACCCTGAACTCTAGATTCTTCAATCGCTTCCAAAATATCCTTTCCAACCAAGTAAAAAAAATCAAGAAAGAATTCCACTGTCCAACCATCTAGAACATGAACTTTTGATCTGGAAAACTTCTTTAATAGATATTCTAATTCTTTTAATGAAACTTCAATACCAATTATGTTACCTTCTTTAGCAGAGAAAAATCTAGGATAATTTCTAACCACTTGCAACTCGGAGGTTATATTTGTATGAAAAGGATCCTCAAGTAAATAGGCCAAATGAGACATGACAAAATTCTCCAAATCTTCCTGAGAATTAATCGAACTTCGTTGATTACCTTGAATATCCCAAATAACATTTAATATCTATCTTTAAGTAACAAATTTATGGAAATTTTGTGTTATTATCCCCTAAGATAGCTAAATTTCCTAAATTTTTAAACACCAAGATTTCACTTCAATTTTTAGAATTGTTGACTTTCTAGCTCCCAAAGAGACCAACAAGTCCTTTTCTTTTGAAAAGATACCAGAAGAATTACTAGTAAAAAGGTTATGAGTTCCCTCTTCCACTGGGATCAGTTCTTGTTTAAGATTTTGTTTCTTTTCTTTCCCCACATAATTATAACCACCCTTTTTAATATCTCATCCAATCTATTCATAGCAAAGTCTTCATTATGAATTGGAATAAAATTCCAGTGTTCCTTAATCAATACAAAAAAATCTTCCTCCACGATCCAAGAATGATTGAATTTTAAGGGAAATTTCTTTTTGGAGTTTTCAAACTCAATTCGCTAGCATACATGAATATGATCAGATACTCCAAAGCAATATAGTTTGAACATATACACAAGGAATTGACAGATGGAGGAGGGGTTACGAATTAGGGTTTTCCCCTGCAGGCTATACAGGCACATTCCAGTCAACTATGGTGATGGGTACGGCGGGGATTCACCTTCCTTGTGGATGGACCGGGGTTATGTTTGGTATTCTGAATAGGGTTGTTGCTTTCAGTGTTTACAAGTGGTAGGTTGTTTTTATTGCGGTTTTTTTACCAAGGGCTTGTCATTTTAACCAATTACCATGGCTGACGAGGATGTGGTGGACTACTCATACGAACATCTGGAATACATAATATTTTGGCAGGGGCTAGGTGGTGGTGGTTCGAATGTTGAGTCAGATTTACCCAGTCCTGCGGGGGAGGGAACCTTTTGGCCTGAATACAATTATGCTTTGGGCGAAGATGTGGGTTGGGAGATGATCGTGCATATGGCTAACTATTCCTTGGTAGGGAAGGTTATTGGTAGACAATTTTCACTGAAGAGAGTTACGAAGTGGGTGGAGGATTGTTGGGAGGAGGCTCTAGAGGTGGTGGGATTGACCCGTGGTTGGTTTGGTTTCAATTTACATTGGCGGGAGCAAGTTCAGTGGGTATTTAGTCAAAATTGGTTGATGGATCATACGCCGGTCTTGTTCAAACCTTCGCATCTTCAGTTTGATGCAAGTAGTAAAAGAGGGGATTTGGTGCCTATTTGGGTGAGGCTCCCAGGCTTATCTATGCACTACTGGTCTGAAGAACATTTTTGCAGCATTGGGAATATCTTAGGAGCCTATCTAGAGGTAGATATGTCCTTCAAAGAAACAAAGCTGCTTAGGGTTGCTCACATCCTGGTAAAGATAAATATCAGACAAGATCTTGCTTAAGACATGTTACTGACTTGGGAGAGATATAAGATTAAGCAGGTGCTCGATTATGAAAATGAGCACTTTCACTGCAGGAGGTGTCATGTTTATGGACATCCGGCATCAGAATGTAGTCTGTCAGTTTGCACCATAAACGGTTATTGTCAGCAGCATGGGAAGCGAAGGCAAGGATCGAGCAGTGGGGTATCGACTCCATCATCCCCACATCATGTTCATAAGGGGGCCGTGGTTATGGAGGATGAAGCGACCAGAAACGAGGCTGATCATTTGGTCATGCTTCCTTTATAGGTAGATATCGAGCCGGTTGTGGATCCTTCCTTGTCAGAATATTTACTGTCGAGTATCTCTTCTCTCCCCCTTTCCCCATCTATACATTTATTTACCATTTGTTTGAATTTTCTTGGTATGGAATGGGAGGAAAAAATTAAAAACTTGACTATTAATCCACAAGCTATGGTGGAATATATTCCCATATCTGTTGTTTTGCTGGAGGAACCCACTTTGGCTTTGGGCCCTATTTTGTCTGAAGAAGAGGTTAAATCACCGCCCTCACGCTCTGAGTCATCGAAATTGGGTTATTTCCTTCGGTCGAGAACCAAGGGGAACACTGGGGGTCTTGGGAATTTCTCTCCCGCTGTCCCCAATAGGAGAGGACGGAGGTCTCATATCGCTAAGGCTCAGTCTAGAGCCAGAAAACACATGTTGGAAGGTAAACAACAATCCATTGAGAAGGCTCTTAGAGCGGTGAATGCCCAGAAGAAGGGCCGCAGATGAAGTTTATGTCTTTGAACTATCTGGGTCTTGTTGGTCCCCAGAAAATATCAATGATTTGGAGGGTGATTGAACTTGAACACCCTGATGTTGTGATGCTTCAAGAAACTTTAGGAGTTGGTGATCTGGTTAAGAGTAGATTGGAAACTTGGTTTCCTGGTTGGTGTTTTGAGAGTCTGGATGTTCATGGTTGTTCTTGGGGGCTAGTTATTGGGTGGAACCCTGGGAGGGTTATGGTTCTGAACATCTGGGGGTTGGAGTCTGTCTTGGGTTTGACTATTAGGGCTCTGGGCATGGTGGATATTTTTACTGTGGTAAACATCTATGTGTCTTACTTAAATAGAATCCCCTTCTGGGATAAAATATTTAATAATTCATTTATGAAAGGTGATATGGTGGTCATTGGAGGTGATTTTAATTTTTCTTTGGGGTAGGCTGAAGTATGGGGGCCTCACGCTCATGCTGATGTATTGTTTGAGTATTTCACTCAGAATTTGGTGGAAAGGAATTGGCTGGATATTGAACCTATCAAGATTAAACCTAATTGGCGAAACAACAGATGCGAGGAAGGAAGGGTGGCAAAGAGATTGGATTGGTTTTTGGTTACTGAAAAGATGATGGACAGACACCACTATATTCAATGGTGGGTGGGATGTGGAGGTCTTTCAGATCGCTTCCCTATTTTTCTGGAATTTAGAAATGGGCCTAATAAACCACCAAGCCCATTGAAATTCAAGAAGACCTGGTTGAAAGATTCATCTTTTCAAACATTGATCTCTTCTCATTGGATACCCTTTGACCCATACAGTAGGACTTTGGCAACTTTTTAGCTTGTTGTGAACATTCACAAGTTAAAATATGTTGTCAAAACTTGGGCATCTGAAAAAAAAGACGGAAGGACTGTGAATTGAAGTTTATTGAAAAGGATCTAGAGGTGATCTATGGTAGAGAAGGAGGGGGTCTCCTCACACAATTGGATAAGGATTTGCTTATTAGATTGGAAGGGAGAAGGGGTGTTCTACTTTTGGAAAGGGAGGAGATGTGGCGATTGAAAAGTAGGGCGATTTTTCTAGAATGTGGTGATGACAATACAAAAAATTTCCATGCTTATGCCAGTGGGAGGAGAGCAGCAAATATTGTTTGGAAGTTGATTGATGGTTCTGGTACCTTTCATGACACTTTTGAGGGTATGGCCAATGTTGGGGTGGAACATTTTCAGACCCTGTATAAAGCTCCGGCATAGGATTCCATTGCAGAAGTTATTAGGGTGGCAGAACTTTTTCCTAGATTTGTGGAGGAAGAAGATAATTTGGCATTGATGGAAGAAGTTATTGAAGAAAAAATTAAAGTGGTTCTACAAAGTTTTCAAAAGGTTAAAAGCCTTGGGCCTAATGGTTGGATGATTGAATTCTTCCTTGCACTTTATGAGATCCTAGGTGATAATCTTCTAAAGGTGGTTGAGGATTCTCATACGACGGGCAGGCTCCCAGCTAGTTTTAATTCGACATTTATTGATTTGATTCCAAAGGTTGACAATCCCATTTCACTGAATGACTTTAGACCTATTTCACTCTGTAATTGCATCTATAAGGTGGTTTCAAAGGTGATAGCCCGTAGGCTGAAGGGGATTTTTTCTAAACACATTACTAAGGAACAATTTGGGTTCCTGGAGGGTAGGAAGATTCATGAGGCCATCGGGGTTGCTCAGGAAGGCATGCATATCATGAAAACTAATCATTTAAAAGGGGCCATCCTAAAGATTGATTTGTTCAAAGCTTATGACAAGGTAAGTTGGTTATATATTTGTATGTTACTGACTCATCTTGGATTTGGAATTGCTTTTATCAAGTGGATCATGAGCTGTATAACTACGGTCTCTTTCTCGATTCTAATCAATGGTGGTGCTTCCCATCTTTTCCATGCTGAAAGAGGACTTAGGCAGGGATGCCCCCTATCTCCCTTGCTCTTCCTATTAGTGGCGGAGGGATTGAGCAGGTCCCTCGGGGAAGCAAAACGTATAGGAACTTTGAAGGGCATATAGGTCTCACATTAGATGTTTATCACCCATCTACTATTTGTAGATGATGTCCTTATTTTTTGTTCGGGATCAACAAGAGAAGCTGCTGCTATTGTTGAGATTTTGGAAATTTTCTCGAAAGCCACAGGAATGGAGATTAACGTTGGGAAATCCACTTTGTCAACACATCTGCTGAACAATGCCGAGATACAAGTGATCAATGGGATCTTCCCCTATAAGTTGGAATATTTCGATGATGGTCTGAAATATCTGGGATTTGTCCTAAAACCAAATTCATATCAAAAGCAGGACGAGAAATGGCTTATTCAAAAGATGGAAAAATGACTTAAATTATGGAACCACAAATGGTTGTCTAGGACAGGAAGGTTGGTGCTAGTAAAATCAGTACTTGAATCTATACCAATTTATTGGATGACATTGGCATGGATTCCAAAAGGCATTCTGGAAGTGACATGTAGGTTGTGTTTTCATTTTCTCTAGAGTGGGAAACTTGAAGCTCAGGTGACCCCTTGGGTCAGATGGGAGCGGATTGCGATCCCAAAAAGCTTGGGGTGTTGGGGAATTAAAAATATATTTTTATTTGCAAGAGTGTTGGCTGCTAAGGAGGTTTGGAGAATTATTAAGACAGATAGCCTATGGCAGAAGGTCATTGTGCAGAAGTATGTTGCTCCTCTTTCTGTGGAAGATTGGATCCAGAATCCTGTAAAAACTCATTCGGGTGGCTCGATTATTTGGAAACTTGTGGTCAAATCCTTTGCGGTGATCGAATCCAGTCTGGCTTTGAAGGTTGGTAGTGGCTGGAAGATCAGGATAGGAGAGGATCCCTGGAAAGGGTGTAATCATCATCATAGGATTTTAGCACCTACGGTGGAGGAATTACATCAAAGGGGGATTATTTACCTTGCTCAGCTAGCTGCCCCACTGCAAGTAAATCACTGGATCCAGAGCTAGATCAGGGTTGGGGACTTGAACCTGCAAGTATAGGCTGAAAGGGAACTGGCTCTCTATATTGCTCAATTATCTTAGATGCAGGCTCAACTTCGGGACAGGGAGGATGTTCTCATATGGGATTCGGCCCCTGATGGTAGATACACTCTGAAGGCGGGTTACATTGCTGAATATTGCTCAATTAAGTGCGGATGGAATTCAAGGGGCAATGATCTGGTGGTAGAAGCCCTTGTGGAAAATAAAATTCCCACCCAAAACTATGGTTTTTATGTGGAGCGTGTTGGAAAATAAGGTACCTACTTGGGATAATTTACAAAAAAGGTGCTTTTAGGGCCCTGGGTGGTGTGCTCTATGCCAGGATGAAGGTGAATCCGTTACGCATATTTTTGTCTCTTGTTCATATATCAGAGGAGTATGGAGGGAGTGTCAAAAGGATATTGGTATGGAATGCAGTTTGATTGGTATTTCGATGTTGCAAGCTTGGGAATCTTGGAGAAGACTTGAATCTCAGGAATCTATTACTGTGCTCCCTTTGTTGGTGATCTGGGGAGTGTGGCTGGCTAGAATTGAAAACATTTTCAATGATAAAACAGTCACTCCATCTATGACGGCAAGTCAAGTGTGTGGGATTCTTACAGCATTTCCTCAACATATTAAGGTTATTCGACAGAAGGAAGCTTTGGATCTGGTTTTGCAACGATTGGTGCCTTGGGGTTTCTTTGATGGGGCATCACAAAATAATATCTGTGGGGGAAGGGCAATTTTCTATTTGTCAAAACAACACTTTTTTGAACTTATGGTCGGGCTGGGGGAAGGAAGCAACAATTTTGCAGAATTGTTGAGCTTAAAAATACTTTTACTGTTTGCAGCAGAGAAGGGATGTAGAACACTTAATGTTTGTGGGGATTTGATGAACGTGATTAAATGGATCAAAGGCACTCAAATTTGTTGGAACCTTAGACTTGAAAATTTTATAACTTTCGTCAGGGCAGTGATTGAAACTTATGCATCTTTCAATTACCAACATGTTTACAGGGAAAACAACCGACGGGTGGACAAGGCTTCGAAGGTGGGCCTTCAACTGGAGGTGGGCAAGTGGAAGATTAGGGAGTCCTTAGATGGAACTGTACATGAGTACTATCATCCACCTTTCATAGAGGGGGATGAATTGTAATGTTTTGACAATTGTGCACTGGCATACATAATTTCACATTTTGTCTTTTTGTTGTTATTATATAATTCCGAGACCTGATAGACCACTGTTTCTTGAGGTGGTGGGATGAATATTTATGACTCAGTGATCTTTTTTGGGCTGAACTATTCCTGCCGATTTGGTTTTTGTTGTTTTTTATATGGAACAACATAGCATAATTAGATGGATTTTGGTGATATTTGATGATGATGGTTATGTTTTGTGAGGACTATACAGTGGTTCTTATTTGCAGCATATTTTTCATGCTTATATGTATTTCTTCTCTAAAAATACACAGTCTGTGTATATACTGAAGGTAATGTTTTTCTTAAAAGATGATATAAAATTACGCTTTTTTTCCCATGAAAAAAATGATCAGATAAGCCAAAGGTAATAGACCAAGATTTGAATCTCACCACAATTTCTGCTAAATCTTCAGCAATAAACAAATTTGTTGAGACACTTAGCCACACCTACCTCCCTAGATCTCCCATACCTTTGAGTTGGGTACAACGATGAAGGAATAACATCAATAAGATAAGCCTCATGAAAGACCTGTAGAAAAAATTCATGCAGTGGATCCATCCAAGGACTACTCCCCTAAACTTCACAACTTATCAAAGTCACGTTTAAATCCCCACCAAAGATTAAACAAGAGTCCTTCAATATCCCATTCACTTCTACACACTCCCAAAATATGTGTTTGTTTGAATAAGGATCATAACAATAAATAATATGCATCTCTTTATCAAATCATCTAATTTTTCCCTCAATCAAAATACAAGAACATGTAGTAAAGGGTTTGAGGTCAGCTACTAAAGGGTTCCAAATAACAAGTAAACCCTTAAGTGACCCTCACCATCCACTGAACAACGTTCCCAATCCATATAATTTTTAAGGAAAACCTCGCAAGCTTTTGTATTGATACACATGATCTCCTAAATTAACACAACATCCATCTTAATTAATCCAAACTTTATTTTTAGGGAATTACATTTTAGAGCGTCGCCCACTCCCCTAATATTATAAGATGACAAAATCATTTGGGAATGGAGTCCAAGGGCTTATTAGTTGTAAGGGCCTTAAGATTAGAAACATCGCACCACTGAGAAGAGGATGAAAAATGACAATAAATTCAAGCCAATAAAAGAATGTAAACTTCACTTGAAACCCCATAAACTCCATGTTCCAAATCTGCTTTAATTGGAAGATCCTTTTTTTCTTTCTTTTATTTTTAATTTTTGTTTTTGTTTTCCAATGGTCATGTAAGAGATTTTCTTACAATGTATTGTATTGGATAATATTCATATAATTTGATGATGGTTACAACAATGAATGGCCAAATCTTTTATAAACATTTCTATTATTAATAGACATGTTGTATTATAATATTAACTATTAATTAATAATTATCCTAATGACTAACAAATAAGCTAATATTCATAATCAATGGTATTAATATACCTTTAGGTATATTACAAGTAACACTGCCTTGAAAAGATTTGTCCTTGAAGCTTAGATTCCGCTTAATTGATTTCAATTCCAGATAGGTATTCTACTTTGATGAGATACTTGGTGATGAACAAATCATGTTCCTATTGTAGGTACAACAGATCCCATGTCATTTTGACACGGGAGCCCAATTATACATACGGAGATTACTTGGTAAGACTCTTCATAATATTAAAGGGTTTCATTAATATTTTTATTTGACTCTTCGGATTCCTTAACTTAACCAAATTTCCAAAAAATCCATGTTAATTTCTTTGTTCTACATGCAGAAAGATTGGTTTTTTGTTCGGATTGTTTTAACATCCCACATCCCGCAACCCGCAAGTTGCAGAATGTGGGAAACCTTTTATTTTGATATTTCATTTTTCAAACCCGCATCCCGCATTGCGGGATGCGCGAGAGTTCTCATGTGTGTTCACTTTAGTCAACCCGCATCCAGCATCCCGCAAGTTGCGAAATGCGGGTTGTGGGGTTATCATTTGTTTGTGTTTTGGTTTGCGTATTTTCGCATCCCGTAAGATGCGGAATGCAGAATGTGGAGCCGATTGAATTTTTTTTTCTTTTTCTATTTTGCTATTCCACACTTCGCATCCCGCAAAACTGATCTTGATCGTTCTTTTTTATTCTCATCTGACGGTCTGTATTATTTCTAGGTAATTATAAATAGGATAGCTTTGTTTACGATTTTCACTATTTTTACTATTGTAATTTGTTTTGCTGTGTGATTTTTACCTCGAGAATTTACCACGCAATTTCAATAGTGATTACTATAGTTTCAAGTTGGTTGCCAAGTTGCTTTCTTGCAATTTGAATTGTTTACTATGCTTACTGTATAATTCAGTTTTAATTTCTATTATAAGTATTCAAAACAACACATGGTGACATCCAAAACCCCCAGATTTACCAGGAGTAACAATCTTTAGAAGGACATGTTCACCAAAGACCCAAATTTCGGTGTCTTTTCTGATACTAGTAGCCGATTCATTGAAACTTATCATTTAGACTGGTCTCGGGTTTACTCTATCTTTGATAACAATGACCTCTCATATTTCTAGAGTGACCAAATTGTTTATGAGAGAATTAGATATTCTGGCCTACATATGATTGCTGCAAGACCGACCATCCTACCTTATAACGATGCCGTTAGGTGGATTATAGACCACGCCAATGTGAAAGATCGTTCATTCAATACCAGTACTGGGTCTCAGCTAGCCAATTTCCGCTCTGAAACCTTTGTCAGGATTTACGCTTTTAGACCTTATACCCAGCTCCTAGATGTAGACTTTGTTAAAGATGCCAAATCCAAATTCAATTTCGACCAAATGCTTAAATCATGGATGACTGAACCACGCAAGTTTTCTAAGAGGAAAGATGAATTATACCTCGTTGAGTTGTTTAAAGAGCCTTACAACCTTCTTGCAGCGATGTTGTGTAGGCTTTATGGTCTCCCCAACTGTTCCTTCTTTAAAGAGGGATGGGCTCCCATCACTCATCATATTATAACTACAGGTGAATCTTTCCCTTGGGCCTCAATCCTGTCGTTGAAACTCAAAAATGCCATACAAGAGTTCCAGAAATCCACTGCTAAGAAAAAGCCCAATTTTTATCTTACTATCTTCATTGTAGACATCTTCTGTGTTGATTTCTGTTCCCCTAATTTGAGATGGAGTTGGGAATTACCAGCCCTTCCTGTACATATTTATCATTATGAGCTCTAGGACAACAACTATGTGGCTAGGTTCTATGATATATGTGAAAGTTTCCTTGGTTGAGTGTATTTTCTAATTTTCAACAAAGAAGCCCCTGCGTTCTCACCAGAAGCAAAAGCTCTCATTGCCACTATGGGGGATTGGTATGTTGGTGAATCATTCACCTATATCAAGGTTTATGGCAGCAACACTGCTCACATGTTGCCTAAGGTTATGCTAGACATGTTGGTCCTATAAGAGATCTCATTTCAGACAGTGATAGAGGGCATTTACAAGAAATGTGTTGCACCAAAGAGGAAAGTTTGGCCTAGGTTTCCTACTACCCTTGAATCCTTGAGCGTACCCACTTCTACTTAGGCATTGGAGCTGAGTGACCATATCATGTCACTTAAACTTGGTTTTAGAAGCAAAAGGCAGCACAATCCTAAAGGGATTGTCGATTTACACTTGAAGCAGAACCATTTCAAAACAGGTTATGTTCATGAGGAAACTCTGGATGATTTCATTTATCAGGGAGTAGATACATTTTCTGAAGTCATGGCAAGGGCTAAGAGCAAAGAAGAGCAAATCCATATCCTGCAGTATTAGAAGGAGATCAGGGACAGGGTAAAACATTACAGGTCTATGGAGTTGGACATCCTGGAAAGGATGGAAAAAGACAAGGAAGAAAGAGAAGCTCGAGCTGCAACAAAAGAGGCTTTGGCATCCAAAACTGCATCTGTGGGAACCAACTCAGACTTGGATAAAGGGAAAGCTCCCATGGTAGAAATTCCCGAGACATCTATGGAACATCAAGTTAAGGATTATTTGCAAACTTTGGAGCAGATAAAGCAGAAGCTGAACATAATGACCTCAGCATTAGATACTCAAGAAGTTGCAACCTCTCAGTCACTTAAAATTTCCCTGGTAACCACTGTGGTTGAGAAGACTCTACCTGAACAAACTCAGGTTGATGTCAAACCTTCAGAGAAGACAAAGATCTCCATCCCTGTTCCTACTATTGCCCTAACTCATTCAGAGGAAGAGGAGGACATAATTTCTCCTGTGCCTGTTACTGTTGAGACTGGTAATGATTTGCAAAATCTCACCAATGGTAGCAATGGTAGCAATGGTAATCCTTCATCCTCTCTTCCTCAATCTCAACTTTTTTGTCAGTCTGCTCCCTCTTCTTCCGCAATACTTCTTTCATCAATAATGGATTTATCATCATTTTCTGATGGTTCTGTTGTGACACCGTTTATGATCGAGCTCTATTAAAATGCCACTTGCCTACCTGAATCAATCACGCCTATTCCTGTGGTTAAACCTATTCCTTTAGCTGTTGTAACTCCCATTTTCAAAATACCTTTACATATTCCTTCAATTAGCTCAATTTAATCCCGTATGTCTGAGAAAATTGAAATAGTGTCACCATCATCATTTCTTAAGGCTACTACTATGCAAATTCCTTCTATAGAAGTTTTTGTTCATGTCATTTCTTCAGCCCCTAAAGTAACTCTTACTCATAATGTTACCTCCTCCCCTGCCACCTCTCATATCACTATGGCTATACCTTCTCAAACCACAACTCAAACTTCATCTTTTATATCCACAGGCCTTAACATACCTCATATTGATGAGGTTAGAGATGAGTTCAATGAATATTTTGTGCTATCTTTAGGTGAATCTCGATATAGTAAAGCTGAGAAATTAGTGGTAAAACGGGGCAAGAAGAGGGGCAGAGATCAGAATGATATGGATATGTCAATGGTAAATGAAGTTGTATGGACACAACAAACAAGTGACCCACAAGCCTATGCTACAGATGCAACTTCTATTCTAGGATCCTTCACAGGTGCCAATCTGGATGATGTCAACTCTTTAAACAAAGAGTTTGATAAACAAAAGGCATAAATTGTCAGTTTGAAAGAAGCACTAGAGCAACTCAAGAAACAAGATGAGGACAAGCAGGATGAACTTCAACTGAAGAATGTTAATCTCAATGTAGAGCTGCAGAGAGAAAAGAATGATAATGCCACTCTGGTTCAGAAAGTTGCAGTATTAGAAAGGCAAAATGAAGATGCAACTGCAAGTGCAGCTTCATCTTCATTTTCCAAATTTTCCCAAGAAGAATGTAAGGAGCTTGCTATCAGAACTAACATGGAACACTTTGATTTGGTATATGAGTTATTCAAAACTCTAGCTAATATATTTGAGACTCACACGATGTTTGACAATATGTCTATTGTTCTGGAGGACCTAGTTGAGAAAAGACAGCAGGCCTCAAAAGCTTATGATGAGGTAATAGATTGGCACAGGTACATGAAGGAGAGGCCTGATAATATCACTCTTCTAAATACTTTTTAGTTTAAAAGGGCCAGAACTATTCTGAGAGCTTGGAAAGACTTGGATGATATAGTGGCTGAAGCCATAAAGAAAGATCAGGCTATTTGCGACAGAAGATGGTATGCAGTTGATAATATCATGACTGAATTATCCTTTCCTACCATGGTGCTTATTGAAAAGTCATGTCCACTTGGACTGGTGATCAAGCAAGTAGAGCAACGAAGGGATGACCAGGAGGAGAAAATCAAGGAACTGCACCACATCAGCATACATGATGTAGAGCAGTTAATCAAACAACCATTTGCAGTACAAAGCAAGATCCACGTTTACATCCGAGTTTGGCATAAGTTGGATAAGAATGAGGTCGAAGATTATAAGTGTAATGCTCAACTCGTCATAGAATCAGCCACTTATCCTGATATTGAGGAGTTGCTACGAATTTGGAGGGTCTGGAAATATTTCCTAGGATATTAGCCTTGTTTAGGTTTTGGATCCCCTTTAGGGGGAATTCTATTGTTTGTAATAATTATTTAAGTGAAAGATCTCTAATGTATTGAAGACTCTTGAACTTTTGACTTTTGGAAGGGAGACTGATACAAGGGATCGAACAACACTTCAGTTTTTACCAAGGTCTTTTGTGTAATTTGTTACAGACAATTATGAATGAATACAATGTTGCAATTCTTATCTCTTGTACTTGATCTATTGAATTTCTTTGACAGGTTTTAGTTTCTTGTTCCAAATGATCAGATAGTACGGTGGTTCATTTGCAATTGGTTAATGTGTTTATTTAACTCTAATTTATCTCTGTTAATTATTAATGCATTGATAAAACTTCATGAAATTTCTTTTATGAACTGTCTTTATCTATTTCTGCAAATGTTTTAGCAGTAAGAGTTTTATAGCTTATAAGTTGGTTTTTCAACTAACTTAAGCGCCTGCAGGTTATCTTGAATGGTTTGATTTTGATTTATTGTTATTTAATTTTTATTAAACAATTGTAATCTCAGCAAGTATAGTTTCATCTTGTTTACATTTTTGTCAATATGATGAATTGCATGTTCTTCACACAGCTCAAGACAACCTGTCATTCATTCAACACCTTTTAAAGTAGTTTAGATTTAGATTAGGTTCTTCTTCCTAGTTAGGTTTTAGTTTTCGTTTTCTTTTCTTAACTCTTTGTTTTCCATTCTGGAAAACATATCCCCTTGTGGGTCAAATCCATCCATAAGCTAGCGGAGGATACAAAAGTATCCGTAGGAGATTACCATCCCAAACAGCTCGAGGATAGAACAATACCTGCGTCGAATTGTTTGAAGCCTTTGGTTGGGTTTTCTCCATGTGTTGCAAGCCTTAAACACCCTAATCACCCACATACATAGTTGGGGCTTCAATAGTTCCATAGTTTATCTCGAATAATAGTACCATGATTTAGTAATTCGTTAAACAGTTGTTCACATTTCCATTCAAATTTCTCCATGCATAAGATTTTGTAGATAAAAACATAATGACTACAGAGAGGACCCTTCTGAGTGTTCAATTAGATATTTTTCATGATGAACTTGTGTCGTCATGTTGATTACTGATGTTTTTTTATGCTTGGATATGTCACTATTCTTTGGTTGACATATAGCTTCCTTAGTGGTGATTGATGGATCTTCAAACATTGTTGAATATTTAATTTCACTTGCTATGGTCTCCTTATTTGATAATATATTCTCCAATTGTTCCTTGGAAACCTTTTTTTCTTGTGATTCTTCATCACATTGAGTTGTGACATCTTGTCGATCACTTATATATTTATGTGTCAAAGAATCTTCTGGGTTTTCATCTTTGAAAATATCATGATTAGAAACACATTAATTGTTTTCATTTTCATTATTGTACTCTTCTGCAATTTCATCAATATTTTGTGTTTCATTAATATAATCCTTAAGATCGTCATCTTCTTTATATTCATCATCAACATCATGTTTGACACTATCTAATGCATATGTATCCTTGTTTTTGTTAGTGTCATTTTGATGAAACTCGTTTTCAGATTCACCTTGATCTTCCACACTATTCATTATTATATATTTTCTAGTTGTGTGTACTAGACCATTTTTGCAACTAATTTCTGATCCTTGTATGAAGCTGCAACAAATTTATGGTAAACATGCATATTTATGACCTGGAATTATATTTTGAGTATTGTATTTGGTACAGGGGTTCATATTCTTCCTTGTATTTGACAATGCGTTCCTTTATTGAGGGGGAAGACAAGGAGTCAGTCGAAATGATTTTTTTTTCTTATGCCATGGGTGTAGTAGCGATCCTTTGGTGAGGAGGGGTATAAGAAGGAGGTATTTTATTAAAGAGTTTTTCCCTGTCAAGGGTGTAGTAGAAATTTTGAGCTACCGTATCTCATAATGAGGGTTTGAATGCTCTTCCCTAAAGTATTTTTTTATATCTTCGTGATCACTTACTTTTATTAATACGTCTTTCCCATATTCATTGGCTTCATCTTCATCAATCATGTTTTCTTGATTTGGTTCTTGGTTAGTTTCTTGTTTCTCTTCATTTTCACTTTCTTTTTCATGTTTTTGTTTGTAGTGGGTTTTTATCATTTTATTGAGAAGCATGAATATTTCTTCATATTTTTTCCACAATTCTCCATTCCTTAAAAAATTTATCCAGGGAACATTTCCATCTATGAAGACTTGAAAATTTATCGGCAATTAATTTAT
>LPNX010789583.1:40845-103914 GCA_001517045.1 Pseudotsuga menziesii | reverse complement strand
TAATTTGGGGAAAGCTTTTAAATCCAATGGAATTGGAGCATTCACACTGGGAATGGGCATGGAATGGAGAAAGTGTGATTGTGATGAAGGAAAGTGAGGGGACTCAGTGAGAGAGAAGAGGAGTTGGAGTGGTGCAAGGAGTGGGTTGAATTTCTTGGAAGGCGTCTTGATGGAGGACCCTGGAGGAGAGGCAAGGCGTGAGTAGGTGTAGGGAAAGGGTAGTATGGGATTGGAAACTGGTATGGAAGGCACAATGAAGGAATGTGTGGAAAGTGTGTAGTGCCAAGAGGAGAGTGTGGAGTAAGTGCGTGGGGAGGAGAGAAACGATGCGAGTGGCATGGAGGGAGCAGAGTGGTAATACTATGGAGGTGTGCACTGAGAGGATGGCATAGTGGAGTGGTTGTGATTTGGAGTAATGCATTCAAGTGGGAACGGAAATGGGGAGGTTTTGTGCATAAAATGTGAGCTACTGAAGATGTGTGGGGAGGTGTGGGAATGAAACTTGCATGGTGATGAGTGGAATGGAAATGGGGGGTGGATACTAAGACTTCTTGCTTTTTCCTTAGTAGCATCGAGAGCCATTCTCTTAGGAGAATGGGGACATATGGTCTGGGACCAGGATGTGGTACCATTCTAGCACTGAGGGACTCAACCTTGAGTTGAGTGGCCATTCTGTTTAATGGATACATTTGGTTAGAGACCAGGGTGTTGAACTAGTCCAACACTGGGGTACTCAATGTTGAGTTGAGTGACCATTCTATTAAATGGAGACATCTGGTCCGAGACCAGGATGTGAAACCAGTCTAGCACTGTGGGACTTAGCATAGAGTTGAGTGGCCATTCTTTGAATAGAGGAACCTGGTCAGTTACCAGTATTTTAACCTAGTCTAGGACTAGGGACTTAACCCAAGGATGAGGGCCATTATCTAGGAGAATGGAGGAGCTTTGTCTGTTACCAAGTATTTGACCTTGGGTCACATTATGCAGTATATGGCTGAGGCACCTGGTCTATTACCAGGATAAAACTGTAAGCCCTAGACTGGGTCTGGGCATGTGTGACACTCCTCCCTCAATCTATGGGCTTTGTGATCTTCTCCAGGGATTAGCTACCCTTGGTTAAAACACCTTAGTACCCAATCTTGGTGGCACATGGAGTGTGAGATAAAAGCATTAGTATTTCTCTCTGTTTATGATGATGTACTTTGAGTGGGTACGAAGGACCACCTTGAAATTTTTTTTTGACCATAGGGGCACTTGAAGAAAGCTACAGTAAAATTCAAAAATACATAAGGATCCTTAGTACTATTAAGGAGTCAAAGTGAAGGTGCAAAAAGACCTTTAGTACCACTAAAGGTGAAAGTCAAAGTAATAAAATAATTTTATTTTGTTCTTTTAAGTTTTGGCCCACTTACACGTGACTCAAAGTATATAAAAGAAGATCATTCCATTTCATTATTACAGGCACTTGATCTCATGCTCCCAGTTGCTCCAAGGAAGGTACTCGCTGGTTTTAAAGGAGAAGAAGGTTTTTTGTGTGGTTATGCCCTAGCATGGAGGATTATAGCTAGAGCACCCACACTTGTTTTGATCAACCCTAAACTATGGTTTCACTATTTGCAGGAGCAACTTCATGAGTTACACCAGCTAGGGTTTAACCCTAAGTCTCTCCCTCTTCACGACTGCCTCAAACACCTCACGGGAAGCACCATTTCTACTACGGGCAGGTTCCTTTCTTCATGGGGAGCCCGTAAGTCTTCACAGGGTGACTCTATTTCTCATTCGACAACCCTCTTTTTCCTTCGGTCACCATCAGCGAGCCCTAGCAAGGCTCGGGCAAGCTGCCCCTAGCCTTCGGCAGCAACAGGCTGCCTGCTATAACATTCCAGGCATCCCTTTTAGTGTCTGGAAAGGTGGTTAAGACGCCTGTTAGATCTCCAACGTGCAGCAGAGGTTTGGGCAGTAGATCAGACAGGGAAGCAGAGGTTCGAGTAGCAGCTCAGACAAGGTAGACAGTTCATGCATGTCATCTCAGACAACTTGGACAGGCCTATGGGCATACAGACAAGGATCATGGGCAGGTTGGAAGGTCAATGGTAGGAAGACATCAAGTTCGGGTAGTCTGCTCGGGAAGCAAGGAAAAGTTTCAAGGAACCAAGAAAAATATTTCGGGCAACAACTGTTTCTTCCGGGCAGCAGCTCTAGGTAGGCTGCAACAATTATGGGTAGCAAAGAGAATTAGGGAAGAAAGCCCTAATCTTGATTTTTTATGTAAATTTAATTTTGTGGTGTTACAAACCCATTAGGGTTTGTGAATTCTTGAAAACTTAGACATCTCATTGAAGAGATGAATTACTAATGCTTTTGGGTTTTTTGTCCTTTAAAGGTTTCCCCAGTGAAAAACTCTTGTGTTCAGTGTTCTGATGTGTTGATGTTTTTACTGCACTTGTCACTTGTTATCTGACAGTCTGCAATTTTTTTTTAAAGTATTTGTGCTAATGCTAAAATTCAACATGGTATCAGAGCTTAGCATGTGAAGACCCAGTAAAAGGAGATTGATGTTGTCTTCCTAGACCTTGGGATATTTTGCAGACTTGACATTTGACTAAGTGGTAGATATGGCTACCAACATTTTCAGACCGGAAGAGAAGCTTTAAGGTTCATCCAAATACAATTCCTGGAAAGCTAGGATTACAGCCATACTAGAGGAAAATGACCCTGATGAAATGGTGTTAAACACCATTGAAGAGCCAACATCTAATGCTGCCAGAGTTGCTTACAAGAAGAAGCAGGCTAGGGTTAAAAGGATCATCTATGATTCTGTCAAAGAAACTTTGATTCCCAACATCACATCTTTGAAGACTCCCAAAGAATGCTTTGACACCTTGACAAACATGTATGAGAAGAAGGCTCCCAGTCATAAGAGAGTCTTGAAGAAAATACTTCGAACATTGAAGATGAACAAGGATGAAGGGGTTGGACCCTTCTTCACAAATATTGCATGGGTAAGAGATCAAATTACTGCTATCGGTATTGTAGCAGATGACGATGATCTTGTGCAGACTGTAGTCGATGGTCTCCCAAACTCTTGGGAAATGTTCCTGGCATCTGTCAATGGATGAGAGAATTAGCCAAAGTTTGAAATACTTTGGCATGATTGCTTTGAAGAAGAGAGAAGGACTTCAATCAAGGAAACTAAGGAAGGGAACCTTGCACTTACAACAAAGTCAAAGAAGTTCAATTAGCCCTCCCCTCAGCAAAAGAAGGGAAAGAAACCTCATGGTAAGCACTCTGATGGTTCAAAAGTGGAATGCTATAATTACCACAAGTTTGGGAACTTTGATAGATATTGCAGGAATCCAAAGAGGAAAATCAAAAGAATATTCCAAGCTTTTGCTGCAGAAGAAGAAGAAGAATAACCTAAGAAGAAAAAGAACACCAGGGCTACGAAAGAAGACGAACCTAGAAGAGAATACTACCTGATCTCCGCTCTCTCTTGATCCATCACAGACAGTGCTAAGTCTTGGTTAGTAGATAGTGGTGCCTCCAAGCATATGACAAGGAACCGTGGAGCTCTAACCAGTTATTGAAAGAAGAATTTCACCACACAGGTGGAAGTTGGAGATGACTCCACTTACAAGATTGAAGAAGTTGGTTCAAGTTCATTTCAACTTGATTCATGTACGGTTTTACATATTGATGATGTCTTATATGTTCCTAGTTTGAAGAAGAACCTTCTCTCTATTGTTGGCTTAGAGGACAAGGGCTACAAAGTCCTCTTTATGGACAATAAAGTCCTATTATGGGAAAAGAATGAAAGACTAAGCTCAGTTGTACATATTGGGGTTCAAGAGGGAGGCCTTTATAAGGCTTCCAGAAATTCCACTCATGCTTTGGTTCATCACACAATTGATCCATGTGAGCTATGGAATTAGAGGTTTGGACACCTCAACTATGCAAATATTACACGCCTATAGAAGATGGTTACATGTATGCTAGAGGTCTCTCTTAAACATGATGGAATTTGCAAAGGATGTGCTCTATGTAAGAACACTAAGAAATCATTTTCTAGAAGTAAGAATAGATCTAAAGGTATATTAGATTTGATTCACTCTGATATTTGTGGGCCCATTTCTTCACCCTCCTTGAGTGGGTGCTCATATTATGTCTTGTTCATAGATGATCATTCTCGGAAGTCGTGGATTTACTTTCTCAAGGCCAAAAGTGAAACTTTTGACAGGTTCAAAGAGTTTAAGGCTCTCATTGAAAATCAAACAAGCAGACACATCCGTATCTTGAGATCAGATAATGAAGGTGAGTATGAGTCTAATGAGTTTGATGATTTTTTTTTAGAACCAGGAATCAAGAAATATCTCACAATACAGTACAACCCTCAGCAGAATGGGGTTGCATAAAGTAAGAACCAGAACGATCTGTGAAGCTATTAAAGCCCTTCTTACTGATCTAGATCTTCCTTTATCCTTGTGGCTTGAAGCTGCATGTACTGCTATGTACATCCAAAATAGAATCCCTCGTGCTATCTTGGGGGAAAATACTCTAGAAGAAGTCTTCACCAACAAGAAACCTGCAGTTGACCACATGAGGATATTTGTCACTCTAGTTTACATCCATGTGCCAAAAGAAAAGAGGGCTAAGCTAGAGCCTTCCAGTAAGAAAGGTATATTTGTCGGTTACAGTGATAGCTTGAAGGCCTATCGCATCTATGTACCTAGATAGAGGTACATTGAAGTCAGTAGAGATGTGATCTTCCATGAGGAAGTTGTGTTTCATCAAACACAAGAGCTTTCAAAGGAAGATGAAGTACCTCCTCCTAAGATTCCAGATTCAGAATTTCAGAGGGAGGAAGAGGAATTTGAGGATCAAATTCCAGATGCACCTAGGATACTGAAAGTCCACCAGAAGAACTGCTTGAATTTCCTCCTTCCAAAAGGAGACCTACTTGGTATCGAGAAACGGTACAAGAAGACAAGAAGCATAAAGCTCCTCCCAGGACTTTGAGAGAAAGCATAAGACCATAGAAGTTCTCCGGTCTTATGAGCTAGCTCATTGGTGCAGAACCTTCCATGTACAAAGAAGCAGCAAGCCAATAAGTATGGGTTGATGCCATGATTGAAGAGTACAGTTCAATTATGAAGAATGATGTGTTGGAAGTGTTCCCCATACCAACAAGAAATT
The DNA here is from genome assembly GCA_001517045.1 of Pseudotsuga menziesii. Classification (NCBI taxonomy): domain Eukaryota; kingdom Viridiplantae; phylum Streptophyta; class Pinopsida; order Pinales; family Pinaceae; genus Pseudotsuga; species Pseudotsuga menziesii. The sequence goes on along the minus strand of LPNX010789583.1, from coordinate 98,721 downwards.
TAGTGGTAACATCCATATGGATTTACAAAATCAAGCATGTTGTTGATGGTAGTGTGGAGAATTACAAACCCAGATTTGTAACTCATGGATTCACTAAAAAAGAAGGAATTGAATATGATGAAACATTTGCTCCTGTTGCCGGGTATACTATCATCAGAAAGGTCATTTCTCTTACTACGGTATTCAGATGGAAGTTACACCAGATGCATGTAAATGCAGCCTTCCTAAATGGCAAGATTTATGAGGAAGTCTATATTGAACAACCTGAAGGCTTTGTGACTCATGGGAATAAGACCCATGTGTGTAAAATAAAGAAAGCCTTGTATGGATTGAAATAGGATCCGAGAGTCTGGAATGCGAGGATGGATGGATTCCTCCACAACTTGGGGTTTTCCAAAAGCACTGCTAACTCCAATTTGTATTTTAAGGTTATTCATAATCATATCTTGATCCTTGTCCTATATGTGGATGACTTGTTCGTCACAAGTGAGGAATAGCTGATAGATCAGTGTAAGAGGGAGATTACCTCTGAATTGAAATGAAGGATATCAGTATGATGCATTATTTCCTTGACTTAGAGATCTAGCAAAAGCCATGAGAGATATTCCTGACATGAGGAAAGTATGCAGTGGACATCTTGCAAATATTTGGGATGTAGGACTGCAAGTCCATGGGTGTGCCCATGACTACCAACTTGACAAAGTTGCGAAACTCATCCATCAGTTCACAAAGTGTGGACTCCACTTTGTACATATAGCTTATTGGATCCTTGATGTATCTTGTACATACGAGACTAGATATTTGTTACATAGTGAATGATATGAGTCAGTTCATGTCCGTTCCGAAGCACATATAATGGGTAGCTTCCAAACACATACTCATATATGTATGAGGTACTATCACTTATAGGCTCATGTATACTTCCAGCAGTGGAGTATTATTATTTGGATATATTGATTCAGATTGGGATGGCAGTGCCGTAGACCGAAAAAGCACCTCTGGTTACTGCTTCAATATGGGATCTGCAATGATCTCTTGGTCCAGCAGGAAACAGGGTTCCATAGCTCAGAGTCTAGTTGAGGTAGAGTATATTTCTGCAAGTGATTCCTGTAAGGAAGCTGTTTGGCTCAGGAAACTTCTATCTGGTTTATTCGGTGGAAAGCTTGACTCAACTAAGATCCATTTCGATAACCAGAGTTGCATTAATCTTTTAGAAAACCCAGTGTTTCATGACAGATCGAAACACATTGAAATGAAGTATCGTTTCATTAGATACCTAGTACAAGGAGGTACTATGAAGTTTTTGTACAGTCGTACAGATGAACATGATTGCAGATATCTTGACCAAGCCTCTAACAACAACAAAGTTTGTGTACTTTCAAGACAAGCTTGGTATGGTAGAGAATGCCTCTCTCGATGAGAGGGAGTGTTGATTTTTCTTGAGCAACATCGAGAACCATTATCTTAGGAGAATGGGGACATTTAGTCCAGGACCAAGATGTGGAACCAATATAGCACTAGGGGACTCAACCTTGAGTTGAGTGGCCATTCTGTTGAATGGAGACATCTGGTCAGAGATGAGGATGTCAAACCAATACCAATCCAGCATTGAGGGACTCAACCTTGAGTTGAGTGACCATTCTGTTGAATGGAGACATCTGGTCCAGGACCATGATGTGTAACCAGTCTAGCACTCGGGGACTTAGGATAGAGCTATGTGGCCATTCTTTGAATGGAGGCACCTGGTCAGTTACTAGGAATTTAACCTCATCTGGGACTAGGGACTTAGCCAGGGATGAGGGCCATTCTTCAGGAGAATGGAGGCGCTTAGTCTATTACCAAGTATTTGACCTTGGGTCAAATTATGCAGCATATGGTTGAGGCACCTCGTCTGTTACTAGGATAACACTATAAGCCCTAGACCGGGTCTGGGCATGTGTGACTCTCCTCCCTCAATCTATGGGATTTGTGATCTTCTCTAAGGATTATCTACCCTTGGTTAAGACACCTTAGTACTCTATATTGGTGGCACATGGAGTGTGAGATAAAAATCAATAGTAATTCTCTCTGTTTACGATGAGGTACTTTGAGTGGGGATGAAGGACCACCTTGACAACTTGTTTTTACCACAAGGGCAGTTGAAGAAGGCTAAAGTAAAAGTCAAAAATACATAAGGACCCTTAGTACCACGAAGGAGTCAAAGTGAAGGTGCAAAAAGACCTTTAGTACCACTAAAGGTGAAAGTCAAAGTAATAAAATAATAAAATAATATTATTTTGTTCTTTTAAGTTTTGGTCCACTTACAGGTGACTCAAAGGCTTTAAAAGAATATCATTTCATTTCATTATTCCACACACTTGATCTCATGCTCTCAGCTGCTCCAAGGAAGGTACTCGTTGGTTTTAAAGGAGAAGAAAGTTTTTTTGTGGTAATGCCCTAGCATGGATGATTCTAGCTAGGGCACCGACACTTGTTTTGATCAACCCTAAATTAGGATTTCAGTGTTTACAATAAAATCTTCATGAGTTACACCAGCTAGGGTTTAACCCTAATTCTCTCCCTCTTCATGGTTGCCTCAAACACCTCACGGGCAACACCATTTCTACTACGGGCAAGTTCCTTTCGTCACGGGAAACCCATAAGTCTTCACAGGGTGCCTCTATCTCTCATATGGCAGCCCTCTTCTATATTTGGTCACCATCAATGAGCCCTAATAGGGCTCGAGCAGGTTTCCCCTATCCTCCGGAAACAACAGACTGCCTGCTACAACATTTTGGGCAGCCCTTTTAGGGTCCGGGCAGGTGGTTAAGAGGCATGTCAAACCTCCAATAGGAAGCAGAGGTTCAGGAAACAGCTCCGATAGGGTAGTAGAGGTTCGGGCAATAGCTTAGATAGGGTAGCAGAGGTTCGGGTAGCAGCTCGAGCAGGGTAGCAGAAGTTCGGGTAGCAGCTCGGGCATCTTGGGCATGCCTCCGGGTAGCCAGATAGGGATCACAGTCAGGTTGGAAGGTCATGGGAAGGCATACAACAATTTCAGGTAGTCTGATTCTCCCTCGGGAAGCAAGGAAAACATTTCAAGAAGCTATTATTTCTTCAGGACAGTTTGGGAAGCAGATCTGGGCAACTTCGGGAAGGTTGCAGCAATTTTGGGCAGCAAAGAAAATTAGGGCAGAAATCCCTAATCTTTATTTTTATGTAAATTTCATTTTGTGGTGGTACAAACCCATTAGGGTTTGTGAATTATTGAAAACTTGGTCATCTCATTGAAGAGATGAATTACTAATGCTTTTGTGGTTTTTGTCCTTTAAAGGTTTCCCCAATGAAAAACTCTTGTGTTCAGCGTTTTGATGTGTTGTTGTTTTTACTGCACTTGCCACTTGTTATCTGATAGTATGATTTTTTTTTAAAGTATTCGTGCTAATGCTAAAATTCAAGAAGACTACAGTGAAAGGTTACATCACAACTACAAAAGGAAGAGGGGAGATGAATGGTGTAGAGGGTTTGCAGAGATGGAAGATGAATGGATTGAAGAGATGGCAGCTACAAGGATGGATTGAATGTGTTAGAAGGATTGAATTTACCCAATACATAAACTATGCATAATCATTCCAACTACTTCAATAGAGGTTCGATTGACTCTTAAATTTATGCAAACCATGGATTTATTGGAATATGGATAATATGGTGCATCCCATGATGTGTACTATCAAACCACTGTAATGTGATCAATAAGGTTTGATATATATTCGCTGTAATATTCTTGATCCAAACTTAGAGCTATAAACCCCAATACAACCCAAGAGAACCACTTGATTCGAAACTAGGAGCACTAGTTCAAATTTTCCCACACAAAACATTGGGTTTCAAACTCTTTCCAAACACCTCCCAGTTGTTAAGTTTTCTATGTTGAAATAGATTAAGCCCTAGCTTGATTAGCATTTAATACATTTTCATAATAAAAACATAAAGAGGATCAATTAAAGAAACACAATCACAAGGTACACAACAATTTACTCTGGGAAACCTTAAAGGGAAAAACTAGGAAAAACTTCCTCAATATAGATTACCAGTATGTAATTACCAAAGAACAAGGTATCATAGCTATAGAGACAAAACCTCAAGCATAAGAGCCAAAAAACCAAAGACACTGGTCCTCCTCCTTCTGTGACTCTCCTTTCTCTCTCTTGCACAATACAAGTGTGAGTTAGTGTCTATAAATGAGGGAGGGAACCGCCCTATTTATACTAGTTTCCCAACTGACATTTTACCTAACTATGCCAGCCTACCTAACTGGCAGGGCTGACCTACCTAGGTAAACTTCACAATAATAATAATATTTATCTTTTTTGGCTGTTATTGACTCGACTTACAACTGAGGGTTTACCTCATGACATTTTACATTAATAACATCTCTTGAAGGAGGAATAATAATATTGTGAAATACAAGTAGAATATTCTTCAAATTTACATTATTTCAACACTCCCCCTTACCAAGAAGGGTATTCTAGTGATAACAACAACAACTGGTGTGGCCCGATACAACACCATTGGAAGGAGAGAGAGGAGGCATCATCAACATCATCTTTTCGAACATTGACTGGTACATCTATAGATCATTGAAAGTTTTGAACAACATCATCATCTTCAAAATGGAGCTGAAGTATCATAATCAACATATTTAGTACATAACTGAAGTATCATCATTAACACCTTAAGTACAAAGATGAAGTATCATCATCTACAGCAAACTAGGCCCTCATCATCTGCAACATGGAGTTAGAGCATCATAATCATCTGTTGGAACATCATATGCAACATGGAACTAAAACATCAGCAACAACATGGAGCTGGAGCATCATCATCTCCAGTATGGAACTAGAGCATCATCTGTAGCATGGAGTTGGAGAATCATCATTATATGCTGGAACATCATCATCATCCGCATAAAAATTGATACATCATTAATATCGATAGCACGAGGTTGGCTCATCAGCATAAGTCTAGAATAACAACAACAATGACAAGATGACGTTGGCTCATCATCATAAGGTTGGAATAACAACAACAATGTGTGACATCATCATCAACAACTCAAGGCTAGAGTAACATCATCTATGGCAGGTATAACAACAACCAACATGATCGTTCCTTTCAAAATTACAGGATCATGGACAACACATCTGTGGTACTCAAACAATCCTTCCTTTAGGAATTACGGGATCAACTCTTTGTGGAGCTACCAATACCAATCACAACTAACACATACATACAAGACAATTCTTCCTTTGGAAATTACAGGATCAATTCCACCACTGACATCCTCAATGATCCTTCCTTTCGAAATTATGGGATCAAGTCCACTAACAACATTCTGGACGATCCTTCCTTTCAGAATTACAAGGTCAAGTCCACTACCAAAATTCTTGATGATCGTTCCTTTTGGAATTACGGGATCAAGTCCACTACCAACATTATGGACTATCCTTCCTTTTGGAATTACGGGATCAAGTCCACTACCAACATTCTGGACACTCCTTCCTTTCGGAATTACGGGATTGAGTGCATCACTAACATCCTGGACGATCCTTCCTTTCGGAATTATGGGCTCAAGTCCATTATTCATCAATATTTAATATGATACATCCTTTCATAATTATGGGATCAATTTTAAGGATTATTAGTGCTTCCCCATCAACATTTAAGACAATCCTTCCTTTTGAAATTACGGCATCAAGTCTAAGTGTCACATACCCCAATTTTGTAAAATAATGTAAATTGTTTTAATTATATTTCCTAAGACATTATGTTAAATTTAATGCTAAGTAAAGACTGATGACTCAGCAGAGTCAAAAGAAGTGGAATGTAATTCTGAATATTTTATTATTAATAAATAAAAAGTGGAGACAACAGCTTGGGAGAGCTGTTAATAAGAGTGTTATTGGTCAAATTGGTGGAGGAACTAGGTGGAGGGCAAAAGACAAGTGGCAGCATCCTCAAACACTTCCTATGTTGCAGGTGGAAACTTCCCTACATTTGGGGTCATGATCCCCCAAGAAAGTGGGATTAGAGCAGGTGGCTCAATAAATGATAACTAACCCAAAAAGACCTAGGCAATCTTTTAAAAAGTACCCAATGAATAAAGCTGAGGCTGCTCAGATATTTTCCAGGAGAAGAATCATTCAAGAGGAATACTCTTCAAGGAAGTCATTCAGGGAAAAGGGAAATTGCAAGGAAAGTGTTTAAGGGATAATCTGCAGTAACTTGGTCTGATATAGCTGGTTAGCTGAGAGAACTTACTAATAAGTTCAGGGTTTTTATTGAGTTTCAAGACTGGTACTTGATTATTGCTGCACCTAGTTCCAGCCAGGGAGACCAGAGCAAGCTTGGGGGTCCTGAGAATTCGTTGTTTGAGCGCTCTTCAGGAGTTGGTAGGGAGGAACGGCCTCCCATTGCTGTTGTCATCCAAGCTCAAGAACAATTTCTTCCATCTAACAGTCTTTGTTTTAATAACTGTGTATGATTGAATGTTATGTTTGTAGCTTATGATGTAAAGATTTAGATGATTTATTAATGAAGTTGTTTATAGTTTGTTTAGTAATAGAATCTTTTGATGAAAAACAAAACCCCTCCTGCGTTTTTCCTCATCTGGAGTGACCAGACCGTACTCCAGCGCATGGGGTGAAATTATAAGCAAAGATATTATGATGAAAATACATAATAGAATGTTAATGGATTTATAGAGTATTTTCTTTGTGTTGTTTTTCAGAAGAAATATCTTTTGTATCAGGAGTAGTATTAACCTGTACTGAAAACTGTCAAGTATTATAGAAACAGAGAAATAAATTGTATTATTTACTGATAGTAGTATTTATAAGTAGAGAAAACAGTTCTTGACACTATAGTTACTTTTAGTAACCTTATTGCTTATTTGAATATCAAAGAAGAGTATAATAGTTAACTAGAGTAGGATTAAGTTAGATAAAGATGCTTTACAGTCTACTTCTTTACAGTTTAAACTACTGCAAGTATAATATTCAAATTGAAGAAAGAATAGCTAGAATCTCGATTTACTTCTACAGGTAATTTAGTTATTAGCAGAAATTACTTTTGGAAAGTAATATATGTTATTTATTCATTTATGTTCTATCTGGCTAAGTTTAAACAAAAATATACAACTGCTAACCTATACTTTTTAAGATATTAACAGTGTAGAACATAGTTAGTTCGTTTACATTTATTTTAATAAATATTAATTTGTAACATAAACATGACAACATAGAATATAGAGAGTATTACTATAAGATATTTAGTACAGTAATTATAAGAACACATTAACAACAAAGAACAAAACATTATCTCTTTATGCACTTACAAAAGAAACTAAGTTTAAATAACCTTAGGAGCAATAGTACTCACAGGTAGGATAACAACTTTGTTATAATGAATAATAATATAATGATCCTATTATATTCTTAATAGGAATAGTAATATTATACAGTAATGTTCTTAACTCATTATTATAAATCTGATATATAATATGAATTATGTTCTCAAAGATTAACTGCTAGATATATAATAATTTCATTAAAAACCCAAAGCCATTATATTTTGCAGGGTAACAAATATTTAACAACATTTACTTTTCCTTAATAATAAGGTAGGTCAATATATAACCAATGTACAGGAAAACCCTAATAATGAACTTTAAAAAACTATTATGGATAATAAAAAAATTAAGTATACTATTGTACAGGAAGTAATTAACAGAGCGACAAAATGCTTGACTTATCGAGCTTAACAATTATTATAAACTAAAAACTCCCAAATTATACAGAGGAGCAATATAAATTTAACAATAATTTTTAAAGAGGTTGTAAATCTTTTCTTAAAACTATCAATTTAGGGTAAAAACCCTACTAATCCAAAATACAACAGAGTCACATAACTGTGAAGTCCAGTTCAACAATTTTTACTCACGTCTGTAACGAAAATCCACAGAGTGAGGCTTTTATAGCATGTTCTTTATATTTAGTATTATAAAACAAGACAAAATGTACACTCACGGCCAAAGCCAGAGAACCCTGCACTAAGCAAGGGTTTTAACAACCAGTAAAAATAGCAAAGCAAATAACCAGAATAACCAAAACCCATAAGGGTTATTCAGGCCGCGACGACCAATTCTTAACATCCCATAAGGGTTTGGACAAGGTAGAACAACCATGGAAAGTCTGGGGCTTACCGTAACCATCAAGTCGCTGCCACCTCGTACCAGCTGCGCTGACAGAAAGAGGCAGGTTTTTACCTGCGAGTTTTCATCACACTTTCTTTTGTTAATATAATGTATCAGAAGTAAACAGTTATAAAAATAAATTTTCAATAATAATGAAAGAACAAATGTTATTTTTTTTACCTCAAAACTTGATGGAAATGTAACCAACCACCGATAACCAGCAATGCAGCGACCAGCATGAGTAGGAGGAGATCCTTCATCAACTGCAAAGGAAACGACATTACAACACTCCATCGACTACTGATAGTAGAGAGTCCCAGTCATTCGGCCGACAAGGTAAAACCCTAGAGCCGTGTTGTTACCCAATTCAAAACAACACACAGTATACTGTGACACTTAAGCCACAACACTCTGAAATGAAGAACCACCCTCGTATTATTAAACTGAAGAAGAAGGGGGGGCTGTTACAGCCAAAGGGTTCGGGTTCAAGCTAGTAAGGTAGCAAAAACCTGAAAGGAGAACCATTAACATATGACAAACAACTACACTTTGGCATGGCCCTTCATTACTGTGCATTTGGACAAGCTAACGAGGGAGGAATAAGCCAAAGACAACTACTCAGGTGATAGAGCAGCTGAATACTTCGCAAAAGAATGACGAGAGCCCGAAGGCGAGGGAATATTAACGAGCTAGGGTTAGAGATGGCCCTTTTAACCTTACGACACTTGGCCAAAACTAAGCCATGTCTCCATGCAAATTATTTGCACACGGTGGGTATTTTCCCATAGTTATCGAGGAGCAATCACGAGGAAATGACATTATCAATCATTTGGCTGTCTTCAAATTTTCTACTATGGTCCTCAGCCGGAGTCAACCTATCATATGGAGCATGATAACAAAGAAATTCGTTAATATATAAACTATGCCTTAGAGCTTACCTTTGTCATAAATATTTTAGCAACTCATCAAAATACATCATGGTATACCATCGTGTAGGCATTGCAAATCAAGTTATAATCTTATGTTCATCGTGGGCGTAGTTAACACTACGACCTAGCACTTCATAACATGTTATATCTTACTTAATAATCAATTGATCAAAAGGTTATACTCTATCGAGAGTAATAAGTTCATGACCTAACATTTTATACAAGCTTGGATTATATGAAGTAAAGGTTTATAAGATTTTAAGGGTTAAAAACCACAAACTTGTTATGTCATGGTTCTTTTTCATGACCTCTCCATTGAGGTGTATAATTATTCTTTCATCAAACAGTTACAACCTTGATAAAAATAAGTTTTGTAACATTGTTGTAGAAGGATATAATAACACATATGTTTAAGTAAGAATAATGCTTACACAAATATTCAACCAACATCTATATTTTTATTATAAAAATATACTAATGGTTGATATTAAGGAGGTTTGTAAAATCAACTATGGCAAGTATCCTATTAATAATGCTAATCCCAGTGGTCTTGTTGTATTTATCTAAGTAATAAAAGTTTGGTAAATAAATACAAAAGAAAATAATAACAATTATTTTGATGAATGCATTGCCTGGAATAAATGTTCTTAACCAAGAAATTGTAACATACAAGGGTTAAGCCACTAATCTCTTTAACCAAAGATTCACCAACATAAATGTTAGGCCATAAAACTATTATGTTATGCATTCTTTTAAGGATAGTAGTCCATTAAGGACAGGCCCCTTTTATATATATGAAGGGATAGGATAAAACCTGTTTACTGTAGGTTATCTACCTGACTAAAGATAAGCTTTAGTTATGCTTTGGAACAGTTGATGTGTAAATAAAACATTGTACATTAGCATGAGTATATCTTTCTCTAAGAGAAGCTTAAAATAAATATCTAAACCCCTTAAACTTCAAAAGTTGAAAATGGAAACAGTAATACGTAAATCCCTTATTAATATACATTACGATGTAAATGTAATTGTGCACTTTTGAAAGTGAACGATTGATCTCATAACTCTGTCGTTCTTACTCTGTTGCAAAGATTTAGTTAAGGCATTTCGACCCTTGACGACTATACTAGATATCAGATAGTTCAGTAATCTTTAAGAACTATAATTTTACAACTACTAGAAAGAAAGACAGTTAATGAGTTTACCTCAATAAGCTTGGGAATTTGTTTAGCATTTATATTCTTTACTGAGATATTTTGAGCAACGAACTTATCTGACTGCTTTAGAATTAATGATAACCAGCACCCGAACTTCTTACCTGTAGTCGGTAAGAATAGGAAAACTTTCTGCATTAGCTCGAAAGCTAAGTAAGCCCAGTTTTCATGACAGTCCCACCTTGTGGTCGCAAAGAGAAAACAAGTCAGTAAACTGAAAAGAACTGTTCTATCAAATATACATGATCAAATAGATAACTCAGATAACGAATTCGGTAAACATATAAATAATTAAATAATTAGTTTACTGCATTTATGAAAATTATATGCTTTTAAAAATTTTAAATTTTTCGGAAAATTTGGGGTTTTGACATGTGGTATCAGAGCACAAGGTTCAAACACTAGGCCTTGATGCAGCCCAACTAGCTTCCATAGAACAGTAAAGTAAAATAATATACTAACATATATTCTGTTTTATGTAAAGAACAGAAAATTTCTTTTCTGAAGTTTAATAGGCAGGTATGGAGAAGCTGGGAGAGTATGCTCAGGAGGAGTCTCCAGGCACAGAGACAAGACAAATGCCCAGGGAACCTATGTTAGAGGAGGAGACTACCAACTCTTCAGAATTGTTGCAGACTGTAAAAGAGTTGAAGACTGAAATGGAATCAGTCAAGAAGGAGAATGAGAGGATTTTGAAGGCTCGGGAAGAGTTGAACCAAATTTTAATAGAAAAATTCCAAACTGAAGGAATGAGCAGAAGATCAGAATCTGACGATGTTAGTCATCAAAGAAGGTCTAAAAAGGTGAAGCTGGCAAAAACTGAAAGCAGTTCATCATCTGAAGGGTTCGGTGAAAGACAAAGTTACCATACTACTAGTGACAGTAGTGAAGCTGAGTTGTATGACAGAAAGAAGAAATACAGACCATATCAGGAAATTTCAGGGGAGTTTAAAAAGATAAAGCCCCCAACTTTTAATGGAGAGACTGAAAAAGGGGAAGAAGCAGAGTCCTGGTTATCCGGGATGAGGAAGTATTTTCATATATACAATTATTCAAACCAGCTGAAGGCAAGAATGGCGATATATAATCTCTCCGGAAAAGCAGACATATGGTGGCAAGATCTGAAGAGAGTCAAGGGTATCAGGGAAAAAGAAGTTAATTGGAGTACCTTTAAAAGGTACTTCAAGAAGAAATTTTTGTTCGAGCAATATTATGAAGAAAGAGTGAAACAATTTTACGAATTGAAGTTAGGTTCAATGACTATGAAGTATTTGAATAGTAAATTCTTAAGCTTGCTTAGGTATGTACCTTACCTAGTAGACGAGAAACCTAAAGTGCAGCGATTTCTCAGCTGTCTACCATATCACATCAAGGACAGAATTGAGTATGATAACCCAAAGACTCTGGAGGAAGCCATGAGGAAGGCTAATTTCTGTTTTGAGCAGAACAAGAAGAAAGAAGGCTTAGCCAACTGGAGGGCTAAGAAAAACAACAATCAGCCTGAATTTAAGAAGAAGGAATTTGTACCCAGAAGAATTTCAAGAATAATAAGAATAAAAATTATTCTAACAATAAGAATTTCTAGGGAAATAGAAATGGTACTTCCAATAATTCGAATAACTTTAAGAGCAAGGAAGCTGCAAATAACCATGGGAATTTCACTAAGAGTTTTGAACAAAAGGAGCCTGTTAAGTGCTGGGAATGTAATGGCCCACACTATGCCTCGGTCTTCCCAAACCATAAAAAGTCAGTCAGCAATATCCATACTGTGCAGGAGGAAATGACCGTTGGAGAACTAGCGAGGACTATGCCCAGAATAAATGCAGCTTTGGAGAACCGCCAAGCTGACTATCAGACTTCCATGGTGGAAGTGGAAGGTATGATTAACCAAACCCCTGTAACCGTTTTAATCAATCCAGGAGCTAGTCTTAGTTACATTGCACCTCAGATAGTGGAAAAATGTAATTTGTCTGTCGATAAGTTTGATAATTCCTGGTTAGTTCAATTAGCCATAGGGGCAAAAAGAAAAGTAACCTGTTTTGTGAAAGAATGTGCTTTACTTATGGATGAATTTAAAACTACTGTTAAGCTTAATGTTTTGCCACTTGGCTCATATGATTTACTGATTGGAATGGATTGGTTAGAGCAGCATAAGGTAGTTTTAAATTGTTACGATAAAACTTTCATGTGTTTAAATAGTGATGAAAAACCAGTAAAGGTTAAGGGTATTCATAGAAAAACTATAATCAGACAGATTTCTGCTTTACAACTCAAAAGAGCTGTTAGAAAAGGATGTAAATCCTACGCTGTAACTATTACAGATGAGGCAAATAAATATGAAACAAATAAGTTAAAAATAGAATATATTCATGTTTTAAAAGAATATACTGACGTATTCCCAGAAGAAATTCCAGAATTACGTCCAAGGAGGGAATTGGATTTCACTATTGAGCCGGTACCAGGTGCGGTACCTAGCTCGAAGGCTCTGTATCAAATGAATATCTTAGAACTTAATGAGCTAAAATCACAGTTAAAAGAGTTAATAGATAAGAAGTACATTCGACTTAGTGTGTCTCCTTAGGGAGCACCAATCATCTTTGTTAAAAAGAAGGACAGAACTATGTGACTATGCATAGACTACCGTCAGCTAAACAAGATGACTATTAAAAATAGATATCCATTGCCCCGCATAGATGATCTGTTTGATCAACTACGTGGAGCTACATTGTTCTCAAAGATAGATTTGAGGTCAGGATATCATTAGGTAAGAATTAAGGATGAATATATCTTCAAGACAGCCTTTAGAACAAGGTATGGACATTACGAGTTTGTCGTAATGCCATTTGGGCTTACCAACGCCCCAGCTGTCTTTGTGTGCTTAATGAATAATATAATGCATAAATACTTAGATAAATTTGTTGTCGTGTTTATCGACGACATCTTAATTTACTCTAAAATGAAAGAAGAACATAAAGAACACCTAAAGATAGTTTTACAAGAGTTGCGAGAACAACAGCTGTTCGTGAAGTTTAGCAAGTGCGACTTCTTTAAGGATGAAATCCAGTACTTAGGTCACGTAGTGACTAAGGAAGGGATTTCAGTTGATCCTGAAAAGATTCGAGCAATCAAAGATTGGCCAGTTCCAAAAGATGTCACGGATGTTAGGTCATTCATGGGAATTACCGGTTATTACCGGAGATTCATCAAAGGCTTCTCAAAAATAGCGAATCCGATCACATCCTTACAGAAGAAAGGTAAGAAATTTGATTGGAACTTAAAATGTGAAGAAAGTTTTAAGAAATTAAAAACCTTATTAACAAGTGCACCTATTCTAAGAATAGCAGATCCTAATAAGGTCTTTGTAGTATGCACGGATGCCTGTAATGATGGCTTAGGCGGTGTGCTGACTCAAGACGGGCATGTTATTGCCTATGAGTCTAGGAAGTTAAAAATTCACGAAAAGAATTACGCAACTTATGATTTAGAACTTGCAGCTGTTATACATGCCTTAAAAATGTGGCGACATCATTTAATAGGCAGAAAATTTATTCTAATGAGTGATAATAAAGGACTGAAATATCTTTTAGATCAGCCTAACTTAAATGCAAGACAACCAAGGTGGTTAGCCTTCTTGAGTGAATATGATTTTGAAATCCAACACATAAAGGGTAAGGAAAATAAGGTGGCTGATGCTTTAAGCAGAAACGCAAAGTTGAACTTTACAGCAACAATCAACACTTATGTTTCTGATTTAAATGAACAGCTTAACGAAGGGGTAAAGCAAGATGAAAATTACCAGAAATTGCAAACTAAAGCTAAAGAAAAACCTACAAAAAGATTAATAAAAGGTTATAGTTTAAATGAAAATGGATTTTTATTATTTAAAGATAAACTGTATGTGCCTAATGTGCCTAAATTTAAGTTGTTAATTCTGGACGAAGTCCATAAAACACCTTACTCAGGACATCCGGGTTACCAAAAGACTGTAACCATGCTAAGAAAAGAATATTTTTGGCCTAATATGAAATCTCTGGTAGCTGAATACATTGCTAGATGTTTGGACTATCAACAAGTTAAAACCGAACACCAACATCCAGCTGGTTTGCTACAACCTTTACCTATTCCTAGCTGGAAATGGGAAGTGATTAGCTTAGATTTTATTACTGGACTGCTCAGAAATCAAAATCAAAATGACTCTATTATGGTGGTGGTTGACAAGTTGAGAAAAGCAGCACATTTCATTCCTGTCAAAACTACTTACAAAGCTGCCAATATAGCTGATATATTCTTAAAGCAGATGTTTCGGTTACATGGAGTATCGAAAGTTATAATTTCAGACAGGGATCCTAAATTCACAGGAAATTTTTGGAAGTCCTTGTTTAAAGGATTAAATACAACATTGAATTTCAGTACCTCCTTCCATCCCCAAACAAATGGACAGACTAAAAGAGTGAATCAGGTGTTGGAGGATTTATTAAGGATGTATGTTAAAGATCAGCCAGGTAAGTGGGAAGACTACTCGCATCTAACAGAGTTTGCATATAATAATAACTATCAGTCATCAGCTAAGTTTAGTCCATTTGAAATTTTGTATGGACGTAAATGCAACACTCCTATCTCCTGGAATAATCCAGTAGATAGATTAGTGTCAGGACCAGAATTATTGAAGGAAATGGAGGAAATTATGAAACAAGTGTAGGAAAATTTGAAGGTGGCACAGGATCGGCAAAAGAGCCAAGCAGACTTGAAAAGAACTCCCAAGGAGTTCCAGGTAGGTGAGCATGTATTTATAAAAGTAAGGCCAAAGAAAAGCTCTCTAAGACTCGGGAGTTGTGCAAAGTTAGCACCACGTTATTGTGGTCCATTTGAAATTTTATCTAGAATTGGTCAAGTTGCATACCAGCTCGCATTACCACCTAACTTGAAAGTACATAATGTTTTTCATATCTCTGTTTTGAAAAAGTATGTTCATGATGCTACTCATGTGGTGGATTGGAATGTTGTACAGGTGGAACCAGAAGGAGAAATTCTGGTGGAACCGAATTGTATCCTCGAGAGGAGGGAAATTACTCTGCGGAACCACGCCATTAGACAGGTGAAGGTGTAATGGAAGCACCTTAGTCCTGAAGAGGCTACCTGGGAACTGGTAAGTAAGATGCAGGAGGCATACCCGAATCTGTTCCAGGAGATTACAGAGGATGAAGAATAAGTAACATCGAGGACGATGTTACATTTTAAGGGGGTGTGTATGTCACATACCCCAATTTTGTAAAATAATGTAAATTGTTTTAATTATATTTCCTAAGACATTATGTTAAATTTAATGCTAAGTAGAGACTGATGACTCAATAGAGTCAAAAGAAGTGGAATATAATTCTGAATATTTTATTATTAATAAATAAAAGGTGGAGACAACAGCTTGGGAGAGCTGTTAATAAGAGTGTTACTGGTCAAACTGGTGGAGGAACTAGGTGGAGGGAAAAAGACAAGTGGCAGCATCCTCAAACACTTCCTATGTTGTAGGTGGCAACTTCCCTACATTTGGGGTCATGATCCCCCAAGAAAGAGGGATCAGAGCAAGTGGCTCAATAAATGACAACTAACCCAAAAAGACCTAGGCAATCTTTTAAAAAGTACCCAATGAATAGAGCTGAGGCTGCTCAGATATTTTCCAGGAGAAGAATCATTCAGAAGGAATGCTCTTCAAGGAAGTCATTGAGGGAAAAGGGAAACTGTAAGGAAAATGTTTGAGGGATAATTTGCAGTAACTTGGTCTGATACAGCTGGTTAGCTAAGAGAACTTACTGATAAGTTCAGGGTTTTTATTGAGTTTGAATACTGGTACTTGATTATTGCTGCACCTAGTTCCAGCCAGGGAGACCAAAGCAAGCTTGGGGATCCTGAGGATTCGTTGTTTGAGCGCTCTCCAGGAGTTGGTAGGGAGGAACGGCCTCCCATTACTGTTGTCGTCCAAGCTCAAGAACAGGTTTTGCCATCTAACAGTCTTTGTTTTAATAACTATGTATGATTGAATGTTATGTTTGTAGCTTATGATGTAAAGATTTAGATGATTTATTAATGAATTTGTTTTTAGTTTGTTTAGTAATAGAATCTTTTGATGAAAAACAAAACCCCTCTTGCGTTTTTCCTCATCTGGAGTGACCAGATCGTACTCCAGCGCAGGGGTGAAATTATAAGCAAAGATATTATGATGAAAATACATAATAGAATGTTAATGGATTTATAGAGTATTTTCTTTGTGTTGTTTTTCAAAAGAAATATCTTTTGTATCAGGAGTAGTATTAACCTGTACTAAAAAATGTCAAGTCTTATAGAAACAGAGAAATAAATTGTATTATTTACTGATAGTAGTATGTATAAGTAGAGAAAACAGCTCTTGACACTATAGTTACTTTCAGTAACCTTATTGCTTATTTGAATACCAAAGAAGAGTATAATAGGTAACTAGAGTAGGATTAAGTTAGATAAAGATGCTTTACAGTCTACTTCTTTACAGTTTAAACTACTGCAAGTATAATATTCAAATTAAAGAAAGAATAGCTAGAATCTCGATTTACTTCTACAGGTAATTTAGTTATTAGCATAAATTACTTTTGGAAAGTAATATATGTTATTTATTCATTTATGTTCTATGTGGCTAAGTTTAAACAAAAATATACAACTGCTAACCTATACTTTTTAAGATATTAACAGTGTAGAACATAGTTAGTTCGTTTACATTTATTATAATAAATATTAATTTGTAACATAAACAGGACAACATAGAATATAGAGAGTATTACTATAAGATATTTAGTACAGTAATTATAAGAACACATTAACAACAAAGAAAAAAACATTATCTCTTTATGCACTTACAAAAGAAACTAAGTTTAAATAACCTTAGGAGCAATAGTACTCGCAGGTAGGATAACAACTTTATTATAATAAATAATAATATATTATCCTATTATATACTTTATAGGAATAGCACTATTATACAGTAATGTTCTTAACTCATTATTATAAATCTGATATATAATAGCCCCAAGAGTTAGCTCAATCAGTCGAGTACTCGTAGTTAGGCCTCCCAGCATGTGAGGTCGTGGGATCCATTCTCATCGACTCTCTTGGGGTTAGGCACGCAGAGGCCGCGGGAGTGAGGCCCCTTCGGGTGGGTCCGCCAGAAATTATTCCGTGGATGTAGCCCGTCGGTCAAGCCGGCGCGTGAACCACATTGAAAAAAAAAATCTGATATATAATATGAATTCTATTCTCAAAGATTAACTGCCAGATATATAATAATTTCATTAAAAACCCAAAGCCATTATATTTTGCAGGGTAACAAGTATTTAACAACATTTACTTTTCCTTAATAATAAGGTAGGTCAATATATAACCAATGTACAGGAAAACCCTAATAATGAACTTTAAAAAAAATATTATGGATAAAACAAAATTAAGTATACTATTGTACAGGAAGTAATTAACAGAGCGACAGAATGCTCGACTTATCGAGCTTAACAATCATTATAAACTAAAAACTCCCAAATTATACAGAGGAGCAATATAAATTTAACAATAATTTTTAAAGAGGCTGTAAATCTTTTCTTAAAACTGTCAATTTAGGGTAAAAACCCTACTAATCCAAAATACAACAGAGTTAACAACTGTGAAGTCCAGTTCAACAATTTTTACTCACGGCCGTAATGAAAATCCACAGAGTGAGGCTTTTATAGCTTGTTCTTTATATTCAGTATTATAGAACAAGACAAAATGTACACTCATGGCCAAAGCCGGAGAACCTTGCACTAAGCAAGGGTTTTAACAACCAATAAAAATAGCGAAGCAAATAACCAGAATAACCAAAACCCATAAGGGTTATTTAGGCCGCGATGACCAATCCTTAACATCCCATAAGGGTTTGGACAAGGTAGAACAACCATGGAAAGTCCAGGGCTTACCGTAACCATCAAGTCGTCGCCACCTCGTACCAGCTACGCTGAGAGAAAGAGGCAGGTTTATACCTGCGAGTTTTCATCACACTTTATTCTGTTAATATAATGTATCAGAAGTAAATAGTTATATAAATAAATGTGCAATAATAATGAAAGAACAAATGTTATTTTTTTTTACCTCAAAACTTAATGGAAACGTAACCACCGATAACCAGCAATGCAGCGACCAGCATGAGTAGGAGGAGGTCCTTCATCAGCTGCAAAGGAAAGGGCGTTACAACACTCCATCGACTACTGACAGCAGAGAGTCCCAGTCATTCGGCCGACAAGGTAAAACCCTAGAGCCGTGCTGTTACCCAATTCAAAACAACACACAGTATACTCTGACACTTAAGCCACAACACTCTAAAATGAAGAACCACCCTCGTATTATTAAACTGAAGAAGAAGGGGGGGCTGTTACAGCCAAAGGGTTCGGGTTCAAGCTAGTAAGGCAGCAAAAACCTGAAAGGAGAACCATTAACATACGACAAACAGCAACACTTTGGCACGACCCTTCATTACTGTGCATTTGGACAAGCTAACGAGGGAGGAATAAGCCAAAGATAGCAGCAGCACTACTTAGGTGACAAAGCAGCCGAATACTTCGCAGAAGAATGATGAGAGCCAGAAGGCGAGGGAAGATTAACGAGCTAGGGTTAGAGATGGCCATTTTAACCTTACGACGCTTGGCCAAAACTAAGCCACGTCTCCATGCAAATTATTTGCACACGGTGGGTATTTTCCCATAGTTATCGAGGAGCAATCATGAGGAAACGACATTATCAATCATTTGGCTGTCTTCAAAGGTTCTACTATGGTCCTCAGCCGGAGTCAACCTATCATATGGAGCATGATAACAAAGAAATTCGTTAATATATAAACTATGCCTTAGAGCTTACCTTTGTCGTAAAGATTTTAGCAACTCATCAAAATACATCATGGTATACCATCGTGTAGGCATTGCAAATCAAGTTATAATCTTATGTTCATCGTGGGCGTAGTTAACCCTACGACCTAGCACTTCATAACATGTTATCTCTTACTTAATAATCAATTGATCAAAAGGTTATACTCTATCGAGAGTAATAAATTCATGACCTAACATTTTATACAAGCTTGGATTATATGAAGTAAAGGTTTATAAGATTTTAAGGGTTAAAAACCACAAACTTGTTATGTCATGGTTCTTTTTCATGACCTCTCCATTGAGGTGTATAATTATTCTTTCATCAAACAGTTACAACCTTGATAAAAATAAGTTTTGCAACATTGTTGTAGAAGGATATAATAACACATATGTTTAAGTAAGAATAATGCTTACACAAATATTCAACCAACATCTATATTTTTATTATAAAAATATACTAATGGTTGATATTAAGGAGGTTTGTAAAATCAACTATGGCAAGTATCCTATTAATAATGTTAATCCCAGTGGTCTTGTTGTATTTATCTAAGTAATAAAAGTTTGGTAAATAAATACAAAAGAAAATAATAACAATTATTTTGATGAATGCATTGCCTGAAATAAATGTTCTTAACCAAGAAATTGTAACATACAAGGGTTAAGCCACTAATCTCTTTAACCAAAGATTCACCAACATAAATGTTAGGCCATAAAACTATTATGTTATGCATTCTTTTAAGGATAGTAGTCCATTAAGGACAAGCCCCTTTTATATATATGAAGGGATAGGATAAAACCTGTTTACTGTAGGTTATCTATCTGACTAAAGATAAGCTTTAGTTATGCTTTGGAATAGTTGATGTGTAAATAAAACATTGTACTTCAGCATGAGTATATCTTTCTCAAAGAGCAGCTTAAAATAAAGATGTAAACCCCTTAAACTTCAAAAGTTGAAAATGGAAACAGTAATACATAAACCCCTTATTAATATACATTACGATGTAAATGTAATTGTGCACTTTTGAAAGTGAACCATTGATCTCATAACTCTGTCGTTCTTACTCTGTTGCAAAGATTTAGTTAAGGCATTTCGACCCTTGACGACTATACTAGATATCAGATAGTTCAGTAATCTTTAAGAACTATAATTTTACAACTACTAGAAAGAAAGACAGTTAATGAGTTTACCTCAACAAGGTTGGGAATTTGTTTAGCATTTATATTCTTTACTGAGTTATTTTGAGCAACGAACTTATCTGACTGCTTTAGAATTAATGATAAGCAGCACCCGAACTTCTTAGCTGTAGTCTATAAGAACAGGAAAACTTTCTGCATTAGCTCGAAAGCTAAGTAAGCCTAATTTTCCAGACAGTCCCACCTTGTGGTCGCAAGAGAAAACAAGTCAGTAAACTGAAAAGAACTGTTCTATCAAATATACATGATCAAATAGATAACTCAGATAACGAATTCAGTAAACATATAACTAATTAAATAATTAGTTTACTGCATTTATGAAAATTATATGCTTTTAAAATTTTAAAATTTTTCGGAAAATTTGGGGTTTTGATATGTGGTATCAGAGCACAAGGTTCAAACACTAGGCCTTGATGCAGCCCAACTAGCTTCCATAGAACAGTAAAGTAAAATAATATACTAACATATATTCTGTTTTATGTAAAGAACAGAAAATTTCTTTTCTGAAGTTTAATAGGTAGGTATGGAGAAGTTGGGAGAGTATGCTCAGGAGGAGTCTCCAGGCACAGAGACAAGACAAATGCCCAGGGAACCTATGTTAGAGGAGGAGACTGCCAACTCTTCAGAATTGTTGCACACTGTAAAAGAGTTGAAGACTGAAATGGAATCAGTCAAGAAGGAGAATGAGAGGATTTTGAAGGCTCAGGAAGAGTTGAACCAAATTTTAATAGAAAAATTCCAAACTGAAGGAATGAGAAGAAGATCAGAATCTGAGGATGTTAGTCATCAAAGAAGTCTAAAAAGGTGAAGCTGGCAAAAACTGAAAGCAATTCATCATCTGAAGGGTTTGGTGAACGACAAAGTTACCATACTACTAGTGACAGTAGTGAGGCTGAGTTGTATGACAGAAAGAAGAAATACAGATCATATGAGGAAATTTTAGGGGAGTTTAAAAACATAAAGCCCCCAACTTTTAATGGAGAGACTGAAAAAGGGGAAGAAGCAGAGTCCTGGTTATCCGGGATGAGGAAGTATTTTCATATATATAATTATTCAAACCAGCTGAACGCAAGAATGGCGATATATAATCTCTCCGGAAAAGCAGACATATGGTGGCAAGATCTGAAGAGAGTCAAGGGTATTAGGGAAAAAGAAGTTAATTGGAGTACCTTTAAAAGGTACTTCAAGAAGAAATTTTTGTCCAAGCAATATTATGAAGAAAGAGCGAAAGAATTTTATGAATTGAAGTTAGGTTCAATGACTATGAAGGATTTGAACAGTAAATTCTTAAGCTTGCTTAGGTATGTACCTTACCTAGTAGACGAGAAACCTAAAGTGCAGCGATTTCTCAGCTGTCTACCATATCACATCAAGGACAGAATTGAGTATGATAACCCAAAGACTCTGGAGGAAGCCATGAGGAAGGCTAATTTCTATTTTGAGTAGAACAAGAAGAAAGAAGGCTTAGCCAACTGGAGGGCCAAGAAAAACAACAATCAGCCTGAATTTAAGAAGAAGGAATTTGTACCCAGAATAATTTCAAGAATAATAAGAATAAAAATTATTCTAACAATAAGAATTTCTAGGGAAATAGAAATGGTACTTCCAATAATTCAAATAAATTTAAGAGCAAGGAAGCTGCAAATAACCATGGGAATTTCACTAAGAGTTTTGAACGAAAGGAGCCTGTTAAGTGCTGAGAATGTAATGGCCTGCACTGTGCCTTGGTCTTCCCAAACTGGAAAAAGTCAGTCAGCAATATCCATACTATGCAGGAGGAAATGACTGTTGGAGAACTAGCGAGGACTATGCCCAGAATAAATGCAGCTTTGGAGAACCGCCAAGCTGACTATCAGACTTCCATGGCGGAAGTGGAAGGTATGATTAACCAAACCCCTGTAACCATTTTAATCGATCTAGGAGCTAGTCTTAGTTACATTGCACCTCAGATAGTGGAAAAATGTAATTTGTCTGTCGATAAGTTTGATAATTCCTAGTTAGTTCAATTAGCCACAGGGGCAAAAAGAAAATTAACCTGTTTTGTGAAAGAATGTGCTTTACTTATGGATGAATTTAAAACCGCTGTTAAGCTTAATGTTTTGCTACTTGGCTCATATGATTTACTGATTGGAATGGATTGGTTAGAGCAGCATAAGGTAGTTTTAAATTGTTACGATAAAACTTTCATGTGTTTAAATAGTGATGAACAACCAGTAAAGGTTAAGGGTATTCCTAGAAAAACTATAATCAGACAGATTTCTGCTTTACAACTCAAAAGAGCTGTTAGAAAAGGATGTAAATCCTACGCTGTAACTATTACAGATGAGGCAAATAAATCTGAAACAAATAAGTTAAAAATATAATATATTCTTGTTTTAAAAGAATATACTGACGTA
Source organism: Pseudotsuga menziesii (assembly GCA_001517045.1). Taxonomy (NCBI): domain Eukaryota; kingdom Viridiplantae; phylum Streptophyta; class Pinopsida; order Pinales; family Pinaceae; genus Pseudotsuga; species Pseudotsuga menziesii. Next base: position 75,852 of record LPNX010789583.1, on the reverse strand, counting down.
TTCCCAGAAGCAATTCCAAGATTATCTCCAAGGAGGGAATTGGATTTCACTATTGAGCTGGTACCAAGTGCGGTACCTAGCTCGAAGGCTCCGTATCGAATGGATATCTTAGAACTTAATGAGCTAAAATCACAGTTAAAAGAGTTAATAGATAAGAAGTACATTCGACCTAGTGTGTCTCCTTAGGGAGCACCAGCCATCTTTGTTAAAAAGAAGGACAGAACTATGCATCTATGCATAGACTACCGTCAGCTAAACAAGATGACTATTAAAAATAGATATCCATTGCCCTGCATAAATTATCTGTTTGATCAACTACGTGGAGCTACAATGTTCTCAAAGATATATTTGAGGTCAGGATATCATTAGGTAAGAATTAAGGATGAAGATATCTTCAAGACAACCTTTAGAACAAGGTATGGACATTACGAGTTTGTCGTAATGCCATTTGGGCTTACCAACGCCCCAGCTGTCTTTATGTGCTTAATGAATAATATAATGCATAAATACTTAGATAAATTTGTTGTCGTGTTTATCGACGACATCTTAATTTACTCTAAAATGAAAGAAGAACATAAAGAACACCTAAAGATAGTTTTACAAGAGTTGCGAGAACAACAGCTCTTCGTGAAGTTTAGCAAGTGCGACTTCTTTAAGGATGAAATCCAGTACTTAGGTCATGCAGTGACTAAGAAAGGGATTTCAGTTGATCCTAAAAAGATTCGGGCAATCGAAGATTGGCCGGTTCCAAAAGATGTCACGGATGTTAGGTCATTCATGGGAATTACCGGTTATTATCGGAGATTCATCGAAGGCTTCTCAAAAATAGCGAATCCAATCACATCCTTATAGAAGAAAGGTAAGAAATTTGATTGGAACTTAAAATGTGAAGAAAGTTTTAAGAAATTAAAAACCTTATTAACAAGTGCACCTATTCTGAGAATAACAGATCCTAATAAGGTCTTCGTAGTATGCACAGATGCCTGTAATGATGGCTTAGGTGATGTGCTGACTCAAGACGGGCATGTTATTGCCTATGAGTCTAGGAAGTTAAAAATTCACGAAAAGAATTACGCAACTTATGATTTAGAACTTGCGGCTGTTATACATGCCTTAAAAATGTGGCGACATCATTTAATAGGCAGAAAATTTATTCTTATGACTGATAATAAAGGACTGAAATATCCTATAGATCAGCCTAACTTAAATGCAAGACAAGCAAGGTGGTTAGCCTTCTTGAGTGAATATGATTTTGAAATCCAACACATAAAGGGTAAGGAAAATAAGGTGGCTGATGCTTTAAGCAGAAATGCAAAGTTGAACTTTACAGCAACAATCAGCACTTATGTTTCTGATTTAAATGAACAGCTTAACGAAGGGGTAAAACAAGATGAAAATTATCAGAAATTGCAAACTAAAGCTAATGAAAAACCTACATAAAGCTTAATAAAAGGTTATAGTTTAAATGAAAATGGATTTTTATTATTTAAAGATAAACTGTATGTGCCTAATGTGCCTAAAGTTAAGTTGTTAATTCTGGACGAAGTCCATAAAACACCTTACTCAGGACATCTGGGTTACCAAAATACTGTAACCATGCTAAGAAAATAATATTTTTGGCCTAATATGAAATCTGAGGTAGCTGAATACATTGCTAGATGTTTGGACTGTCAACAAGTTAAAACCGAACACCAACATCCAGCTGGTTTGCTACAACCTTTACCTATTCCTAGTTGGAAATGGGAATTGATTAGCTTAGATTTTATTACTGGACTGCTCAGAAATCAAAATCAAAATGACTCTATTATGGTGGTGGTTGACAAGTTGAGCAAAGCAGCACATTTCATTCCTATCAAAACTACTTACAAAGCTGCCAATATAGCTGATATATTTTTAAAGCAGATTTTTCGGTTACATGGAGTACCGAAAGTTATAATTTCAGACAGGGATCCTAAATTCACAGGAAATTTTTGGAAGTCCTTGTTTAAGGGATTAAATACAACATTGAATTTCAGTACCTCCTTCCATCCCCAAACAGATGGACAGACTGAAAGAGTGAATCAGGTGCTGGAGGATTTATTAAGGATGTATGTTAAAGATCAGCCAGGTAAGTCATCCACATACAACAATAATATGTCATCCACATACAACAATAATATTACAGGTTCATTATCCATAACCTTGAAGTAAAGGTTAGGATCAGCCTTACTTTTGGTAAGGCCCAAGCTCATCAGAAAACTATCAATTCTTCCATACCAAGCTCTTGGAACTTGTTTCAGTCTGTACAAAGCCTTCTTAAACTTACAGACATGTGTTCTTCTATCTTTGACTTCAAAACCTTGTGGTTGTTCTATGTGCACTTCTTCTTCAATGACACCATTTAGGAAGGTTGTTTTTACATCCATCTGGTGTAACTTCCATTATGTCTTGGCTGCTAGTACCATGATGCTTTTGCTGGAAATGTACCTTGCTACGGGAGCAAATGTCTCTTCATAATCGATTCCCTCCTTTTGAGATAATCCATAGGCCACAAATTTGGCTTTGTATTTCTCAATACTTCCGCCAACTGTATGTTTTATCTCGTAGATCCATTTGGAAGATACCACACTTTTTCCTTCTGGTTTGGGAACTATTTCCCATACATCATTCTTCATTATGGATTGGTATTCTTCCATCATAGCTTCTACCCATTCTTTATTTTGAATAGTTGCTTCAAAACAAGTAGGTTATTTGTTTACAATATCACACATCAAAGCCACATAACTATGAAATGGATTTGGCCTCTTGCTCGCCTGATGGTCACTCTATATGCTTATTATTTTCAGTAAATAACAGAGTTCTCAATATAAATTGTTAACCCATGAAAGTCTGGTTATTTCAAAGGTAACTAAGCAAAATTTATGCATAAACACTTCAATAGATGACTAATTAAATAAAGGTCATTCATCCTACCTAACTGCTCATCCAACTCAACTCCCTGTGAAATCCAATCTCAATTTTGAATCTAAGCACTCAAAGGATTCCTATTTCCTACAACATCAATCCTATAACAACTAATTCAAGAATGAATTAACTAGAATTTCTTTTGCAAGAAGTTAAATCCTAAAATAAAAAATTAAGAGAAATACAAACCATCACCAAAATATTTAGTTCATGAAAATAATGATCTATCTAATTTAGCAAATCTAAGAAAGATAAATAACAATAAATCACAGGAGTTGAGCGTAACTGTAACATCAATGCTAATTAGCACACTTGCATAGGAAATAAAACTACTCTACACAGCCGACTGTTCACACCACACTGTTGCAACAAACCAAAGGAAAATTATAATGATGCAATTATCTAATAACTACTATTGTAGCAATTTGAAAACACACCCTAGTGTAATTCCACACCAAACCAAAATAATTAAAACTAAAACATATACTAACTTCAGCAACTTTGCAAGAAGGAGGGCACTGGCCTTCTAACAAAGATGTTGTTAAAGGCTAACGAAATCTAAGACATAGGAATATCAAGAATTGCTACTCCTTTCATTAAAATGATGAAAATACAGTTTACAGTGTCGTATCCTTCAGCTACAATCTTTCTTCAATAATTCTAACCTCCCGGCTCAATTTGCCTTCCTACTTATACAAAGATGAGGTAGTTCAGATCCACTAATTTCAGGTAGCCATGAATATCTACGATCTTTAGGTTGTCGAATCGAAACAAAAACAATTATAGCCATTATTACATTAAGTGGCGTTAGTTCATAATTATGAATGCGCTTTTTAATCTGAACTATTCAACAGGTCGAACAGGTTCCAACTGATTAGAAGGGAAGTTGCTTGGGCAGTTTCAACTAGCCACGTGGAAAGACACTCAAGATTATCTCATCAATGTCTTAAATCGGATCCTAAAAAGAGGCAACTAACGCCATGTATTCTTTGCTCCACGAGTTCAACGAGCTGCTACACCTGGATTCTCTTGAGGTTATCAACATTTCTTATCAAATCAACACAGGTCAGGGCATTTCAAAGATAAAGTTAATAACCATAGATAATATTAAGCATTAATGAAAATGAGCAATAATAAATTAAACCTTTAAAATCCATGCTTAGCCTAGGAAGATATATGCCTGAGTTATAAAAAAAATAGGGAAATACAAGGGGGAAAGGCATTGATGGATATGGACAAAAAGGGTCTATTTTAGCACCGAACATCTCCTCCCAGCTATCCATTTTCATGTCCTGATGCAATAGGTTCCTTCTAGTCTGAACCTGTCTCTGCTTCAAAACTCTTTTGATGAAGATGAGTGATATTGAAGGAAAGTTTAGAATTCTCTCCTGAATTTTTGAGCCCATCACAAGCAATTAAATCACCCCAACATTGTTTCTCTGCCTTCTTAGTCATCTTGTACATGCTCTTATATTGTCTTGTTCGCAACCATATGATGGGAAACTTGAATCTCAATCCCAACCAACTAGGTCCACAAGTTTGAATACATGTAACATAGTCGGGCAACTGGGACATGGAATACTTAAAGTTGTCAAAATAGTATGGGTCTCTTGATTTTAAATATTTAGAAGAAACATCCCATCTACTCATGTTGCCTTCTATTGCAAAGAAATTTTGTTGAGAAATAAATTTAACACATGTGGAGATGATATCTTGTTAAAAGGCTTCCATATAACTAACCCTATGAGGAGATACCAAGTTTCTCATATGTCTGGCTCTCAATGATGTAAGAGATTGAGGTTCACTTTGGACTTGTTAGTGCCAGAAATTGTTCCCAGACTACAAGAGAACAAGCCAACACAATAAAGTAAAATAGGGTTTTTTAGGGTTTTCGTTGAATAGTTTGAAGACAAGAGGGAAAACATTCATAAGACCAAAGCAAACACTAAATCATGAGCATTTGAATGACTGAGATGTATAACATATAAACCATAATCCAGCGGAATAAACACAATACTGATTTTCACCCACAGTTAGCAAGCATTTCAAGCATAAAAACATTAAACAGGAAATTAATATACCAACTGAGTAATTAACACAAATTAGAAATGAAACCAGTCAATAATCAAAAGGGCATATAGTGCATATACTATTTTATAGTTCAGTCATCAAAAACACATAAGAGTCTTTACACTTACCTCATAAACAAAGCCTGATAGCCTCCCCTTGTCAGCAAAAATCGAACCATTTGTCCTCTTTCAGACTTACATTTATACTGTTCTTTCAAAAACAGTGGCATAACTGAACCCTAACTACTTTTAGGTCATCTATCAAATTGTTCAATATAAACTAACATTATACAAAAATAAAATAAAATAACTTTTCAAACTAACAAATAACTGCTCTCCTTAAAGAACTTTACTAGTCTTTTGTTGCTTAAGCTAATAGAGCAATTCCCTCCAAATCCCGAGCTTTCCTTCTAGCTTTCAAGTGGTCTACTTCCAAGTCTGTAACCCTCTTTGTTAACTCTTCATTCTGCTGAGTCAGCTCCTGGATAGTCTGCCTTAATTCTGTAAACTGATTCTCTGTCTATCTTTTACTTTTAAGAACCTCTTGAGATACTGCAATCAATTCCTGGTAGTGACTGTTTACTTCCTCCAAGTATTCTCTAAGTATCCTATTTGCAGCTACTAATCCATCATTGGTTTCATGCATATATTCAATTTGATGCTTGTATTGCTTAATGCTCCTTTGTAGATTTTCCTTTTCAGAATCAATACATTTATCTCCTGATATTGTTTGCATCCCTTCAGGTATCCATGGTATTTTTAGCTTCTTGTATATTTCTTCATCCTCATTCATAAGTTTTGTGAAGGTTACAGGAACTTATGGTCGTTCTTCAGCTTCAATACTGCACTGAACTCCTTCTTCAATTATCTCTCTTTTCTCTATACAATAATTATTTATATCATTTTGTTGATGTCCCTGAATAATCTGTTTTCAAACCTCCATGAAAATGTCTGAAATCTTAGTATCAGTAAAGACTAATTTTTCTTTTGATACTATTGGTTTTTTACCTTTTATAACTTCTTTGTTATCATCTTCACTATCTTCCAATTTCTCCTGAGGTGATGAATCTTCTATTACCGTAACCTTTTCATCAGCCAATTTGGGATTTAATAGCTTTTTCATGTTTAACCTAAGCTTGTTTTTCGGCCTTGTCTTAGGTCTCCAGACTGCTCCAACCTCTCCTAACATTTTTTGAACCTTTCCTTGATGAGTTATTGAAGCAAATTCAACAACCTTCATTCTTTTCCTTCTTAACATTGTTTCCTTTTCGAAATGAGTGTATACTTCTTGCTTAGAACAAGCCCTAGCTTCATTATTAGTAGGAACTCTAACCTCATCAGATAGGTATTTTTCATCCTCTTCAGATAAGACTGTAATGGGGCTCTCCTTCTGCTCCTTAACCTCTTCCCTTACTTTTTGATTTGATTATGTAGGTAACATCTCATCCACTGGCTTAACTTCCTTCACCTCTGACCGTAAAACTTTGCTTTCCTCAACATTAACTCACTGTCCAAGCTCAATGTTTTCATTTTCGTGATTCGAAGCTTCTCCTGGTTTATCAGCTTCTTCATCTTTGACTATGACCTTCTTTTTGAGTTTCTTGATCAAAATTTGACCCTTATCCAACTGTCTCTTCTGAGACTGATCCTCCTTCTTAGTTTTGAAACCTGACCAAAATAAGAAGTACTCCCATGTCTTCTCTCTTTTCTGCAATACAGTACTTATGATCAGTTTTATGAGCCCATGGTGAAAAACGGATTGTTTTTTATTATCTTGGTGTTCTTTCACCCTACATGACATTTTTTGTAATCTTCTCAAAAAGAAGAAAGGAAGATTCATTTTAGATTCATGACTGAGATGTTGAAGGAATCTAAAATGATACTTAAACACAAAGGCAAATCTCCCCTCACAGGTGACATAGCTTTGTAATATTTTGATAGGCTCAATCCACTCAGGTTTAAAGTTTTGAATAGGAACACCTTTTCCCCAGTCTGCTACTACACTTGGAAGCAGATATCTCTGAGCATCAAAGGTGAAGGGCACCTTTTTGAACCAGAATTCTCCATCATCCAGAATTCTTGTTGCTTCTGCTAGTAACTCCCTGGTTAGTTTGAACTTCAAAGTGTCAAAAGACACTACATCCTTGTCTAAACATTGAGCAAACTTGTAAGAAACCTTTGAATGATAACCTTCAATCTTTTCGAAGAACACTAACCATCCTGCTTCTGCAAATAATTGTGCACAATCTAAAAAGTTTTTGACCCAACTTAAGTCTGAGGGTTCTGCTCTATTGGTCTTTCCACTCTTTTTCATTTTGAAATATTGTCAAACAGCTTCTATAAATACAACACACTCTGACTGTTTTTTAAGATGGACAATACTTTTAACTTCATGACTGAGCATCCATCATTTAGTATCAATTAGGCTTAACAACTAATAATATGCTCTCAATTCAGTCATTAATCTTCTGTTTAGAAAAAACCCAAATTAATAAACCTTGGAAATTAGTTCGCAGCCTACCTGTAAAACGACTAATCCAGCTACTGGAATTTTATTCTCCTGTCTGTCAGGCGTCGAACTGCATGCCCCAATCTTCTCTGACTGTTTTGACACTCCAGACGACCACTCCCCAAAGCCCTAATTTTACTATGTTTCAAAATTCTGATTTTCAAGTACTGATTTTTCACCATGATCTCCACCTGCTCTACGTGCATTTCAGGAAAAATGTGATTCGAAACGACTTTGTCTCATTATGGTCTGCTATCATTATTGCATCAGCTCTGCTAGAAACCGCCACGATTTACCTTCATGATGATATTCACGCCTGTCACAGTGATTAATATTTGAATGCTGTCGCGGTATCGACGTCTCCCATCACTAATAACTAATCTTTCCTAACATCAGCGATCGAAACCCCAAGACTAAATGTTGCCGTAGTGTCGACGCTTTAAACCACTAACTTCACGATCAGCGATCGGAATGTCTAGCAACTGTCTCGTCGGAGCTTTATACCAGATGTTGCCGTAGTGTCGACGACATAAACCACTAGCTTCATGATCGGCAATTAGAAGCTCTATTAACTATCTCGTCGGCGTTTTAAACCACTATGATGCCGTAGTGTCGGCGACATAAACCACTAGCTTTGCGATTGGCGATCGGAAGCTCTATCGACTATCTCGTCAGAGCTTTATACCGGAATGCTGCCACAGTGTCGACGACATAAACAACTATCTTCGCGATCGGTGATTGAAAGCTCTATCAACTATCTCATCGGATTTTTATACCACTAAGTTGCCGCAGTGTCGGCGACATAGAGAACTAAATCTCCGAAACGTTGAATGATGATTTTTAACTTGCACGACTTTCTTGTAGCGCCTGTGTGCATTTGTTTTTGGCTTGTGCTACAAGAAAATTCAAGTTAATGATTTTCAAAAATTAATTTCATGATATAGGTTTAAACTTGGTTTAAGAGTCCTAATTAAACTTTTTATGTTATTTTTTAGACTTTTTAATCCATATAAGCCTTATATAAGCCCTTTGATTATGACATCAAACCAAAACTTGTAAAAATAAACTAAAAAATCAAATAACATGAAAGCTAAAGGGAAAAAACTCAAACTATCCCAATCAACAAAATTTTCTAGGAATAAAGAGTAAAACCAAACTTCAAAACATAAACAAAAGTAAGAATTTATAAGGGCTTCTTGCAACTCCACCCTAAAGTAAGAATTTTGAAAATTCAATCAGAGACTCAAGCTCCTAGATTTACAATCAAAAAATTGATGCAAAGTACATCCAAATACTTTACCAAAGAAATATTGTAGATCCTTCAATGTTACATAAATTTGTCTTCAAGTGGAAGTGGTTGCTTTCCTTCTTAAAATATATTCTTCCCTTCTTTAATATTATAGTTCTTTATTTATAAGAGAATGCTTGCCTCTTTATATGAGAGCGTGTGTTTCCAAAAAACAATGTACCACCAATAGCACCATGCATCAATAGACAAGTCACACACAAAAAGATCTTATGAGCCCCTTAATCAATTTTAAGCGGGCCTAAGACATAATCCTAAAATCAAATCTTATTAAGTTTTGGGTCTTCTCGGATCATGAACCCCCTATAACTCCAAAACATCTTATAACTCCTAACAATTTACAAAATAAATATAATATTATAAAACCTTATAACTCCTTACATATCTAACCTTTTTTCCTTTTAACATATTACATCACCATCAAATATTGAAACCCAGGTTTCAATCCTTGATTCTAATCCTTGTGCTAAGTTACAAAATATATCGAATTATAATATATATTTTGTAACTTAGCACAAGGATTATAATACAATCCTTGCCAAGTTATAAAATTCAACCCGTTATAACTTGTTAGCACCAAAATTTACACATCAAAATTTTTAGCAGTGTGCATATAAAGAAGGACTCTGATTTTCGTTGTCGGAAAAGTCATGAGTGCCCTAGTTTATCCTTATCCCAAATTTTTAAACACAATATGTCAAGGTTCAATTCTTTATCCCTTAAAATTTCATTTAAAAATGCTAAATTCCCTGCCATCCAAAATTTGGTTAAAGTGTGAACCTTCCATTTTTCTCAAATTCATATCAATGTGTCAAAATTGCCTTGGGAAATTATAATTTTATAATTATCATTTAAAAAAATATTATTTTACCTTAAACTTTCCATGTTACATGGCTATTAAAGAATTTATACTTAATGTCAATCTAAAGCCACATGAAAGTTTAAAGGTTTTCAGTGCCATGGGTGAAAGGCTATGATTTCTTAAACCATGTTCAATTTTTTTTTCCTCAGAAGAAAAAATTATGTCCTTGATATTCATTAAAGAATCAAATGGCATCTGATGTGCCATCCCAATATATGGGTTATAATCATAAGGTTGTGTCATAGGGTAACAACTTCTGATACATCATGAACGAGTCACAACTCAACAGAGCAGAGAGGGGGACAAGTACATATTCTGCAATACAGTACCCATCAGTAAAAAACTGTCCCTCTAAACCATTTCTACCATGAACCAATAAGTGTAGAACAACAATCTAAAAGAGTCCGCTCCAAAGAAATCATATGGGTGCATGAAAAGAAGGAGTACATGCTCCAGCACCGGGAAAACAAAAACATCACCTAACATCTGGCTCCTGCTGTGGGATGAAGTCCTCCCTATGAGGCTTCAAGAACCTGTAGACCAGTGCCTTATGTGCTGCTACCTACTAGTATGCAAAATTTCCATTGGGTTATGGAGTCCTTATTATGTTATTCACACTAGTATATACAATGAAAGTCCAGCATCCATCTCAAAAACTGTAAAAATGCTTGAGGAATCGTCGATTAACTGGATTAGACAGTTCCTCACCCTCCAAAGTCTATAGTACAAAAGTATTGTTTTCCATAAACTTCGATACTATGAAAGGACCAAACCAAAGGTTATCAAACTTGCCATGCTTTCCTTTCTGCTCCTTCCTAGCATCCCATCTCAAAACCATGTCTCCCACTGAAAAAGTGTTATCTTTGATCTTCCTATCAAATTTTTCTTTGACCTTTAACCTGTACAGCTGAGCCTCTTCTTCTACTGTTTCTCGTTTCTGCTGTAACTCTATCAATGCATAAATTCTTCTTTGCATATCATTAGGTTCTTCCTGACAATCCTGAAAAAAATTGAATTACTGGGATGCCCAACTGAACAAGAAAAACTACATCAGTACCATATACTAATTGGAAAGGAGAAGTTCCAATTGCTTGTTTAACTGTTATTCTGTCTGCCCATAATGCATACTTTAGCATAGAATCCAATGATATTTTATTATGCTTCAGTAACTTCCTAATACTCTGAATGATATTTTTATTACATGACTCAGCTAACCCATTCCCCTGAGGATAATAAGGAGTTGAGTGTTTCAACAGGATACCATTCTTTTCACAAAATGATACCATAGCCTTTAATTTAAATTCCTTAGCATTCTCAGTCATTATTTTCTGTGGACATCCAAATCTACTAAGAATATTTTCTTCAATAAAATCTATGATCACCTTATCTGTGGCATTCCTTGTGGGAATAGCTTCTACCCACTTAGTAAAGAAATATATAGCAGTCAAAATCCACTTATACTGCCCTGAAGAAGATGGATTTATCTCTCCTATGAAATCCAAACCCCACTGCTGAAAAGGGGCATTAACTGCAATTGATTTTAAAGGTAATGACAACAACTTTTGTTTACTAGCAAATTTCTGACAAGGGATACATGATCTTATCTGTTGATATACATCTGAAAATAAAGAGGGCCAATAATATCATGCTCTAAGAATTTTATATGTTGTTTCCTTCCAATACTTATGTCCTCCACATGCACCTTCATGGGATTTAGAGATTACACCTTCAATTTTTGGTTTATCCAAACATCTGAGCAAAATACCTCCTGGATATTTCCAAAACAACTGTTGTTCTATCAAACAGTATTTAGTAGTTTTCAATTTTAAAGACCTAGCAGCTTTCTTGTCTAAATGTTCTGGACATTGCAAGTACAAAAGAAAATGCACAATATCTGCATACCATGTGGATTCTGCATAGTGATCCATAATCTTTTCTTTCTCCTGCTCTGCTTGAACTTCTTCCTGTGCTGACTATTCTGCCATGAGATGTAGACCTAAAGCTTGGAAATTTGAATCAGATAGCAATTTAGCTAGACCTTGTCCCTTTACTAGCTTTGTAGGTATGATATCCACATCATATTCCATGATTTTAGCAATCCACTTCCCTCCTTTTCCCTCACTGACAGGCTAAGTCAAAACATCTTTTATGACAGCATTAGGCACATAAGCTATAACTTTGGAATGCAAAACATAAATTCTGAAAATTTTCAAAGCTTTTACCAAAGAGTAAGCCTGCTTCTCCAAAATGATGTATTTTGACTCAGAACCTCTGAGAGTTTTGCTAAAAAATGCAATAGGCTGTTCAAGACCATCCTTATTCTTCTGTAATAAAACAGCAGCCAATGTATCTTCAGATGCAAAAGAAAAAGTTAGAAATTCCTTTGTAAAATCTGGAGTTACTAATATTGGAGCTTCAGTAAGAGCCATCTTAATTTTTTCAAATGAGTTCTTTGCTTCTATAGTCCACTTGACCTCTTGATCTTTCTTCAACATGGTTGTAATCTGTTTGATAGTCTCAGCAAATTTGGTATGAACCAACGCAAAAAATTGATTTTACCAATGAAAGATTGTACATCCTTTTTGCTCCTTGGTAAACTTATTTTCAGTATTGCTTTCACCCTTTCCGGATCAATCCTTATACCATCAGCTAAAACTAAATGACCCAATAATTTACCTTCTTGTACAGCAAAATGTGATTTCTTTGGATTAAGAGATAAAGCATATTTTCTGCATTTCAAAAAAGTTTGTTTTAAGTGTTTTAGATGCTCATCATCTGATTGTGAAAAGACTGTAATGTCATCATCTAAGTAAATCACTACAAACTTATCTCTTTCCCCTACAAAGGCTATGTCCATAGCTCTTTGAAAAGTTGCTCCAGCATTGATTAATCCAAAAGGCATTTTATCATACATGAAAGTTCCCCAGGGAGTAGTAAAAGTTGTTTTTTCTTTATCACGAAGATGCATGGCAATTTGATTATACCTTGAAAAAACATCAACCATAGAAATTCTTTGTGCACCAACCACCTTCTGCAATATTTCTTCTATTTTTGGTAAAGGGTAATTATCCTTCAATGAAGACCTATTCATATTTCTAAAATCAACACACAAACTGATTTCACCATTCTTTTTCCTGACAAGAACTAAATTGGCAACCCATGAAGAATACCTGAGGGGAACAATGATCTTAGCATCTAATAACTTTTTCACCTCCTTTTCAATAACAGGAAACAAAGCTAGACTTATCCTCCTTAATTTTTGTCTAAAAGGTTTAACATTTGGTTTTAAAGGCACTTTATGCTGTATAATTCCAGTATCATATGTTTTCAAATCTTCATATGACCAAGCAAAAATATCAACGTACTCTTTTAACAACTTAATGTACCTGTTCCTCTGCTCTGCTGTGAGTGCTTTTGAAATCTTCACCATTTTAGGATGTTCAGGGGTGCCAATATTGCAGTCCACCGCATTTTCTTCTGAAGACTGTACAATAGGTTTTAAAGGTGTATCATCTTTTGAAAATATTCTCTCTAATGGCACCAAACCTTTAGGAATGAAATTACTTTTAAGTTCAATAATCTTGTGACCAACAATCTCATTTTCTGCAATATCTTCAAAATATTCAACCTCATCATCTTATTCTTGATCAATTAGGGAATTGGAAAACTCACCTGTCAGCTCTAAAAACCTTTTTATTTCAATGTCATCTTCAAAAAAATTCCACTGCCTTACATTATCAGGCACAGAAGGTCTGTACCTAACCTCAATAGGATATTTTAGCTGTGTTGTTTTGGGAATCCTAAAATGTGTGGCTGCTAGGGCCAAAGAATCAATAGTTTGGTTATGATCCCTAGGAATATAAGTGATGTTAAAAGCCACAAAATAATTGTCTATCATATCCCATACTTGATTACGGTACACTTTCAGCAAATCTTGTTTCACTTGATAGTTGTTCCTCACCTGCTGAACAACCAACTCGGAGTCGCCATATACAGAAATCTGTTGAATGCCTACATATTTTACAGCTTTCAAACCTAACAATAGAGCTTCATATTGTACAGTATTATTGGTGGTAATAAATTCCAATTTATACATTAACTTTACTGTTTCACCACCAGGAGATATTAAAAGAACCCTTGCTCCAGCACCTTCCCTACAGGATGATCCATCAAAATATAATTGCCAAAGTTCATCTTCTTGTTCCCTAGTCCATTTTACTGGCTTTTCCTTTTCAACCTATAATAAACTAGCAGTATTATCATCATCACTAAAATGCAACATACAAGTACCCAAATCCTTGTTAACAACATACAAAGGATGATTTATAGGGTTCTTGCAATCTGTCACAATATAGGCAAATTGTAACTCTCTATATAACCTTATGTTTTCTCCTCCAAAAATAGGAATAGTAGCATATGTTAAATCCATCTGTAGTGTTCCACCAACTTTCTTGGCCCATGATCTAGAGAGGAGCAGTCCAAACTTAGGTGTAATGTCTGCTACTACCACATCCATAATCACACTCTTCATCGGTAGCTAAGCTAAACTGACAACCATATCTTTAATCACTCCTAAACATTTTACAGCTTGTGAATCAAAAGCATACAAATCATGATAAGGTTTTGTTATACTCAAACCTAAAGCCTCCATGACAGCTTTTGGCATTAGGTTATGTGATGCTCCTGAATCCAAAAGACAATTATGTATCATATGTTCATGAATAGTTAGTGTGATGTAAAAAGGAGGTGATGCAGCTGCTTCATTTTCAGTTTTTTCTGCCAAGGCTGATCCAATAAAGATTTTAGGACTTTCTTCTTGTAAATTCACTGTATCAGAGTGAGGCTGACTGTTTGCTGAACCAATCATTTTCAGAATTGAATTTTTATAAGAAGGATTCTTCATCAACTCGATGAAAGGCATAGGGATCTTGATTTTGCCTAATTCATTTTCCAGGTTAAAATTCTGCATACCTTTATTTACCTCTTCAACTTCCAGATTCTTCTTTGGTTTATCCTGAGTTTGTTTTTTCTCTAACACAGGATCAGACTGTTGTTTAGGAGGTACAACTACCTTTTTCTTTAGATTTTGAACTACTTGCTTTGGACCTGTCCTCAAATTTAAAGTTTTCTTTGGCTCAGTCTGGTATGTATCAGCAGTCACTTCAAGATTTAAATCATTTTATGTTTCAAACATATCAGCATGATAATATTTTGAGTTTAAAAACTCTTCTTCAGTGACAAAACCCTCAGTTAATTGCTCTCCAAAATAATTCATATCCTGGTCAATATCCTCAAAGAACACTTCCTCTTCAATTTATTCTTCATCAACTACATTATTTTGAAGTGGGGGTGGTACTTTCTAATCCTCTGTTTCTCCCCTTTCTTGTTGGATATCATTATTTCTTCTCTCTCGAGGAATGAAACGAGGCACAAACTGTCTTCTGAATTGGTTTCGATTATTAGGGTTTCTATCACACTCTTGAACAGGTTTGTTTGAATTCTTCTCTAATTCCAACTTATTTAATTTTGTTGTCAAGATCTTAACTAGCTTGGCCATTTCATCAATTTTCCCTTATATAGAGTGGGATGTTGGAACCCCTGGAGTTGCCTCTTTCTTTCCCTTCCTGTCATATATCTGTTGAGCTATATTTCCCTTCAATCGATTAGAAGCTAATATATTGGAATCCACTTCTAATGCTGCATCCTGCATGTTCAGTAAAGTAATAGGTCTTCATTCTCTTAAAAGTAGGGAAAATTCATGATCAAAAGCATTGGCATATGTGAGTTTTGCAGATGTTTCTGAAGGTTTAATCTCTGCAGGAATTCTGCCATACATTTGATTGAATCTCTTCGAAAAATCAGCTATGGTTTCATCCTTCTTTCTTCTAAGGGCTCCAAACTCAGTGATGTAATATGTGTGATCCTTAGTATCACCCCATTGTCTCATGAAAAGGTCCTGAAGCTCTTCTATGATAGTGATAGAATTTGCAGGAAACTCCCTGAACCATTTTCTGACCTCTCCATCAAGACTCTGTACAAACATCCTCATCCATACATCCTTGGCCTCAATATTCTAATTGTCAGCATAGCTGAGAAAAGCATCCCAATGCTCCTTAGCTGTAGTTTCACCTTGTCCATTAAACCTAGGCAGGTATTTTTGGTAATCACCCCCAGGAAGTGCATTCAAAGGCTGAGGAAAAACTAAGGGTGCATACCTATATGCCACCATTCGGTCCATCATGTCTAATGGCTGATTTTGGGCTGCCATCTTTAAGTTAACTGGTTTAGGTGATGGAAAAACTTGACTACAACTTGGATGAAATGGATTTTTACCAACTTTGAGATGGAATAAAGCGATTTTTCCAGGAGATATTGTCTTTGCTTTCTTAAAAGATTGAGGATTAGTGAAAACTTGAAAATTACCAACAGGAATTGTAGGCTTCAACCAAGATTACTCTTGTTCTTCTCCCCTCAGAACAGAAAAAGGTGATGAAATATCTAACTGATTAGGGTTACATAGGGCTGGTGATGACTGAGACCTTCTAATTTTCCTAGCTATTTTCAATATATGTTTTGGGTCTGAAACACCCAGGTGTAAAGGTTAACTAGGTATGTTTCTTGTTCCAACTCCCTTAGTAGCCACTGTGAAATACTAATGAAAAGTAGTCTTCTAAATTTGTTGGTTTAAGTTCACCTCTCAAAACCAGTGAAATGATAAGTATCCCAGGGAAAATAGGTTTTCAACTTCGTCCATGGAAACGGTGCCAAAGATGTTAGTGCCAGAAATTGTTCCCAAACTACAAGAGAACAAGCCAACACAATCTCAATAAACACAATAAAGTAAAATAGGGTTTTTTAGGGTTTTGGTTGAACAGTTTGAAGACAAGAGGGAAAACATTCATAAGACCAAAGAAAACACTAAATCATGAGCATTTGAATGACTGAGATGTATAACATATAAACCATTATCCAGCAGAATAAACACAATATTGAGTTTCACCCACAGTTAGCAAGAATTTCAAGCATAAAAACATTAAACAGGAAATGAATATACCAACATAGTAATTAACAAAAATTAGAAATGAAACCAGTCAATAATCAAAAGGGCATATAGTGCATATATTTCATAGTTCAGTCATCAAAAACACATAAGATTCTTTACACTTAGCTCATAAACAAAGCCTGGTAGCCTCCCCTTGTCAGCAAAAATCGAACCATTTGTCATCTTTCAGACTTACATTTATACTGTTCTTTCAAAAACAGTTACATAACTGAACCCTAACTACTTTTAGGTCATCTATCGAATTGTTCAATGTAAACTAACATTGTACAAAAATAAAATAAAATAACTTTTCAAACTAACAAATAACTACTCTCCTTAAAGAACTTTACTAGTCTTTTGCTGCTTCAGCTAATAGAGAAATTCCCTCCAAAGCCCGAACTTTCCTTCTAGCTTTCAAGTGGTCTGCTTCCAAGTCTGTAACCCTCTTTGTTAACTCTTCATTCTGCTGAGTCAGCTCCTGGATTGTCTGCCTTAATTCTGTAAACTGATTCTCTGTCTATCTTTTTCTTTTAAGAGCCTCTTTAGATACTGCCATCAATTCCTGGTGGTGACTGTTTACTTCCTCCAAGTCTTCTCTAAGTCTCCTATTTCCAACTACTAATCCATCATTGGTTTCATGCATATATTCAATTTGATGCTTGTGTTGCTGAATGCTCCTTTGTAGATTTTCCTTTTAAGAATCAATACATTTATCTCCTGATATTGTTTGCATTCGTTCAGGTATCCATGGTATTTTTAGCTTCTTGTATATTTCTTCATCCTCATTCATAAGATCTGTGAAGGTTACAGGAACTTCTGCCTATTCTTCATCTTCAATACTGCACTGAACTTCTTCTTCAATCATCTCTCTTTTCTCTATACAAGAATTATTTATATCATTCTGCTGCTGTTCCTGAATCATCTGTTTTCGAACCTCCATGAAAATGTCTGAAATCTCAGTATCAGTAAAGACTTATTTTTCTTTTCATACTATTGGTTTTTTACCTTTTATAACTTCTTTGTTATCATCTTCGCTATCTTCCAATTTCTCCTGAGGTGATGAATCTTCTATTACTGTAACCTTTTCATCAGCTAATTTGGGATTTAATAGCTTTTTCATGTTTAACCTAAGCTTGTTTTCGGCCTTGTCTTAGGTCTCCATACTACTCCAACCTCTCCTAACATTTTTTGAACCTTTCCTTGATTATTTATTGAAGAAAATTCAACAACCTTCATTCTTTTCCTTCTTGACATTGTTTCCTTTTCGAAATGAGTGTATACTTCTTGCTTAGAACAAACCCTAGCTTCATTATTAGCAAGAACTCTAACCTCATCAGATAGGTATTTTTCATCCTCTTCAGACAATATTGTAATGGGGCTCTACTTCTGCTCCTTAACCTCTTCCCTTACATTTTGATTTGATTCTGTAGGTAACATCTCATCCACTGGCTTAACTTCCTTCACCTCTGTCCGTAAAACTTTGCTTTCCTCAACATCAACTCGCTGTCCAAGCTCAATGTTTTCATTTTCGTGATTCGAAGCTTCTCCTGGTTTATTAGCTTCTTCATCTTTGACTATGACCTTCTTTTTGAGTTTCTTGATCATAATTTGACCCTTATCCATCTGTCTCTTCTGAGACTAATCCTCCTTCTTAGTTTTGAAACCTAACCAAAATAAGAAGTACTCCCATGTCTTCTCTCTTTTCTGCAATACAGTACTTATGATCAGTTTTATGAGCCCATGGTGAAAAACGGATTGTTTTTTATTATCTTGGTGTTCTTTCACCCTACATGACATCTTTTGTAAGCTTCTCAAAAAGAAGAAAGGAAGATTCATTTTAGATTTATGACTGAGATCTACAACAGAATTGTCGACTCCACTGCAGCCAAAGGATTCTGAGTTCCACTGCTCCAAAGACTTCTGTATAAACTCCACCAGCATAACTTTGCTCTTCAAGTGCATATATCAAACACCCTCCCCAAGGCCTGTATTTATAGTTGGTGAAATAAGGCAGTTTTGAAGGTTGAGGAGGTTGAGACAATTAATGAGATTAAGGCAAATGGATTAACTAATCTCAACTAATCACGTGTTTTTATTTTTAATGTCAAAGGTACGTATCCGCGGGTATCAAGACTAGCAACCCGTGTATGATCCGCGAGTTGCTCTAAAGGCAATCCGCGTATACATATATACGCGACATGCAATAACTGATACTCACGTATGACACGCAAGTTGCATATATAAAGAGTCACGTATATGACTTGACATAGCAAAAGGGTAAAAATAACCAGCTGGATGGATGATGAATGTAGTTCATAATAAGCCCATCTATAGTGTTTTGGGCAACCCTCAATCCATAGATGTCCTTTTGTGTGCCAATATGAGGGATGTCGACACTCGGACAGAGAGGTGCCATTCAGGTGGATAACATGAAGGAATCTAAAATGATACCTAAACACAAAGGCAAATCTCCCCTCACATGTGACATAGCTTTGTAATATTTTGATAGGCTCAACCCACTCAGGTTTAAAGTTTTGAATAGGAACACCTTTTCCCCAGTCTGCCACTACACTTGGAAGCAGATATCTCTGAGCATCAAAGGTGAAGGGCAGCTTTTTGAACCAAAATTCTCCATCATCCAAAATTTCTGTTACTTCTACTAGTAACTCCCTGGTTAGTTTGAACTTCAAAGTGTCAAAAGACACTACATCCTTGTCTAAACATTGAGAAAACTTGCAAGAAACCTCTAAATGATAACCTTCAATCTTTTCGAAGAACACTAACCATCCTACTTCTGCAAACAATTGTGCACAATCTAGAAAGTTTTTGACCCAACTTAAGTCTAAGGGTTCTGCTCTATTGGTCCTTCCACTCTTTTTCATTTTGAAATATTGTCAAACAGCTTCTATAAATACAACACACTCTAACTGTCTTTTAAGTTGGACAACACTTTTAACTTCATGACTGAGCATCCATCATTTAGTATCAATTAGGCTTAACAACTAATAATCTGCCCTCAATTCAGTCATTAATCTTCTATTTAGAAAAAACCCAAATTAATAAAACTTGGAAATCAGTTCGCAGCCTACCTGTAAAAAGACTAATCCAGCTGCCGGAATCCTATTCTCCTGTCTGTCAGGTGTCGAACTGCATGCCCCAATCTTCTCTGACTGTTTTGACACTCCAGATGACCGCTCCCCAAAGCCCTAATTTTACTCTGTTTCAAAATTCCAATTTTCAAGTACTAATTTTTCGCCACGATCTCCACCTGCTCTACGTGCATTTCAGGAAAAACGTGATTCGAAACGCCTTTGTCTCATTATGGTCTGCTATCATTATTGCAACAGCTCTGCTAGAAACCGCCATAATTTGCCTTCATGGTGATATTCACACCTGTCACAATGAATAATATTTGAATGTTGGCGCGGTATCAGCGCCTCCCGTCACTAACAACTAATCTTTCCTAGCATCAGCGATCGGAACCCCAAGACTAAATGTTGTCGCAGTCTCGATGATTTAAACCACTAGCTCCGCGATCAGCAGTCAGAAGCTCTAGCAACTATCTCATTGGAGCTTTATACCAGAATGTTGCCGCAGTGTCGGCGACATAAACCACTAGCTTCACGATCGACGATCGGAAGCTCTATCAACTATCTCATTGGCGCTTTAAACCACTATGCTGCCATAGTGTCGACGACATAAACCACTAGCTTCGCGATCAGCGACAGGAAGCTCTATCAACTATCTCATTAGAGCTTTATACCGGAATCGGCGACATAAACCACTAGATTCGCGATCGACGATCGGAAGCTCTATCAACTATCTCGTCGGAGCTTTATACCGGAATGTTGCCACAGTGTCGGCGACATAAACCACTATCTTTGCGATCGGTGATCGAAAGCTCTATCAACTATCTCGTCGGAGCTTTATACCCCTAGGCTATCGCAGTGTCGACGACACAGAGAACTAAATCTATGAAACGTTGAATGATGATTTTTAACTTACACGACTTTCTTGTAGCACCTGTGTGCATTTGTTTTTGGCTTGCGCTACAAGAAAATTCAAGTTAATGAATTTCAAAAATTAATTTCGTGATATAGGTTTAAACTTGGTTTAGGAGTCCTAATTAAACTTTTTATTTTATTTTTTAGACTTTTTAATCCATATAAGCCTTATATAAGCCCTTTGATTATGAAATCAAACCAAAACTTGTAAAAATAAACTAAAAAATCAAATAACATGAAAGCTAAAGGGAAAAAACTCAAACTATCCCAATCAACAAAATTTCCTAGGAATAAAGAGTAAAACCAAACTTCAAAACATAAACAAAAGTATTAAAAGATGGAAAACAAAAACATGACCTAACAGAACCCAAAGGGTGGAAGTGTCCTCATATTTCTATATAGTTTGGATAGCACTCCACCACTTCATATGATTAGTAGAAAATGAAGCGAAATATCTTAGATGAATATATCCCAGATGAGGAACTCGATTGGAGCGGACATCCATGAAACATGCTTTTTCTTGCAAATACAATTCACATAGCAGTTTATGTTTTGAAAAATTGCTCTTGATGAAGGTGTCCATGAATTGAGGAGTTGACACTATCTGGTAGGGCCTCCCTTCTTTTAAAGCTTTGATTTTGAACAGAGTCATATGCTCATGCAAAAACACTAAATAATATGGAGATGGAGCTCTACAGTGTAACAGTTCCTGAGTTAAACTATACATTTGCTTCTTTTCTTTCTTTGAGGGCTCAAGCTTCCTTAACTCCTTTAGCTCCTTTATCAAATATTCCCATTGGAATTTTTGGAATATTAGTTCTTCAACCCATTTATCCTTAATCTCTTGAACAATCATCCTGTGTTCAGGCAGGGAAATCATCCCCTTCTCACTCAGAATGGCAGGATACCTCCATTTACTCATCTCAAGTTGTAACAGGGAGAGCTCCTTTTTCAACTCTTGTTTTTTTTCTCCTCTTTTATCTTTTCCTTCTCCTTTATCGAATACAATAATTTCATTCTCAATTTTTCTCATTGGGGGTGAGTCCTGTGTTTCAGCAATCTTACCTTATATTACCAACTAAGCAGCTTATGTTTGTGTTGTTGCTTCGACAACCAATTTTAGGAATGCTAGTTCTTGTGTGACAGGATCCATCTTTTGTGCTCCAATCTAAACAACTTTTGTTTGTGTTGTTGTTTTGGTGTCTGGTTTTGAGAATGTTGGTTCTTGTACAACAACATCTTGTCTTTCTACTTCAGTCCCAACAACTTCTGTTTGAGTTGTTGCTTCAACAATGCATTTTAGGAATCTTGGTTCTTATGTAACAACATCTTGTTCTGTAAATATTTCAGTTCCTTTAGACTGCTGAGATTGTTCTTGGAGAATTTTAGTATCTCTTGATTATTGAGGTTGTTATGAAAATAATTCAGTGTCTCCTGACTGCTAAGACTGGTCTGGAAGTAATTTAGTGTCCCCTCACTATTGAGACTGTATTTATTCACGTTCTTGTAACTCCTGACCAAGGGTTATATTCAACTCTGGCTCCTTTTCCTCCATTGATTCTGTTGTTGGTATCTCACTTCTCCCTTGCCTTGATTGTGCAAGTTCCCATGATGACACAGTTTAAATAAATCTCTGCATTATCGGCATAACCGTTCATCATGTCCCCAATCTTTGAAACAGAAGGTGGATTTTCCAATTGGTCAGCAAGTTCAGCCAATGTGTTGAAGCTTCACACTGTCTTCTTTCCAAATGCTTCTTTCAACCCTTACACTTCTTCTCTGAGTGTTTGTACTTCTTCTTTCAACAACTCATTCTAAAAAACAAAGTTTTCAATTTGAGGTTTATTTGCAGCAGGTTCTTATGAGGTGGTGGATTCTAGAATTACATTACCCTCTGGTTCTTGTGTTACAGGGCGTTATCGAGGTTTTAGAATAGGAATTTCAAAAAAAAATTCCTCTGCTGCAGTAGAAGCTCTAATTCTCTTTCTTTTTG
Source organism: Pseudotsuga menziesii (assembly GCA_001517045.1). NCBI lineage: Eukaryota > Viridiplantae > Streptophyta > Pinopsida > Pinales > Pinaceae > Pseudotsuga > Pseudotsuga menziesii. The sequence goes on along the minus strand of LPNX010789583.1, from coordinate 53,124 downwards.
CGGGACCAGAATACTAACCTTTCATACTTGATATCTTCCTTCTTCTTTATGACACACGAGGGGTAAAAGATTCTCCTGTTCCAACAAGAAATTCCTCTTCTTGAATTATAGTTCCCCTTATTTTAGGAGAAGATTCAATGTTCAAAACTTCCACATCTCCTTCCCTCATTGCCCCTGCATGATATTCTATTTTATGCACTGGGATCCTACTCGAATCCTGAGGGTTTAAGCCCTAAAACTCTTCTCTCATTGTAGCTTCTTCTCCTATTGCAAATTTTGAAGCTACAACTTCCACTGTCACAGCTTCTATAGTTGCTCTAGCTTTAGCTTCTACTGTTGTAGCTACTAATATTACATTTTCTTATGCCGTCGCTACCACCGTAGTCGCCTCTTCCACAGGTTTTGCTACTATTGTAGCTTCCCCTAAACCTTCCTCCTGAACATTTTCCAATTCTTTATATTCTCTATCCCTCCCCCAGCTGATTCTAAGGAGATATGTTCAGCATCCCCTTCTTCAATACCTCTTGCTTCCACTGCACGTCCCCGATTTACCCCTACCCCAGCAATAAATTATTCCCATGTTTGATTTATACGGGATAAAGCTCTCAGAACAAATAATTTAATAAGTCCATGGTTTGTAACAGAGGATAATGAATGCCGAGACATTCTCACATAATGGGCCATGTTCTGTAGGGTTCTTAAAAGATAAAATGGCATATTAAGCAATCTACCATGGCGCAAATGAGAAAGTAGAAAAAAAATCATAAGGATAAACAACTCGGTACCTTCCCTCACAGGTGATGTATCTCTTTAAAAAGATTGTGACTTGATCCCAAGGCCTTGGAAGTCTTTCCAATGTTGTTCCTCTGGACCTCGGATGCGCACTCTCTCATGCTGCAAAAAAGTACTCTATTGCAGTCGAATTGTGCCTCTTTCGGAAAAACCATCTCCTTCCAGTTCTGGGTAACCTTGTAACCTGTGCCAAAGCCACCTCTGAAACGCCTATCCTCAATCCTCTAATCTCGAAATGGGTTTCGGTCAAGTTCATAGCAAATTGAAGTGTCATCTCATGGAAGCCATTTAATCTCTGAAAATATTCTATCCTTCCGACTTCCTTAAAGATAACAAAAACTTCTTTGTTTCCATGTATAGAATCTGTGTTTTCGAGAACATGTCTTACTGGAAGACCCATAATGTCTTTCTTCTGCAAGCTCTAATGGTGAATGAAATAGCTACCAGTTTCAAACCCAGGAGTCACAACATGCAAGAACAATCAATGGATAGTTGGGGTTCATGTGGGTATTTTTAGAAAGTTGTCGCAGTTATGGAGTAAGATAGTTTAACATGTTATCGCACAGATTGGATGGAGTGGCGGTCGTTAATTAAGTACGGGTGGGGTATTTGACATGCTTCTCTTATAGGTTGATTGGTTACAGGTTGTAGAGAGGGACTAAAAGACATGGTTAAATCATTATTGTTATATCAATTCATTCCTAATCATGCCTATAGTAAGAAGTCGTACCTTTTCATTGTCATGTTGCACCGTCATCTTTCCAAGGTGTCTTCCCTTCATTTCCTTTGTGCCATGAGTAGGTTGAATACTTGGCATAAATTGCAAGGATGCGTGGAAGATAGATGGACTCTTTGGCGTTCTTCTCAAGAACTGTAGCAGAGTGATGGAATTATAGTAGAATTTTGTTGCAAAGCATAAAGGTTTAGGGGAAAATCCACTTGAGATAAGGCGGAAATCAAGTGAAATTTAGCGAAAATGTTGGTAGAGTTTCAATCGAAAGATTGGTGGAGTTTCAGTAAAAAGTGGAAATATTGGCGAAGTTTCAGCGAAAAGAAATGGACAATTTATTGGAGCTTCAGCGAGAAAATCAAATGGAATTTTGGTGAAAATACGAGGAGAGTGACATATGTTTGATAAAGGTCTGAAATTTTATTCACTTTTCCTTACAAGGAGTCATCCAGTTTGAGAAGGCTCATCTAGAATTTCCACAATCGCTTGGCCCAACCCGACTGCTTCCCTCCGATTGAACCTTCTCACGTATTCCTGTACACAATTCTTTAAAAAAACAATAAAATCTTAAAAGAACAAAATCAACAATTTATGTATATACAAAATTCTATGTGGAATTACAGTAGAATTTAGGGATTATGGGAAAACCCCTCCTCCTGTATCAGTTGGAAATTTGGATCAGCTGCAACACGAGAAATGAACGCATCTTTTGAAATAGGCTTATGATAAAGTCGTAGTTAATGACCATTAGCAAAAAAGGTGTTTGATTTTCATCAAGATGGTTCTGTTGTCGAATACCTTGTCTATTATGTACGGTCCCGACCATCTTGTACACAATTTCCCCTTAAAATCCTTCTTGAACCGTGAATCATATAATAAATCCCAGTCTCCTTCACATAATATTTTCTTTTTTATGAATCTGGCATGCCATTTGGGGAGATGATGTTGAATTAATGTTGTCTGATGTACAACAACTGTGCAATTCTCATCTAATTCACTTAACTGATTCAATCAGTTCCTCTGAGCCTCTGTTAAGTCCACATTTGCTTCTATAGTTGTCTTCAAAGTTTTGATCTCAAATTCAATAGGAAAGGCAACATTCTTCTTGTATACCAGTTCATATGGAGAAAAACACGTAGTGTTGCACCATGTACTATGATATGACCATAATGCTTTTGGAAGTATTTTAGCCCAAATCTTTGTGGTGACTCTTTACTGTCTTTGTGAGGATAGCCTCAATTACCTTATTCATACTTTCCACCTTTCCATTGGCTTGTGGATGATATGGTGAGGTTATCGATGTTGAATATGATGTTTCTGCAATAGGGCTTCAATCTTACAGGACACAAAATTCAGTCCCCCATATGTTACTATTTCTTTGGTTACCCCAAAGCAAGTGAAGATCTCCTCATATAAGAAATACATCACTACTTGATCATTGGCCCTTACCAGAGCCACAACTTCCACCAACTTCGTCATATAGTCTATGCAAACCAAGATATAAGCTTTTTATTTTGAAGGAGGATTGACAGGCCCTACAAAATCCAGAGCCCACTTTTCAAAAGGTTCAACCACTAACTGTGGTTGAAGCGGAATTTCGTCCAATATGTTTGGGTGTCCCATCCTTTGGATTTTGTCGCAAGCTTGAACATATTTTTCTGCATCCTAGAACATGGTTGGGCAAAAATATCCCATCCTTAGTGCCTTATGACCAGTTATCTTATCGTCAAAATGTCCCCCATAGGGCTCATCATGGCATGCTTTCAGGATGTTGTGAATCTCATATTCTCTTACACATTCTAATTTCCAAATTTGGCCCTATAAAAGAGATGTCCTTCTATCCAGCAGTACCTAGCACTCTGTTGCACAATCCTTCTTTTCTCCCTCTTTGATAGGTGCACTGGGATATTTCCTACAACAAGATAGTTAGCAATATTTGCATACCACAGTGAATTAGCTAAAATTACAAATAAATGTTCATCAGTAAAAGAGTCCTCGACTGGAGAATTATCATCATTGTTTGTTAGTCGAGAAAGAAAATCAGCAACAACATTTTTTTTCGTGGTCTATCAATAATAGTAATATCAAACTCTTGCAATACCAACAACCATATAGTCACTTGAGCATTAGTAATAGGTTTATTCATTAAATATTTAATAGCTAAGTGATCAGTATGCACAAAAGTAGAATACCCAGTTTATAATGTTTGAATTTAATAATGGCATAAACAATATCAAAGAGGTCTTTTTTGTCACTGTGTAGTTTAGTTCAGCAGGGGCCAAATTCTTATTAACATAATAGATAACATATGGGCTATGGCCTTCTTGCTGACCCAACACTTCTCCAACAGCAGTATCTGAAGCATCAGAAGAAATGTGAAAAGGTAAGGCCCAATAGGACCTCTTAAAATAGGTGTTGTGTACAACCTTCTCTTTAGTTATGAAATATTGTATGGCATGCATTTGTTCAATTAAATTGTGCATCCTTCATTAACGATGTACAGTATCCCACATGTGCATCCTTAGAAAAAAATTCTATGAATCGTCTACAATAGCCAGCATGTCCAAGAAAACTATGTACCTCTTTTTGTGTTCTAGGAATAGGAATGTTTGCAATTACCTTTATTTTAACTAAGTCTACCTGGATTCTTGTAGCAGAGATCAAATGATGAAGAACTATTCCCTCACTCATTATCATGTGACACTTTTCAGTACTCATGGATAGGTGGGTCTGTTCACAACGTTCTAAAACTTTTTCCCAAATTTCTTAAAGCTTCGTCAAAACTACTACCATACGGAGTAAAATCATCCATAAATATCTCCATTCAATCGTTGACCATTTCAAAAAATATTTTGATTATAGCTTGCTGAAATGTAGCTAGTGCATTGCATAACCCAAAAGGAAGCACTCTATATGCAAAGATGCCCCAAGGACAAGTGAAGGTGGTTTTATCTTAATCTCTGGGGGTGATCTAGATCTGATTATATCCACTAAAACCATCTAGAAAGGAAAAGAATATTTTTCCAGAAAGGGTATCCAAAACCTGATTGATAAATGGTAGAGGGGCATGGTATTTTGTGTTGCCTTGTTCAATTCTCTCTGGTATACACAAAATCGCCACTTCCCATTTTTCTTAGGTATGATCACTAGTGGGGAAACCCACTAGATATCTGAAATAGGATAGATGAATCCTACCTCCAAGATTTTTTGAATCTCTTCTTTCACAATTTCTCTTAAGTTTGGGTTCATTCTTCATTGAGGCTGGCATACTAGCCTATAATCATTTTTTATATAGATGTGGTGAGTACATAGTCCTGAGGGAATACCTCTCATGTCTGTATAATCCCACACAAGAGCACCCTTATGCTTTTTCAACAATGTAACCAGACGTTCCAGTTCTTGGGGCGCAAGATTAGGATCAATATTCAGGGTTTTTCCAACCTCGATTTCTACTGGATTTATTTTTGAGTTCTTAATTACTGAGACTATTTTGACATTACTGACTAGGGTCTCTTCAATGAGTTCTTCTTGTTTGAGTTTAATTAAGGTACTATCCAATATTTGATATGCGTATTTGGTGATAGACATTGGTTCACTAATGAAACTGCATATTGCATCATCCTAGATTTCATTTTTAAAGGTCAATGCCCTTCCTATGGATAACAAAGGTTGGGCATTTTCTTCTTCCTCCAAATCTACCCATAATGGAGTATCAGTATCTGGACTATGTCTTGATGGAGGATATAAAGTCAAGATTTTATTATTGGTTCCATAAGATATTGTCATAGATATTGATCTACAATTGATATATGCATCTGTTGTTTCCAATCATGGTCTCCCCAAAATTAATGGATTCCCCCCAAGTGTGATTTAGGATGCAAAACAAGGAAGTATGAAGGATATTACCATGAGTCGACGATGACTATCAAGTCATCCAAGATTCCCTCGGGTATGATCGTAGACGTATCAACCAATTCTAATATGCTAGGGGTAGGACTGAGATCAGTAAGTCCTAACTTCTTTACAGTCTCAATGGTCATAACGTTTATTGCTACAACTAAATCAACCAAAACGTTGGGAATCTGGGTATTCCCAATATATATTGTGAGAGTAGGATTACTTGGGTCATCATATTTGGCCAGTGGAGCCTTTCCCAGCATTAGTTCAGGCAACTTCCCCACTACATGAATTGTAGGAGGATCCTTAGGCTTCCTTTCTGGATTTGTCACAGACAGGTCCCTAACAATTTTGGCGTAGATAGGTACATCATGTAAGGCTTGTAATAGTGGAATCTTAACATAAAGGTTCTTCAACTCTCCTAGGAGATTAAAAAGAGGTTGTTCCACTATCTTGTGTAAGGCCAAGCGTTCAAGATATGCTGGTTCTCTCGAAAATTGTGTAGGTTGGTATATGTTTCTACAAGTGTTTCAGCTGGTGTTTTAGCATCCTAAATAATGAGGATTGTTGTACTGACTGGGTTCTTAAATTATTCATTCCTTCTTTCTTTAGTCATAGGGTATGGAACATCCTCAATGACAATAGGTTCTACTATCCTCCCGGATTGTAAATGTAACTCATTACATGGAATGGAAGTAATAGAATAATATTGCATGTTTGATGTTTCAAATTGATGTATTGCCTTATTGTTGGGGTTAGTGATATGTTGAACAAATAGTTGAGGGTGAAGTGGTGGATTAATTGGTACAACATTATTAGGGAGTTGCAGCTGTGGTTGCTGATGCTGTGGCTGAGGAGCTTGATTGTGAGGAAACTGATTTCCTGGATAAGGATTTCTCCAACCATGGGACCAAGGGCCCTATGGGTTAGTGTGTGGTGCCCATGGCGTCCAAGGGGTAGGATTTTTCATTGTAGGCTGAGTAGGTAGATTCCATTGAGTCTTGGGATAAGAATAGTGTGGATGAAACTGATTATTCATGTTACTCCAAGAATTAAAAGATGTAGGGTTTGGATTCATACATGGTCCAAGGAAAAATTCTTGGAGTTGCAATTTCAAGTGGACTAAGTCATCATCCCTATATCCGACAATTTGAAACACATTAAGGTTGAAAATTTTGTCATGGTTCCAAATAAATCGAAAGAAGGTGTAGTATACCCTGCTTAATGTATGGTCCTGCAAAGTATTGTCATAGGAAGCCTCTTGAAACCTGTCATCCAGAACATTAAATCTACACTATAACCACTCAAGCAACTCCCCAACAAACTGGACTAAAAATATCACCACATGAAAGCCAAAATGACTCTCACCTTTGGTTCTCTACTGCTAAATTTTTTCCTTTCAACCATATCTCCATGATCCCCACCTAATCTCAAAAAGGGACTACCATGTTGTTTTGGCCACGCTAGGGCCAAGAACAACTCTAAAGCATTGTTTGACCTGAACTGTGTTCCACCTTTTCGTTTGGGGTTGTCACCCTGTTGTCTTCATCTTCTTCACAAAGCTGTGAACTATTTGTTTTGTTGCGGTATGCAGTGGTTGGTCTTCGGACTATTGAGAGTAGGATTAGAGGCTGGGTATGCTTGAGAAAACTGGTGTTTGAGGTCACCAGCTTGGCATTTAGCCTTTCCTAGCTCCTTGACAACCTGATAAACCCTACTATGTGGGCTTGGCTGATTGGTGTACCTTGGCTATGTGTAAACCTATTTTGACCCTTATTCCTTGACGAATCATGTCCAGCTCAGGGGTGGGAATGTTGCTGAGAGATTGATGAGCACGCTGGCCTATGGTTGGGTGGAACGTTGCAGCGATGTAGCTGGTTGCGGGACGAGTTCTTATCAGATGAGTATTCTTAACTATTTCGTATCTGCATTTATATTTAATGATTGATGAATATGATGAACATGTGGCACGCTTGAATGAATGTATGTTTTCTTCCGCTATGTATATGAAGGATTATGCATCTTAGTATGTATTATGTTTAAGCTTTTTATTTCAACATTATATGCCTGTTCATGATCATGGGGCTGTTTGCCCGTATGTTTGGTGTTAGTAGCGTCTTCTTCGCTGGTCAGAGGGTCGGGGACGTTACAGTGTGGTATTAGAGCTCAGGCTGTAGCATGGGCCTGAATGGGCCATGACAGATCAGATAACAGGGGCAGGTTGCCTACTGTCCAGAAGAAACCAGGAAAAGATGGGTGAAGACAAGAAAACTCATAAAAGTTCTAAGTTCCAAAACTATCGGCCCATCGGAGCACTTAGTGGGAAGGCCACCCGACGGATAGTTGATCCGACGGTCGATGCGATGGAAGGCTACAGAGGAGAAATTTTGGAAAATTTCTAAGTGTTTGGTCATTGGCACATCAAAAGGCTTAGACGGATGGAGTGCCGATGCTTAGCTAATTGATCGTCATCGTTGCGGATAGCTAGACCACTATGCCTCCAACGGATAGATCCTACGACCGCCGACACCATAAAGAAAGTTTAAAAAATTTTCTAAGGCCCGAAATTGTCGGCCATCAAAAGAAGTTACTGGTTCGTGCGTCCGCCGTTGTGGAAGCCTAGAGCACTATCCTTCCAATGAGAAGACGTTCTGATTGTCGATGCTGATCAAGTTATGCTTCAGCCGTCAATCGAAACATTTAACGGATTGGGGCGCCGATCGAAAATGACGATCCGCCGTTGCGGCTGCTGATTGAACTATTTCGTTGATGAATAGAAGATAGTTGAACCGATGAAGTTCGGAAAGGAAGAGAGAGAAGAAGAATTTTGAAAATTTTTCTAAGTCCGACCAATGGCGATCAGCGGAAGATAGTTGTTCTCATTACCGACGGTTAGACAAGGAAACTACCGATGAACACCGGCAAGAGTTAGTTGAATGGGTTGCCGCCATTGCGACTGGCTTGGGGACTAAAATGCCGATGCAGTAGTGCTAGTGGTTTCGACCGCCGACAGAAAAAGAAAGTTTCAAAATTTTGTTTAAGTCTTGGAATCATCGGCAGAGATTAATTGATCGAGCACACATCATTGCGGATGGCTAGAGCACTATGCTTTCGACGCATAGAGCCTGCGACCGCCGACGCCGGGGAATTTTGGAAAATTCGAAGAAGTAACAGGACCGTCGACGATCGATGACAATTAGTTGATCACATCGCCAATGCACAGCTGATCATGTTGTCGATGCGACAAAACTTGACGACTACAGCGGAAGGAATTAGTGGAACAAAGCACCGCCATTGTAGAAGCCTAGTTCACTAACCCTCCAACGGTTATAGATTCCACTTGCTGATGCCGTGGTGGTTGTCAGTTGACACGATGACGTATAAGGGAAGATGGAGCTGATGGAGTCAGCGGAACATAAGGGAAACTCCCACCGACAAATAGTTAACTGAATCAGCGAAACATAAAAATTTTCAAAATTGTTCTAAGTCATGGAACCATCGGTCATCGGTGATGGTTAGTTGATCACATCGTCGATGATCAGAGGATGCGGTCGCCTATGAGCTTCGTCAAAGTTTGTTGAACATCTGCCGTTGCGAAGATCGAGAAGACTAACCACCCAACGGGGAGTGCATCCGAGCGGTCTCTAAAGGCTTTGACCATCGACAAAGTCAGGAGCTGCGGAAGACTTAGTTTGATTGTGGGCCGCCATTACAGAAGGCTTGATGACTAATCGTTCGATGCATAGGGAACCCGGTCGCCGACACAACAGGTTATCCTATGCTATCGCCGATGAAGTTCAGGACGATAGACTATTGTAGGGCCGATATAGCTTCAATTTAGAAGTTTCAGCCGTCGAAGAAAATGTTGGAAAGTTTTGAAGATTTTTGTATAAGGTCATCGGAGAAGTATTAAGGTTCAGATCGCCGATCGGAAGGAAAAGGAAGATTGTAAGCCCATTGTTGTGGCTACCCAAAGGACTGTGTGCCCAATGAGTAGTGGTTGACATCGTCGATCGGACACTTAGTCGGTTTGCCCACATAAATCATAGTAAGATTTCTTTTCGTCGTTGCAGCTGCTCAAGCAACTGCACACCCGATGAACAGTTGATTTGCTCGTTGATACAGATCAGGAGTTTAGTTGTTTTGCCACTGAAATGTCAGAGAGGAATAATGGAACAGTCCGCCGATGAGTGGCGAGGGAATTAGTCGATTTGATCGCCAAAACATCAGAAAGATTTAAAGGTTTATGAGTCCACCATTGTGGCTGTGAGTCGGATTATCATTCCGACGATTAGTGTTCCAGTCGTCGACGCTTAGTGGTATCAGTTTTCGACCCCCAATGAGTTGTTTAGCCATGGAATCCACAGACGGTTTACCATGCACTGTTGCGGAAGTATAAACAACTAGCCACCCAATGCTCAGAGTTTCCGACTGCCGATGCACAGTCCTCGGCATCACCGATGAGCGTGGGGAAAATTAGAGTTTTGGCCGCCATAACGTCGAAAACTTACTTGGAAAGAGACCCGATGGGCAGAAAGAAAAAGTGGGGTTTTAAGTGGATTTTTCAAGCAGTTTTCAACTATTTCCAGTGGAATTTTTTAGCAAATTCCAACTATTTTTCAGTGGATTTCAGCAGACTGTCAGTGGATTGCAGGGCTGGAAAGGAAGAAAATTCCAGGGAATAAGGGAGAGTCACCAGAATCTGAGTGTGGAGCAGCAAAGTGCTAGTGATTGCTTGAAAAGCAATGTGTTGCTGTCAATATGGACAAATCTAGAAATTGCATGCCTAGAGGTAGCAAGACCATGAAGTCAAACCAGCTGTTGTGTGGAAGAGGAGTTTCATGCAAGGATGTGGGACTTGAAAAGGGAAGTTTCCTTAAACCCTATCTTGCTGATTATAACTACATTTCATAAGTTCTGAACATGAAATGTATGAGGATATTCTTTGCATGCATAGGACATTGAGGATTATACATTTACAATGAACCACTAATGATAGTTATTCCATTGGTGTTGGCATTAGTGGAAGGACCAACGACAACATGGACATGACTAAATATGTTGTTGATGCTGACAAATGTGACTAGAAACCCTATGGAGAAAGGGGTAAGGCAACGAGTCCAGGATCAAAAGTTGGTGAAACACTTCTGCAATCTCCTGCAAAGGACCAACCAAACTGGTAATGCCAAGGGTGTAAGTAGGACCCATGAAGGTAAGAGTTTGACTATGACAAATTCCATGGAGTGGTTAAGGTAAGAGACCTCATACCATGTGGATATTTGAATGTTATACTACATTCATATAGAAATGTGTCATGCATGTATATGTTGATTGAGCTTAGTAGCCCAAGGAAAGTAAGTACTGATGATCTTGATTATAGTAATGCATCCTATATGAAGTAGTCATGGTTAGGCCATGCATGGTGTGTTGAATGCATAGTATTCCTAAATCAATGCAAGGTAGCATTGAATGGATATGCATTAAAATATTTTATGAATCTTGTAGCCATGCATTGAATGGATGCATATGAAGGGTGTGAGTGACTGATTGCATAAATATAGGTGCAAATGTTGTGATGCATTGCATGAATGCATTGAGATAAGTGCATGTGATATTATGAATAGCTAATGGTTGAAATGATGAATTGATGACAATTCAGGAACCATTTCAAAGGTTTTTATGAATGCAGGATAGTAAGTGCATGAAGAGGATAGTCATGATCAATTGGCCACCGAAAATACTCTATGGACGGGCTAGGTGGTACAATGATACGCTTGTGAAGTAAGAAGTATCTAAACAATCCATTTAAATTGCATAAATGATGTGACTATACCTTGCAAATTTTATGATTACGTGAAGTAAATGAGTTTTGACAATGTTGATGTGATTAACAGCTGGAAATATTTGAATTTTATAAATTCTGAAAATGCTTCAGTGATTATTGCAGCAATGAAAAGGTTATATGCATCAAGACTTACCAAGTGTTTGGTTGATTGAAATTCAGGTTTTAGGTAGATTGTTTGGGGCATGGCAAAGTGGGTAAGACCATGACAAAGACCGGAATATAACATGTTAAAGAGCCAAACCTCATGAGAAGAGTCTCATGGCTGTGATAATAGTTTGTATGCATAATGAGTTGTAATTTTGAATTTGTAAATTTCAAATTTGAGAAATTATTGACAACTACTAATCACTATTGGGTTGCATAGAATTGTGTCAGGAGGACGCATTGTAAGTGGGTGTCCATGTTACCCTAGTAAGCATAAAATCATAATGGATATGATGGTGTTGCTCACAAGAGATTCACAATTGAGGGTCACCTCATTGCCAAGCAAATCAATCTCTGTAGTAAATAGAGTTGCAATTCCTATTGAATTTAAATACTAATGTCATTTGCTTAGTTATGGACAATCAATTTGGGTTGTATTATCAGATAATGATTGACTGTTGGCTATTTGATGAATGTGCCAGGGGTACACACTACAGGGAGATCATGTGTGATGGCCTGTAGGATCCAAACTTCATGGGAAGGTTTTCCCTTATCTTGAAATGAGTTTCGAGGGAAACCCCATTGGACATTTTGGAAATGTCTCATCTGCACTACATGTTTGGTAAGCAACATGAGTGAGATGGTATAGATTATGTCGGTAAGACATGTGTGGATGTGAAATGTAAGAAGGAATTGGAATGGAAAACCGAGGGACTGTCGACTCAGAGAAGGGAGCCCCCATTCCTCCTTAACGAAGGAATACTACCTTGGCAAATGGATAAGTCTTCTGTGACCCTAGCTAAGAATATGCATATTAGATTGTTAAAATTCCTTATGCATAACATGTTTTGATTTTATTCCATTTGGACCG
>LPNX010789583.1:0-40454 GCA_001517045.1 Pseudotsuga menziesii | reverse complement strand
AGCATCCTAGGGGTGCATGTGGACATGTGACTGTCCTGAAGAGCTCGGAATGAGCGGTAATGAAAAAGGTGCTAGTAAGACTGTGAAGGTCCTAGCAGCCAAGACAAACCATGTGGGGAGGCTCCATGGTTGAGAGGTTTGAAATAGAATGGAGACACTAAGTGTCATGACCAAGAGGGATTGGTCCAACATTCATGGTGAAGTGAAAGAGGCTGAGAGCACAAAAAGCCACAGCGGTGGCGTGGGTTCCAAGATGGAACAAAACAAAGAGGGAAAAAAAACTCTTGCTGCTCTCTCTTGCCTTTTGATTTTATATATATATATATATATATATATATATATGTTTATGCATTGTGAAAACAAAAGATTGTTGAATGCATATATGACTGGAAATAGAATGGGTGTAATTGCTTAAAGTAAATTATGAATGCTAGAATGGTTAATTCCTTGCCCAAGAATGGACATGAATGAGCTCATAAGCCTGCTGGGAAGGCACGAAAAATATGAAAGTCTCCTTGATGAGGCTTGGAATGTCATGCCAATTGGGCAATTAAATGACTGATATTAATGCCTATATTATGCTTGGTCTAACAGAATTTCAATGATGCATTTCATAGGTGAGAAAGGTGAAATCCAGTGGTGCACATTGATCATGGCGGCAGACCAAAAGTTGCTGGACTTGGCTGGAAGTCTCCTTCAAATGATTGCCAGGACCTAAGAGAATCTTGGAGAGATGCTCAAGATACAGAAAAGGCAGAATGAAATGAACCACCAGATTTTGCAAGACTCCATTGGTTTGTAAAGGGAGGTGAAAAGCCTTCTGGGAGCAATCGACACTGGAAAGGAAGGTGGATCAATGATGGGACATTCATCTAAGCGATCCATTAAGAAACGGTCCAGGCATGAAGACTCAAAGGAAATTGAGCAAGTAAAGATGAAGCGCCCAGTGAAATGCTGGGAATGCGAAGGACATCATTTACGTCGGTACTGTCCCACGAGGGAACATGAAGAGGGCAGCAACCACAAAGTTCCTAGGCTTTGGGATAAGCCAAGAGCTGAGAACCAACAGGAGAAATTCATGGAAGCCGTGGGGCTTGGTCCTGAACGTTCAGAGTAAATAATTGAACATGGGACAAGTCTGTAAAATTTTGAAATTTTGATGTGCAAATTGTATATGTATTAGAACACCAAGGACGGTGTTAATCCAAGGGGGAGGGGATTGTAATACCCCAGTTTTGACCCCGTTTACAATAAAGGGTACATGATGTATATTTTTTAATTAATCATGGTGAGGAGCTAAAGGTGAAAGCCCCACCATCGATTCGGTTGTGTTATGTTTCGGCAATAGGGATCGTTGCTGATGGTATATCGTGCTATCTGACACATTATAGCTTTGGCATCATGTAAATACGCACATCAATTTAATTAAACCTACATCCATCTAGGATGGTGCAACATTAAATGAAAAGGGCATGATTCCCAAGGGTAAGGGGGGGGATTGCTAAACCTGGACCCATGGGGAAAATCCACGTGTTGCCACTCTCTTTTTGTCTCCTTAAACCACCACCATGCTCACACCTGCACCCACTCTCCATGACGTGCCTCCTGGGTAGCGGATGGTCTACCCACTATGTGGATCACGAGTATGTTCATCTCCCCTCACGTAGGATGAGTTAAAATGGGTTTCGCATTCCATGGTTGGGGTTCTTTTCAGCCTCACCGATTGTTGGTTTGCGAGCACGCTAGCTCTTCCTCTGCCCCACGAATTTGATGACTGCGGCTTGATTCTTTACTCAAATTCACGCGGAGTTTTGTGTCTTTTTTTCCATCTTTATCAAATAGGGTACTATCCTGTTATTTCCATCGTTGAAATTGTGGCCGTAACGGCATCCATAGTTCTGGGGGTTGCGTTTTGTCTCTCATGTAGAGATTGGAAATCTGGTATTTTTCCATTCCCGGTCTATGTGAGCTTTCCCAGTGATTGCAGTGGGATTTGTGTGTTGTGGGTTCATAGATGTATTGGGTTGATGTTTGCCATGATTTGCTTGGCTGTATTTTTTTCCCTTTTTACCATGGTATCGGTTGAGGATTGCTGTGAGTACCTGTGTTCTGCTCGACTGAGTTTTCCCCTGGCCATGCTGGAAGTTTGGTTTCTTTTCTATTGCGAACTGTGGAATGTTGCCATCATTTCATTGTGAGTTATGGCTGTTGATTTACCCTGGTAACCTTCTTGGTTGCTGAGGTTATTGGGATTGTTGCTGAGTTGTTTTGGCCACGCTAGGGCCAAGAACAACTCTGAAGCGTTGTTTGACCTAAACTGTGTTTCACCTTTTGGTTTGGGGTTGTCACCCTATTGTCTTCATCTTCTTCACAAAGCTATGAACTGTTTATTTTACTGCGGCATGTAGTGGTTGGTCTTCGGACTGTTGAGAGTAGGATTAGAGGCTGGCTATGCTTGAGAAAACTGGTGTTTGAGGTCACCAGCTTGGCATTTAGCCTTTCCTAACTCCTTGATGGCCTGATAAACCCTATTGTGTGGGCTTGGTTGATTGGTGTACCTTGTCTATGTGTAAACCTGCTTTGACCCTTATTCCTTGAGGAATCATGCCCATCTCGGGGGTGGCAGTGTTGCTGAGAGATTGATGAGCACGCTGGCCTATGGTTGGGTGGAACGTTGCAGCAACGTAGCTGGTTGCAGGACGAGTTCTTATCAGATGAGTATTCTTGATTATTTCGTATCTACATTTATATTTAATGATTGTTGAATATGATGAACATGTGGCACGCTTCAATGAATGTATGTTTGCTTCTGCTATGTATATGAAGGATAATGCATCTTAGTATGTATTATGTTTAAGCTTTTTATTTCAACATTATATGCTTGTTCATGATCATGGGGCTATTTGCCCATATGTTTGGTGTTAGTAGCGTCCTCTTCGCCGGTCAGAGGGTCAGGGACGTTACAAATACCAAGATCCCACTATTTCTGTTGCACCCCTCTGATCATCACTATCATCCGAAAAATTCCATCACTATGAAAGATGTTAGGATCCCACCACCAAATGGGAAGTTCATCACTCTAAATATTGATCTGAACCTCTATAAGCCTCTCCAACTAAACATGAAGCTCCTCCTGTGAACCATGCACACTAGCCCTCTCGCTCACAGCACTATCACCTGTCCCATTCAACTGACTCAAGTGAAACTCCCATGTCCTTCCATGAATTATGAAGACATCGGATAACAACCATAGATGCCTCTATTGTTTCCCACAAGATTGAAAAGGAAATAGTATGCCAAACAACCTTCTACTGATGCAAACTGAACTTGACCTACCTTGGGTCTCCATATTTGTTATGGACATATCCACCCAACACATGTATGCACATACTCCTCTGTTGGATGTTCCATAAAAAGTGTACACATATGCCTCCACCATGACTAAGTCTCTCTCCCATAGAGGTAGCTTATGATCCCCTCGATGCAAAACGAGTGCTTGGTCAAAATTCTCCATGTTAGCTCTCTCTTCAAGTACCTAAAAACATGAATGCTCCTCATGTTCAACTCTCACATGAAGCTCCTACATTGATTCATGATTGAAATTTTCCATGTATAACTAACCATCTGAAGTGTAGGGGAAGGGTGTAATCTTTCCAACGTCCTATGAAGTTGTTCAACCTCCATATCTGATTATTTGAGTGATTTTTGTGTGTTCTTCAAGGAATCATGGGTGATATCAAGCTCATGAGTGTGCCTATCAGCTTCATCTTCTTATTCCTTTAGTGCACTATGGTAGATATCAGCAAGCATAAGAAGATAATCTCTGTCAAAAAGCAAGTGTAGATTGTTAACTTTCGTGGTTGTCATGTCTTTTCAAATTTCCTCCAATTCTGGAAGGGAATATTTTTCTTCCAACATCTTTGCTATCTCTGAAGATCTCCAATGACAACATCTAACTAAGGAATTATTGTCATAAAAACATTTCATTGTTGACTTGATTTTTTCTTCGCTTACCTTCAATTGCCCTGCTAGAAAATGTGGATCATGGGAACAATCCTCTTCAACAATATTTTATGATTTGCTTCCATATTTTGTGCAATTCACATTAGCTTCATAATGAATCTCCAATGGCGTATGGAAGGATGATTTTCATCCTTCCTCAAAATTCGATCCAAAAGATGTTTCTACACCACCATCCTCATCGAACCCATTCTTTCATCAAGCTTTGTAATAGTGATCTCTAATTCACCAACATAGAAACTTGAGTACCCCTCCATTTTGAAGCCATGTTTTGGAAGTCTTATGTTCACATATTTTAATGGTTGAGATAAAAATTAGATTGCTTGTGGCATGAATTCTTAGCACATAACTCATCCTTAACATCCAAATCAACATTAGAAGACTCTACAATACCATTATCCTCGTGTGAAATGTATATGATCTTATAATGATGCAAGGAATTATGAGTGTTGTAACAATACCTTGGTATTGTATTTGCATCCACCTCAAGTGGTCGATCCATGATGGAATGCTCCTCCATTTTGTGATCCACCAGAAGTATCAAGGATGCAATATTTGGCTCATTTTGATCATTTGTAGGTTGAACCATGATTTCTAATTTTCGACATTCCAAACCCCACTCATCATGGGAACCTTTAGCTACTCTATTTGAAAATACGTTGAACATCATCTCCATAATTTTTAATGCAAAGCATTATGGTAGCAAGGATTTACACCATTTCAAATTATGCTCTAGATATTGTTGTAACTTGTGTGGTTTCTTTAGTAACCTCTCATGGTTCTTCCTTAGCCTTTCCCATTCAAGTTCCTCCTCTTCAAATTTGTATATGTTGTCACAAAAGGAGTCATCCAAATCATATCGAGCATGCAAGTGCCCATCTATGGTTTCATATATTTCATTATATTATATTGAAGAAGAAACCATCTTCATAAAATTATTCTTCCCATGTTAAGCTCTCCTCAAGCTCCCTTGCATTTGGATGGTTCCAACCTCATGTTTGCAAAACTTTGAAGAACTTATTTTTTCTTTAGTTACCACATCTATAAATGAACATGGCAAGATACCACTGTAATGTACCCAATCCAAAACTAGGCACATTAATTCCAATTACTTCAACCGAGGCTCAATTGACTCTCAAATTGATCCAAACAATGGCTTTATTATGTTTACTAGAATATGGATAATATGGTGCAGCCCACGATGTGTAAATAAAACCACTGTAATGTGGTCAATCGGGTATGATATATTCCCACTATAGTTTTATTGATCCAAACTCGAAGCTACCAACCGCAATGCAACCCTAGAGAACCACTAGATTCGAAATTAGGAGCATTAGTTCAAATTTTCCCACACAAAAAACTAGGTTTCCAACTCTTTCCAAACGCCTCCCAATAGACTCAAATATTTCCCAAATAGATTCAAATAGAAACTAACACTCTCAAACACACCTAATATGACCACTAACAAATTCCAAAGAACCTCTATGGAAGCTTTGAACACTTTACACGGGCATTTATAATTGAGGGTGCACTAGCATAATTGTACAGATTGACCCACTTGTAAAATGATCATATCTTGAGCATACATATAGCTTTTTTTATGAAGAAAAAATCGTTCCCAACTGGAAAAGTGATTTGAACACAATGGAATAGGCATAAGAGGCTTATCTTAATTTTGGGGGAGTTACACCCTCATGTGGGCCCACCTTCTCCTCTGGTGCCCTCCTTGACTAAATTTTGGACCTTCAACATGTCATAAGTTGTCATAAGATGTCATACAACCTGATTCTTTTCATAGATGTCATATAATTTATATTTTTATCTTGGGGAGTTACAACCCTTGAGATACCTTCATGAGAGGATTCCTTCCACCTTGGATGGGATTTACACCACACATTTGGACTCATTCCACCACTAATGCTCTCTGCTTCTCCAAATTCTCTCAAAATAGTTATAAAATTGATTTTTAGGGGAGAATGGTTCCTTGCTTGTCATTTCCCCACATTTTGGACCAACAAAGGTGTGGACCATGCTAAACACCTAGCGGGACTAAGTGGAATTAGTTAAGTTGCCTAGGGAAATTTTGATAAATAAACATTATCGAGGCATGTATTTGATTTTTTATTTATCATTATTATTTATTATGCAATTTAATTATGTGGAAATGAGCTTTCCATGTGAGGGGGCGCATTAGACAAGTCAACTTGCCAAGGTGAAAGAAGTAGAAACTCTATGAAAAAAGCAGTCATAGAGAAAATGGAAAGTGCCTAAATCCACAGAAAAGAAGCTAGAGATAAAAGAAAGATTTTTTTGGCAAAAGAGGGCGCAGTTTCCTTTTGGAGACTCATAAAAGTTGTCAAAACAAAAGCAGGAAAGTTTTGGCGAAGGAGGGCACAATTTCCTTTTGGAGAGTCAGTCTCAAAAGCGGGGAAAAGCATAAAGTTGTCAAGGATAAAAGCATCAACTATTTAACTAAGGAAGCCATAGTTGCTAACTCAGATGGATGACTTGGACAGCGAAACATCTCCACATGGCCCCTACATTCCAATTTTCTCAAGAAGGGCCCATGACTTGGCTAGGGTTAGGGATTTAGGTGTTGACTTGCTATCACATGTCATCTATTACCTCTACTTGCCAAATAGGTAATCCAACGATATATTAAAGAAAAATTCGAGCTCATTCACACAGTTTGGTTGATGCTACATGAGCATAGTTTTTTGAGTGATGCACCTCAGAGCTTTGGGAGATGAGCCCCAAACCTTCCTTTCCCCACTCCTTCATTCCCATTCCCTTCTCTTTGCAGGTAAGGATCGCTTAATGTTCATCTCTTGAATTCTTATCAGTCATATTTTGCAGCCTCCATCTCGGTCAAATTGATCTCTAGTGAAGCCCAAGCTTCACCTATGCTCTCAGTCTCTCTCATGTCTAATTTTGGGCCTCCTGGCCATCATTTTGAGTCCTCTGATGTAATGGTCAATAAATATATTACTCTATGATGTGTATCAGCTGATAAATACTATTATTTATATCTTTCAGGTCTCAATAATTCTGTTCATTAATTTTGCATACTCAATTTTCCATGTATAAGCTTAACTAGCCATTGAAACGAGGGATTTGAGCATCCTAGTGCAGTAATAATTGAGACTTGTTCATGGGAATGAGTTTGGATGGTTTAATATGCTGTAATAATATGTATTAGGTTCTTTCAAATTCATTTATCATGTCTAATACAGTCCTGTTACAAATTCCAAGCTTGTTTACACACCCTAGCTAGATTACTAGTTAAATTTGACTAGTCTAGGTGTTCTTTCAATTCAAAAAATTATATCCAGTCATTTTCAATTCTATAAGTCGCTTTATATCATTTATAGACCCACCTACCCATACATACTTCCATATCATAAATTTTTTGAGGCATTACAGTGTTTTGGGAGCCTCCATTGCATAGGACTTCCCTAGGCCAAAATTGCCTAAAAACCACAATTCACTCCTAAACTCCCCAATATGCTCCAGAACCATTCTGAACTATCCCAAAAATTATTTTCATCTATATAAATTTTATACAACACCTCTATGCCTTTCCCCAAGCCCCTTGTCGAAAGGATTGAATACACCTTCCTAGTTTCACGGTTGGGTGACCCAGAAGCAGGGGATTAAGTTTTCACATAGAGAAATCCAAAACCTGAATGGTCCATGATATAAATGTGTTAAGGATGGTGAATTCACTGTTCTAAAACTTACCATGGTTTCTTTCCCTTTCCAACTCCCTTACATACATATTTCTCTGCAAAATACCTTCATTTCCCTAGTCAGAAATTTACAGAGTGTTTGCAAGTGTCATATCAGAATTTTTATTTAATTTGCAGCAATAGTTAGTGATCTGATATGAATATTATACCTCATATCATTACATTTCTCCATGAATTTTTCCTTGGACCTTGGTTTTTCCATAGTGTCTTGTGACCCCAATTCGTCACTTTACAATTATTCTTTAACTTTTCCAAATGACTTTAGACCATTGCCTCCCTAGTTCAATGGAATGGTCCATAGAAAAAAGTTGGGAATATTAAAAAGGACATGGGGAAAAGTGGTGATGTGGATGGAATAACAAATTGCGGTGTGATAGTGTCGGAGATGGTGAGAGAGAAGTGTACAGCTTGGAATGGAAATGCAGGGGGAGTGATGAAAGGGATGGATAATTGGAGAATGACAAAATATCGAAGGCTCTGATACCACTTGTAAGAGTTTTTTTTATAATTTGTTGTATTTGATAATGTTTATGTAATTTGATAATGATTACAACAATGAATGGCCAAATGTTTTATATGGTTGATAATGAAGGGACATGTCTATTATTAATATATATGTCGTATTATAATAATAACTACTAATTAATAATTAATAATTATCTTAATTAGTAATGAATAAGCTAATATGCATAATCAATAGTAGTAATATAACGTATATTACATGTCATATTTTGATAATGGATGGAATAAATCGAGGTTACATTAGCTTTAGACGACTATTTATCAGAATAAACTACTAAAGGCTACTTACTGAGAATATCTTTATAACACAAGATAAGAGCAGAAATCGTAGGGATATGTAAATTCTAAGAGGATGGAAATTCAACAACTTAACCGGGGGTATGAATTAAATACTTCGAGAACCTGGCTAGTCTAGAAAGAATAAAGGAAAAATCAATGAGAGTTGCAAAATCAACAGAAGAATCCAACCCAAGAATATTCTCCACCGAATCACCAACAGTCAACAGAGAAATCATCTAAGGAGTTCGATCCTTTTCCCCAAAATCGACATAGTTCGAACACGCCTTAACCACTAAAGAAAACCCCAAAATGCCTTCCCGGCCATAACACATAGACTTAGGAATCTAAGAAACATAATTCTACACAACATCCACAAAAGGAGGTGAGTTTAAAAAAATTAAACATGCATAAGAGTCCATACCTTTCTCCAACATGGGAGCTACATGCAATATCAAATTATTCGGGGTAAGCAAAGGATGATTATTACCCAAATTTTGAGAAACACCTGAGACCCCATTAACATCTAATGACAAACTATGTTTATCTTCCACTTAATAATGTTTAGTTTTTCAACAGAATGGGAATTGTAGAAGGACAAAAGCAAAGATTCCAACTTACCTAAGAAAGATGAAGAGACTTATATAGGAGTATTGGAAGGAACCCTTTCCATGACAACTATCAACTCTCTTTCCTTTCTCCCTTTTGCTTTAGAATTCGAATACACCTCCTCCAAAATCTCATCAACATTTCCAGAACTTTGTCCATACCGACTGAGACACTTATTCCTCAGAGGTGCAATGGGACAACGGAGGTGGCATCTAAATGGAACTTTCCAAAATACTAACCTCTGAACAAAATTCCATTCCCTCCAACGTATCTCTATCTTCATAGGCAATCCCATATAAACATCAATATGCATAAGGATAGAGGCCATTCTTTTGTATTATGCAAACAACATTTTCTCATCTAGATAAGCAAACTTCCCAACTGTATTCTCCAAATCAACCAAAATGTTCTTAGACCATAAATACAGAGGAAAACTAGGCAATAACATCCATAGGTGATTCCTCACTACCTTTTCTTTTTAAGGATTGAAATTCAGATGCCACCAACTAAGAACCCAATGAACCCTTCCCAATCACTAAATATTTTCCTAAAATCATAGAAGACTTCTCCTCCATAAGAACATGAAAGCAGAACCATCCATTTACTAATATACTGAATATAGAGAAATATCCCATAACTGGTTTCCAAGTGTCATTTATCCATTTCAACATCTCCATTTTGGATAAGGAAATATACTCCAAACGACATGTAACACCTTGTGTTTTACACCAGTATGTAAAAAGATGTAAATATTGATGAAAAGGATACAAGTTGAATATACGGTCTAGAATGACCAAGTTGTTAGGAACCCCTGTCAACCATTCTCTTTACTTCGTTAGTATATTTTTGTTGGACACAGATGCTTTGTAAGTCGTCCAATGAGCATATTGTATTATCCACATTCATGGGGAGTAATAGTTGTTTATATTAGAATTAGTATATAAGTACGTGTTGAGGCCAATGAACGCATCCATGAGTTATTTTGTATTGAGCTTGATCAATGGAGGTTTCCCCCTCGAAGTGGCCTGTGATCAATAAAATTCCTTTTATGCTTTGTTATTTATGTTATATCGTGCATTTTCGTTATTTATTGTAGGAGTTTTCTCACATCTGGTATCATAGCACTATCTTGGCCTCGCTAGGTGGAATTTCTGCCAATTTGTTTTCTTTTGTAGTGCTTCTCGATGATGTGATTATTGTAGTAGTGCTTCTTCTTTGCATCTGTATTGTTCATTTCCATTGCAAGTTCAGATCAGGGAAAACCCCTATCCACTTAACTATGGGAAGTACTTGGGCATAGTCCTAAAACACATTGTGAGGAGTACCACGGGAACCCCGAAGTAGCTAGCCATTGAGAGGACCCACCACACAAAAATGGCAACAACCCCTACCTGATTGACTAGTTACCACCCGTGAGGTAAACCAATAGTTGTCATTTTAGGCAAAGCGGTTATCATTTTTACTTGAGGCGTGGAATGAGGGGTACTGCCCCAACACACAAGCCATTATACAAAATTGGTGGTTGAGTGAACCCCCTGAACCTTTATGAAGTCAAACATACCCGGGTTCATATCTATTTCCAGTTGATCAAGTGCAAATTGCATCTATCAAGAGCCGCCACGGATAAATTCCACCGAACCGATTAAAAAAATGTTTTTTCTCCATATCTTCTTTGTTTTAGCTATGTTTCCTTTGAAAATTCGTTGGAACCCCTGTAACTCCATTCTGCATATTTCCTTCCTTGATGACCCTAACCCAAAATCCACTTCCTGAAGCTCGAAATTCCACATTTGTATATTTTTAGGGTTTGCCATAACTTTTTTTATTCTCACCCAATCACCTTCAAATGTTTCCACAATGTTCATTTCCTAATTCTGCTTCCATGTCCCTCTTTGACAAGTTTTATCGTTCTTTAACTTCGCTTCTGAAATTCTCATTTTTTGCTTCCCTGTCTCTCAAAAAGTGTCCAAAACTTACTCAAACCCCTAATTACCCCCTTGAGTTTTTTCCAACTCCAAATTTTCCCTTTTCTAAAAACCTTTCTGTTTTTGTTTTTCTACCCATTTCCCAAAAAAAAAACTCTTGGTTATGGTTATCACCCGTGCTAGAGCAGATAAACAAATGAAATATGAACTTGCCGCCCATAAGACCAAAATCCAAGATCTGGATGCAAAATTTCTCGGCCTCCATATTCAACATTCAACCATGAACAATAGACGACAACCCAAGTCTTTGGCAGACACTCGGTTCTCTTATTCCAACAATTTTCGTGGGTCAAAGCTTGATTTTCCTCACTTCAATGATTATGATCCGACTGGATGGATATATAGGGAAAACCAATATTTCAATTTGCATAACACTTTTGATGTCAACAAAGTCCCACTTGCATCCTTTCATTTGGAAAAGGAAGTCATTCAATGGTTATGTTTGTACATCAAGGCTCATGAAGAACCAAACTAGACAGATTTTTGCCAACTCCTTTTGCAACGATTTGGCCATAGTGCTTTTGATGACTTCATAGGAGCACTCACTAAACTTCATTAAACTAGAACTGTGAGGGAGTATCAGACAGAATTTGAGAAATTGGCTAACCACGCAGAAGGATTGTCTGATGCATTCTACATGAGTTGTTTTATCAGTGGTCTGAAGGATGCAATCCAATACGAGGTTAAAATGTATGTCTCAACACAATGATGGAATCCCTAGGGTTGTATAAGTTGGTGGAGGAAAATATCATTACTAAAAAACGCTCCAAATCCACTTTTGTTCCATTCATAAATATGGTTCCCCAAAGAGCTCCAATCATGCCAACTCCTATAACCACTACTATTAAGCATTTGTCTAAAGCCGACATGCATGCATGTAGAGAAAAATGGATTTGTTATAATGGTGATGAGAAATTCACCTAGGGACATCGATGTGCCTAGCAAAATCTCTATCTCTTGGATGTGGATTCTCCGCCTGCACCTGAAATTTTTTACGATACTCAGGATCCAGTAGATGATGACGACAATATTAAATAGGTGCATGTTGACCCTCCTACTTAGGACGGCCATGAAGATATCTCTCTTCATGCATTATCCAAAGTCATCACCCCACAAACCATGCGGGTCAAGGGTTTCTTCAAGAAGCTCCCTCTTATAATACTCATTGATTCTGGTAGCACTCATAACTTCATTGACCCTTAGATTGCCAAATAGGTTGATTGTTTTGTACATCCTTGCTCCAAATTTGAAGTGATGATTGTCAATGGGGGCACCTTAATTTGCAAAGGGAAGTGTCTTAATGTGTGAATCTCTATTGGAGATTATAACTTGCGCTCTGATATTTTTTCCTTGCCCTTAGGTAGATGTGATTTGGTTTTGGGTGCTCAATGGTTGTGCACACTTGGATCCATCTTATGGGATTTTGCTGAACTTTGGATGCAATTTTTCAGTCAATGGGAAAAAACACACATTGAAGGCCTTACAACCAGGGTCTCTTAGCATCATCACTTCACATCGCATGGAAAATATCCTTAAGAAGAATTCACATGGTGTCATCACTCAACTACATTTCATTCAGATACAACCTTCAACGGTTTCCACTACTCCCTTGGATCTACAACAGATTTTGGATCGATATGCATGTGTCTTTGCTCAACTAGTGGGATTTCCACCTTCAAGGCTAGAGGACCATCATATTTCGCTCCTTCCTGGAAGTGTCCCTCCCAACATCATGCCCTATCGCTACCCGTTTCACCCAAAGACAAAGATTGATATGCTCGTTCGGGACTTACCAAAGCAAGGTATTATTCACCCCTGTACCAGTTCCTTTTCTTCACCAGTTCTTCTTATCCAAAAAAATATGGGTTATGGCACCTTTGCATTGACTTTTGAGCCCTTTATCACATCACAATCAAGGATAAGTTTTTTATTCCTATTGTTGATGAGCTTCATGGTGCTCATTTTTTCTCCAAGTTGGATCTTCGTTCTAAGTATCACCAAATTCGGGTTCTTGATGATGATATCCCTAAAACGACTTTCCACACACATGATTACCACTATGAGTTTTTGGTCATGCCCTTTGTCCTCACCAATGCTCCTTCCACATTCCAGGAATTGATGAATAAAATATTTTGGCCCTACTTGCAGAACTTCATTATGGTCTTCTTTGATGATATCCTCATCTATAGTAAAACTTGGGTAGAGCATCTCCAACATCTGGATCTTATATTGCAACTTTTCTGTGATCATCATCTCCATACCAAACAGTTTAAATGTGTTTTAGGGAAGGAGGAAGTAGAGTATCTTGGGAATATTGTTTAAGTACAAGGGGTTCACATTGATCCTGCCAAAATAGATGCCATGACAAATTGGTCGCATCCTCAGACACTCAAGAGCCTTCGTGGGTTTTTGGGACTAACTGGATACTACCACAAGTTTGTTAAGGCTTGTGGGAATATTGTCATTCCATTAACAACTCTACTGAAAAAGGATGTTTTTACATGGAGACATGCTACTGAGTGTGCATGTAACAAACTGAAACAAGCTATGTGTACCACACCTATTCTAGTTATGCTCGATTTTTCCAAGCCCTTCACTATTGATAGTCATGCTTGCGACAATATAAATGGTGTCATTCTCCTTCAATATGAACATCCCATTGCGTTCACCAGCAAAAACCATTCCGGTAATAATTTAGCCACCTCTACATATGAGAAGGAAGCGATGGCTATTTTGCATGCAATACAAAATAGGCGGCCATACTTATTAGGGAATCATTTCTGCATCAAGACTGATGACCGGAGCCTGAAACATTTCCTGGAACAACGGGTCTCCTTGCTAACACATCATAAATGGGTTAGCAAAATCATGGGTTATGACTATGAGATCACTTATAAGAAGGGTAAGGACAATCTTGTGGTGGATGATCTTTCCCGCACATTTGATGACCACTTTTCTCTTTCATCTATTTCTATTCCTTTTCCAAATTGGTTACAATTTGTTCAACAAGGCTATGTCAATGACTCATCATTATTTGAAATCATCCAACGGTTGGCCAGTAACCTTTCTTCTATACCACATTACTCTTGGGGTGGTTCTTCTCTAAGATACAAGCATCATCTAGTGCTTCCCCAGAGCACAAATATTCAACAAACTTTCTTTTACGAACTTCATGCTTCTCCATCGGCATGGCACTCTGGGTTCCTCAAAATGTATGAGCGGGCATGACGTAACTTCTTTTGGAAGGGAATGAAATGGGCAATTCAATAGGTGGTGGACGAATGTGATACCTGCTAGCACCATAAGTGTAAAATGACACTCATTCCTGGATTGCTCGAACCCTTGCGCATCCCTACAAGGATTTGGACAAATATTTCGATGGATTTCATTGAAGGGATCCCTAAATCTGGAGGGAAGACCACAATCTTGGTTTTGGTTGATCAAGTCTCCAAATATAGTCATTTTTATGCTCTCAGCCATTCATATACCGCCTCCTTAGTCGCACAAATTTTCATGGACCAGATCTTCCATCTTCAAGGAATCCCTTCTTCCATTGTCTCAGACCATGACGCAAATTTCACAAGTCATTTTTGGATAGAACTATTTCACCTCACTAGCACCAAACTAAATATGAGTTCAGGATATCACCCACAAACAAATGGTCAGATTGAAGTCATCAAAAAATGTTTGGAAACTTATATTCGTTGCTTCACCTTTGAACAATAGCATCAGTGGGAAAAGTGGCTCCCTCTCGCTAAATGGTGGTACAATACTTGCTACGATACTGCATCTTAAATGACTCCATAGGAAGCGGTTTAGGTTCAGGCACCACCAGTGCTCCTTCCATACACCTCATGCAATTCCCTAGTTCAGTAAGTTGACACGATTCTTCGAAATCGAGATCAAGTTCTTCACATTTTGCATGACAATCTTCACATGGAAAGAAACTCATGAAACAATAGGTCGATCAACACCGTTCTAAGCACACTTTTCAAGTCGATGATATGTTTTTTCTTCGTCTACAGCCTTACAAGTAATCCTCCTTGAAACTCAAAGGGTGTTAGAAGATGGCTCCAAAGTTCTATGGGCCATATAAGGTTCTTCAAAATATTAGGTCAGTTGCTTATAAATTGGAACTTCCTCCTTCTCGCATTTACCCAGTGTTTCATGTATCTTGTCTTAAGAAAGTGCTTTGCACCAACATCAGATCACAAACTAGAACTGGATAATGAAGGATCCATCATTTTGGAGCCAGAGGATATCCTCAACAAGTGCACTCGTCGGCTTCGCTCTCGATCCATCACTGAGGTCTTAATTCAGTGGCACGACATGCAACCAGAGGATGCTACATGGGAACCACTCCTTCAGATTCAACAACAATTTCCACATCTAAATCTTTGAGGAGGGGATGTTATGAACCCGTGTCAACCCTTCTCTTTACTTTGTTAGTATAATTTTGATAGATGCATATGCTTTGTAAGTCGTCCTATGAGTATATTGTATTATCCCACATTCATGGGGAGTAATAGTTGTTTAGCTTATACTTAGTATACAAGTACGTGTTGAGGCCAATGAAGTCATCCACGAAATGTTTTGTATTGAGCTTGCTCAAAGGAGTTTTCCCCCTCGAAGTGGCCTGTGATCAATAAAATTCTTTTTGTACTCTGTTATTTCTGTTATATTGTGCATTTTCATTATTTATTGCAAGAGGTTTCTCACACAAGCTATGTAATTTTGTAAACTTTCACTCTTTAATATAAAATCCATAACTACTACATACCAAAGGACAAAATAAGAGATGGGGGGCTATCTTTACACAAGGAGGAGAGAAATTATCCCAAGCTTAGAATTAGAGGGAAAATGGTTCTTAAGCCATACATGCCACTTGTCCATTCTCTTTGGAAAAGGAAAATTGTCCATCTACATGGATGCCAAGTGGCTAGTTCTTTTTACCTTTGGTGCCACTTAACTAGCCTCAACCTTGTATATAAATAGAGAGAGTTGGCCATCATTGCACTTCATTTATTTCATGCTAGAGACAATCATTTTTGCTACAGACCTTAAGTGAACCTCTGTCATCCATATTTCCATTTGTACCGCCAACACTTTACCATCATCACCATGTTGCACTTAGAGAACCAGACATATAGACAACAAAAATCCTTGGATCCTTGAAAAGGAATTGGGGTAACAAAACCAATGTATTGTTAGCTCAGAGAAGGGAGCCCAAGGTATTGTTAACTCAAAGAAGGGATCCCCATTCCTTGGTTGAGGGATAGTTATAGCCAGAGAAACCGTCATCTTTTTGTGGATTGATAGTCCTAGGTTGGTGGTGTCCCGTCAAAGCAATATTTGGATTGACAGAGCCTGCAACTGGGTGGAACATCCTTGGTATACAGATAGTGGGTTTACTTTTCTATATAAATATTTGTTTGTGTATGGAATGTCTTGTCGAAAATCATTGAAATGCATTTATTTAAATTATTGTTGAAAGTTTAATGAAATTACTATCAATTGTGATATTGCATTCATAACAATTATGTTGGCCCTGTTTTCATACATGTTTAAATTAGCTATGTTGTTAAATGCATTCATAATTCCACAGTAAACCCCAATTAAACCATTGGAAAAATATATTAGGGTAACATCAATGTTTATGGTTAAAATTACGGATGTATCATAGTCCAATTAGTATTATGGGGTCACTAGGTTCATGACAATTTGGTATAAGATCCTAGGCTACAACACTAGGACTTTGTGGGTCAAATTTCAATTTTACAGGCATAATTACAAGTTGCAACGAAAGGGTATGATGGGAATTATATGGGTGAACTATTGGAAAACAATGTATAATCACGCCATCATTGAAATCAGAATGATAAATAGCTTATTGAATTAATGTCTAAATGTCTGGGTTAAATTCAGAGAGCAGTGGGGAAGAATTCGTGATTTTTGGCCAAATTTTGGGTGAAGTTATAGGTTACAGACTAATTGAAGAAAAATTCATACCTTGAGAAGCTTTGTTTTGTTTTCATAACAAGTAGGGGAGTCAGTGATAAATAGAATCATGAGTTAAAGGTTAGATTTTATTCAATTGCATGGATATTTGTTAATAAGATGAAATATCGTAATGCAATCTGTCTATTTATAATGTTTCTAAAGAACCGGGAATGACCAAGTGTAAATTCGAGCTGGGCATTTGGTTGTAGGAAAAATTGACAAGTGTAAGTTCATATAGCCACTTGTCAAAAATTCAAAATTTTGAATTTTTTGGAAATTACTATGTGGGCCCCACCCATGCCACATGGTGAATGACGCGCAAATGCCACCTGGGTAGGAGGTTTGATGTGGAGGAGCCACATGAGCTTAGGGTGTGACGTGGATCAACCACAATAGATCTGCATGCATATGGGCCGCCATTGGTGGAATCTAAAGGTGGAGGAGAACTGACTGTTGAGCAATAGTGCAAATCAATGGCTCAGAATGCGTCATGCCCATAAAGATGTGTGGAGGTTAATTAATCAACATGAGCATGAAGGGGAAACCACCTTTTTGACATGTCAGCTGCTAGTGTGTTCAGGCTCATAAAAATGGGTTTAAGAAACCACTTCTCATAAACCCTAAACCCCTTTTTTGTCTAAGATGTGGTGGTGTGACATGGGTTCCACACGTAATGTGCAAAGGTGTTAGGAGTGAAGGGACCCACACTGGACATGTCAGTCTTGGAATATCGAGCAGATAAAATCAATGGTTGATGGTTCTTCAGGCCCATGAAGGTGCACAAAATTTAATCAAGGAGCACAAGCCTAAAATAAAACCACCCCAAACACATGTCGTCACCGGAGTCACTCAGGATCCCAAAAGTGATCTATCTAGACCAATTTCTTGTTGAACCTTATACCATTTACCAGCTGGAGGGTGACTTGGATATGTCATGGGTTGAAACATGAGACTTTCTAACCACTTAAGGGACAAATTTCCTGCCACATCATCATCGTGTCGTGTTACCACAATGCCACGTCAACATAAATATAAATGGTTTAAAAAAAGTCTAGAGACAAAATCTTGTTTTGACCATAACAGGAGAAGAGTAAAAAAAATTGGTGAGACTTGCACCATTTCGTCGCTATTAACAAAGGCTACATGATCACCAGTGAGGGACATGAACCCATTCTGCTCAGATTTTGCAGAAATTTCAGTTTAATGGGTTTTGAAGGTGTGTATCCCAAGGATAGATGGAGGCTCGGATGAGGCCCAAATTGTTATGGTGGAGTCATGATACAAACACATCGATAATTATGGATCCTTGAGGTTAAATTCAAAAGGATGTGAAGTGGAGAGGTGAAAGAAGAAAAAAATCTACTATTTGGGTGTGTTGAGGTCGATTTTTAAAAACTTGGAGATAAAATTGACCTAAGAAATCATAACCATCAAATTTTTGGATTTCAACATTTTATCTATTGATTGAGCTAAACAATTTTTCTTAGATATGATTTTTCCAAAAATCTTTAGTTTGAGAGACAGTAGTTTTTAGTAAAAATGATGTCTAGAAGAATCACAGAAATTTTAAAAATTGGTGATTTCATAATTTTATAAGATTTGATGGGAGAAACCTAATTGAATGATAAAGGTGTTTGTGTACTTACAGTTATATGGGTTTCAGTTCCCAACATAATAAAAAAATCCAATTCCTTATCAATTTTCTTCTACAGGTCTTGAAAAGTGGTATTTCAAAATACTTGCAGCTATAGAAATATGGTAAAATTGGACATGAATTGTGTTTTCAGAGAGATATAACTCTTAGTGGTGAAACCAATAATGAACAGGGGTATAGTCATTGGAAAGAGTATCAATAGGATAATAAAAACAATGAACCTGAAGATAAATTCACATTTCCTAAAATTCCAAAAAACTAATAGAAAAGGGGTCGATATCTCACTTTTGACAAATGTTGTCAAAAAGTTGAATTTTCAAAAGTTTTTTCTTATGCATATAATGTGTTATAATTTTTTTGAATAAATTTATCTAACCATTTTTTAATATTTGAACACATTGCAGATATTGTATAACAAGTTGCTACAGGTTACAAGTTGATGGCTTAGTGCCACAAAACACAAATTGCACAGTAAGAATGGAAGGGATAGAAATTTCAGGTAGTCCGAAAGAAGAAGCAAGAGGGCATAATATCAGTATAGGCAATGAAGAGACCGAATCTAATGGACACATAGTTAACTTATAATCAATGGAGCTAGTGGAAACTACAAAAAAGTCTGAGGACAGAAGTACAAAGTTGTAAAGTTGATAATGAGAGAATGTTGAGGGTTTAGGACCATTAGAATTCGTTAAATACTCAAGTTATGCAAAGTTTGAACTTATTATAGAGATAACTATAAGTTGGATTAGTTTCATGCTGAGAGAAGGAAGATAGGTTCGGTTCAAAGAAGAGATCTTATGAAAAATCTAGACATTATAAGAGTGTTACTAAAGGCCATGGACATCATTATTCACCACCTCATGTAAACAGGAGATCTTATACCACAGAAGATTCTAGTAGTAGTCTGAAATATCTCCAATAAGACATCATAAAAGAAGGCATGTGGAAGAAGTGTTGCAAGGGAATCTTAGAAAGACTAACCACCTATATTCAATGGTGAGAACAAGAAAGGTGAAGGCGTTGAAGCTTGGTTGTTAGGAATGAGGAAATACATGTGTTTGCATAATTATTCCTCAAATATGGAAGCTATAATTTCCATTTATAACCTGCAGGGAAAGGCCTCTGTATGGTGGGAACAATTAGTGGAAGTGGAATTCAAGCACATCAACAATAAGAAGATTTTTTTTTAAAAACAAAAACCAAGAAGATATTATATTTGATTTAAAAAATTTGTAGCCAACCAAGCATACAAAAGGGAGGAGTTCAATTAAAGAGGGATGATGACCTCTAATAGTATTGTCAGCCTTCTTATGAATACTTTGAGAGATAAATACCACTTGCTTTTAGGGATTTTTTGAGAGAAATACAATTGCTTACAAGGGTAAACTCTCACGAACTGTGAGCAGAGAAGAGTGCAGAAGCAAAACATTAATTAGAAGGAGAGGTGAAATGCCCCTTACTAGAGGGGTCCAACCACTTTTGGGAGCCCAAGAAAATGTCTGAGGCCGCTTCCTTTTCCCTACGTTATTTGTTGGTCTTTCGCCCTCTAGTGAGGGGAGGAGAAGGGGCTCATAAGTCTTCAGGATCAGAGTTTCCTTCTGACCCAATGGAAGGGACTAAGGACCCTAGTCCAGCTTGGGTTGAAGTCTCATGATCTAACATTATGGGGTCTCTCTTGGAACATGTAGGAGCAAGTCTTGGAGAAGCTTATGTTGTGGAGGGGGTAGTGGGAAGTGTCTCCGAGGGGCTGGAGGGACCTAGAGGGAACTCGTCCTGTGCCGGATCATCTGCTGCTTCAGTTTCTTGAGCTTTGACTTTGTGCAAAACTTCAAAGTTGTTTTTGTTTTCCAGTGGAGATTCTGCGGGAGGAGTAGGATCTTGAGGTGAATCCTTATGCTGAGAAGCTTGTGGCTCCTTTCACTGGAGAGGTTGGTGTCGATCAGTGACGATCTGGAACTCTGTTTCTTTAGGTGCAGGAGGAGTTGTTGATTTATGTGATTCTAGAATCTTGGGGTAGCTTTTGGCGAAGTGGCCATATACATGGCATAAGTTGCATTTGAATGGGATCTATTCATAATCCAGTTCTTATATATGGCTCCAATCTCCTAAAGTAAGCTTTAGGGCCTCCGGAAGCCCTTTTTCTAGATTAACCTCTACGCAAATGCGACCACATCGGAACTGACCTCCTTTTGGATCTGCACTATCCAGGTAGCGCCCAAGCTTATTATCAATGTCTGCAAGAGTGCTTTTCCCCCAAAGATGAAGTGGGATATTAGGAATTCTTACCCATACTGGAGCGACTATGATCTCTACTTATGGGTTAAAACCCAAAGTATAAGGGGATAAAAACATCCCTCTTGAGCCCATGAAGAAGGGGCTCGATCGAAAGACTAGATCTCGTTCTTCTTTATTCAGAAACAGAAAAACAAAATACCCCCTACCAACTGTGAAGAGAGAAACTTGTCCTTGCAGAATAGGGTTCTAGTGTTAAGCAATCTAGAGCTCCACCGCCTTAGGGCTGGGCCACAGTCCTGTAAACTTTTTGATAAGGGCTATCTCAGAGAAAACAAGCGCTTTCTAGCATGGATTGAAGGAGAAAGCTCTAGAGAGGGGATCTCATCCAACTTTTTCACGAACTTGGAGGGGGTCTGAGACACATCCCGAGGAGCGATGACTTGAACTAGGGCCTTAAAGGCCTAAATCTGGGCATGAGTCTCCATGACTATGTAATCGTGAGGCCAATGGGTGAGGAGCCACAACCAGCAAGCACGCATGATGCAGCAACATAAATCAACACTTAGGCTCATGGATACACGCACAAATCCAGCCTGAATACCGCGAGACAGGTAGGAAGCCTTTGAACGAAAAAACCTTGCGCAAGAGAAACTCGACAGTTAGGGAAACCCTAGTCATGTTTCAGAGAAGCATAGGATCGCTCTCGCTCCATCCGATTGAACACAATCAACTTCCAAAGAGCTTAAATGTTACTAAAGGCAGCAATAAGAAGATTTCATGGAAACATTTTGAAAGTTATTTTCAGCATAAATACTTATCTAAACATTATTATAAGAAGAAAATGGAGGTAATCTTTGAACTCATGTTGGGATCTATGAGCATGGAAGAGTATGACAGAAAATTCCTAGAGTTGTTGAGGTATGTGGGGTTTATTAAGGATGAAAAGAGTAAAAATTTAGAGGTTTCTAAGTGGACTTCCTCCCTTTTACAAAGACAAAATCCAATATGATGAACCCAAATCCCTTAGAGAGGCTATCCAAAAGGCTAAACATCTATTTGATCAGACTACAAGTAGAAAAACTATACATAAATCTTGGAGGGATAAGCAAGAGGATAAACAAGATCATAGGAAGAAAGGATTTCAACCTCCCTTCTTAAGAAATCAATAGAGTTCATTCCACCAGAGCAATCCTATCCAAACTAGACCAAAGATGACATAACCTCAAGGAAAAAGGAAAAATACACCATTTAAATGTTGGGGATGTGAAGGGAATCACACATTTATAAATTGTCCTTATAGAGGAGACCATATGAAAATTGTGCATAACATACATGAAGCAAGTATAGTGGAGGATATGGCTAGAGATATACCCATATTTTATGCAGCTTCAGATAACAAGTAGGCAGAACATCAGTCTAATATGATTGAGATTGAAGGTAAGATTAATGATTAACTCATTGCCATTTTATTTTATTAAGGGGAAATTCATAGCTATATTGATACCAAATTAGTTGAAAGAATTAGTTAAAGAAAATAAAACACGATAAGTTGTGGTTGGTATAGTTGGCTACTGGAACCAAAAGAAGAATCAATGAGATAGTAAAAAGTTGCTCCTTAGATATGAATGGACTCCATACATCCATAGAATTTAATAGTATACCTATTGGATATTATGATATACTTATTGGAAATGGTTGGTTGGATGCACAACATGTTATGTTAGATTGTTGTAATAAGACTCTCACTTGTCTTGATGAAGAAGGAAAGCATAAGATAGTGAAAGGAATTTTGAGGCCTATTTATATAAGGCATATTTCAGTTGTGCAGTTAAAAAGATGTTTCTGAAAATAGTTGTATGCAGCTAATGTGGAGGAACCAAAAAAGGATAAGGGTCCCAACCTAAAAGATTCTATAGTATTACAAGAATATGCAAATGTGTTTGAAGAAATATTGGGATTACCACCAAAAAGAGATATTGATTTTTCTATTAACTTGGTTCCTGTAGCTGCCCCACTTTCCAAAATACCATATAGAATGAGTACGCCTAGATTGAAAGAAATACAAATTCAACTTGAAGAATTGTTAGAGAAAAGGTACATATGACCAAGTGTGTCACCTTGGGGAGCATTGATACCCTTTGTACAGAAGAAAGATGGAACGTTGAGACTGTGTATTGACTTTAGGCAATTACATATGGTTACAATGAAGAATAAGTATCCTCTACCAGAATTGATGACCTATTTGACTAGCTGAAAGGAAGAAATATTTATTTGGAAATAGACTTGAGATCAGGGTATCATCAAGTGAGACTAAAGGCTAAAGATATAAGCAAAACAACCTTCAGGACTCGATATGGTCGCTATGAGTTTGTGGTACTACCATTTGGATTATCAAATGCATCGACTACCTTTATGTGTTTAATGAGTAGCATATTTAGACAATATTTGGACAAGTTTGTCTATTTCTTTATATTCATTATTCACTATTCAAGAACTTGATTATGCATATTGTATGTTCATTGTTACTTTAGGATACACTATGCATTATTAAGTTGTTATTTGAGAATACTTACATGTTTTTATGGTCAACTAGTGAATCCCATGCTCTATGTGTGTGTGTGTGTGTGTAAACCAAGGAAAATCTCATGGGAAAACTTAACGAATGCTCTCCCCACATTCATGGATAACATCCCTAGTAAACCTATTGGAGTAAATTAGTGCATCTCACCTAAGAGGATTCAAATCATGCACATTTTTGGGATGGAATTAGCTAACTATTTGAGCTAGCGTGTATGTGCATGCGTGTGTTTGGGTGAGAATAAGCAATGAAGATGGTTTCCTTCAATCTCCTCCATCTTTATAGCTTCGAGAGGTCATGAGATCAAGTGATGTGAAGGGTGCCCCCATGCTTGTTCATTGAAGAAGCAATCGTTGAGATATTTCAATATTTGTGCCACACTATGACCATAATAGTAAGCTTATCACTCTTATTCTTATGCAAGTCCAAAGTGTTAGCCCCATTCAGAAAATGTGAAAATATCCTCAAAAGATAAGCATTTTAACAACACAACAAAATTACTTTTCACAAAACGCCTTTCATGAATTTAATGCAACAATTACAAAATAACCTTTCACATAAATCCTTGCAAGAATTTAATGCAACACTTATTTGGATTTTTAACTTTTTAAGCCAATTCAAAGACTCTAAATATCGTAAGAAAACCGTAATCTATGAGTAGGACTTAGAAAATTGACCATAAATTTGAATAAAATGACAATCCTAATCTATGAAGATAAAACATTTATGAAATAAGCACACATTTAATCTCCAAATTTAAATCAAAATGGCAATAAAAGCACATTAAAGAAAGATGCATTTTATTATTACACTTTTATAGAATTCAAACACTTTTGGAATTAGACACAAATTTAATCTATGGATTTTAATGAAAATGGAAATGGAAGCACATGAAAGAAATATGCATTTTATTACCCTTTACTTATGAAATTAGACACAATTCTAACCTCCAAATTTGAATGAAAATGACAATGGAAGCAAATTTTAAAATATGCATTTTTATGGCGAGGATGTTTTCTTTGTTGAAACAAGGTTTCATGACAATGTTGTAGATTCCTTGTCTCTCGTGCTAATAAAAAAATGCCACGTGTTTATACGTTCGGCACCTGTTGTTAGATCAAAACTGCCATGCATATGTACCTTTCCCGTAGATAGTGACATAACAGCGGAGGAGGAGAAGTGATGTTAATGCTAGAGTATGAAACTTAGTCTACAAGACATGATGTTAATGCATTTGCCAATCTTACTCCCTCCACACCCATTCTTGAATTCATAAAAACCTACCAAAATAGCCTTACTCGACACCTTCTCTCGGATTCTAGTTTTTGTCATCGAAGTCGATGGAGGCTTGTGGAGAAGAGCAGGTAGCGTATTGAAACCCCAACTCGTTGAACATTTTCAAAAGAAACAAGAATCCGCCTCCTATTTATGTAATATTTAATGAGGTCTTTGGATGCGAGAATCATGTGCATCATCCACTCGGTGGAAAAAAAATATAAGGGTAAAACACCATTTAATAATTTGTTAGGGCAAAGAAAAGGGGTTTAACACACGATACACCCTCCTTCTATATTCCTTATCAAATACAAAACTAAATTCGTAGTGTGGGGGTGTTCTCTATACTACCTTACAATTAACTCTCTTTAGTTTTGCTTGCCCTTGCGTCTGTGTCTGTATTTCACTGGTCTTTTAGAGATTTCTAATGTGTTTCATTCCTTGAGTGTTCAGATTTTGATATTAAGAAATCATCCCTTGCTCATTACTTGAAGGCAGTGAAGGCCATGAGATCAACAATACTCATACTCACTCAATGGAAAAAAATTTGTTGTACTTAGGTGTTTACCTTGCCTGTTTTTTTCATCATAAGCTCTAATTGTGCTCTCATCTTCTTGAAACATTTGTGCTTCTAGTTCTAGTTCTACAAACACTGATTCTTCTGTTGATTCTAAAGGCCTTCCAAGTAGAGAAGATGTTCCATCCTGCAAATTAGTGCCTCTCCCAAGACAACGTGCTTATCCTCACCATGTGGGTAAGTGCACCTCAACTTTCATCATAAATCTCATTTTCTTCGACTATTTTTATTTTTTCTAAAGCATTGAATCATTGATATTGCATGTAATAATTAACTATTAACATTTATTTCATAAATATTTGGTATATATGATCAATTCAATCGTGTAATTCTAGTTGTGGAATGGGAGAATGAAACAAAGGTAGCCCTTATTTTACACGCTCTTGGCGGGATGGGGAAAACAACTCTTGTAGATGCAGTTGTTGCAAGACTCTATATTGAGGGATGGAACTATTCTACAATTGTGTCGATTGAAAGTATTGGATTCAATATGACAAATTTTAAGGACAGTTAAGGAGAGATGCAGGACAACTGAATATTCATATACATCGACAATGACATGGTGCGTGGGGAAGCATCTTTGAAAGATTTTACCTAATGAATCCTAGAAGAAGAAGCTCAAACTTCTTCTCACTGCTTGAGATGAAATGGTTGTAGATATCCTCTCATATTGTGGGATCCATACTCTAATTTACCTGTCAAACCCCTCCTTTCCAATGTTTCCATGGAACTCTTGTGCAAAAAAATGGGAGTACCTAGCACATTGCAAAAACCTCATATCAACGAAATCTTAAATATATGTGATGATGTCCCCCTTTTTCTTACCTATGTGGGAGCATATATATGTCAAAGTCAGGGCAAAGTTGAAGCTTACACATGAGTAATTGAATGATGTGAAGATGGAAGGCATTTTAGCTCCTTGTAAGAGTATAACATATAGAGAATAAGGACCTTCTCTTTGACTTGGACTATCTTCCAACCTCATCCAAGAAGCCATTTTTGGAAATTTGCTCTTTGTTCAATGGTTGGGATTGAGATAAGATTTTAGGTATAATGGGGGACATGTGATCCATAGTCTCCGAAAGAGAGATCTCTTGTTGAAGAGAGAATAATGTGAAAAGAAGATGATGGTTCCCCATATTATTTTGACAATCAGCCGAAATATGACAACGGGAAAACTATTCAGAAGTGCGTATGGTTTGAGTAAGGTGTTGGAAGGAAATGAGGTGGTAAAGAAATATATGAATATTCAATGTCTGCATGTACTTGTTATATTACTTGTATATTGCTCTCATAACATGTATCTAAGTTCAACCAGGATGACATCCTAGGCATCAAAGGAATTTGGTTGGAAGACAATTTATCTAAACCTTTCGACAAAGAAACTTGATTTAAAGCAAGGCTCTCTCAGAGTTCTTGCATTTAGGGGCATGGTGATAGTACACAATTAGTGCACATATAAATTCAAACATATTATATACTTTCAAGCTAGGTTAATTCCATGCCTTCCATTCCATCTCACAACATCGCAAGAGCTAACGTTTTCGAATTGTTACCTCGTAACAATGATTTACAACTAAACAAGGCAAGTTGTTTGTTGTTCTCTTCTTTGGAAATTGTTCATATTGTACACTCCATATATGTGGTTCATGAAACATTTTTGAAAACCCTAATTGGCTTTAGTTCTCCTAAAGTGTTTAAACAAGTCGCATCTTATTGCTTTAAAGTTTTTCTATTGATTATATTATATCGTCATGCATATGTCCTTAAAATTGAAAGTGTTGAAGTTGAATGGGGCTCGATATGGTGGTCAATATAAGAATGAAAGTGTTTTTGGGAGGCTATGGGCTTTAAGGATGTTAAAATCAACAATGTTTAAGAGATTAAAGAAGCTTTATGGGGAGCTTGGATTATTAAATCAATTGGAGGAGTTGGATGTAAGTGAATCCAAAAATCTTTCCCAACTGCCAAAAGGTTTGAGCGATTTAAATACTTTAAGTAAATGTATTCTCTGATCTTATGACTCTTTACAAGAACTTCTAGACTCATTTGGAAAACTTCAATGTTTGAAATATCTCTATGTTCATTCTTGTGGAACTTTAAAACAACTACTAGAAGATTTGGGGTCATTGAGCTCTCTCAAATTATTTGATTTGGGACATTGTTCATACTTAAAAGAGCTTCCAAGTAGTTTTGGGAAGCTTTTCTCATTGAAGGCGTTGACCTAGTGAGACGTGGGAATATTATTCACATGGCTGATATTTTAAATCTATTAGTTTTTCTTTAAATACAATTTAAAGGCTCATGTCTTGTAAGTATTATGTACAGGTATATCAAATTGTTAAAAAATATTTCATCAAAGTGGTGTGAATAATTGAAGATCCTTCCAAACCAACTCATTGAATCAACAAATTTAAGAAGCTAGGACCTCGTCGATTGTTCAAATTTTAAGAGGATTTATGAAGGTTTCGATTAGCTAAAGTCATTGGTTAAGCTAAATTTAAAAGGATGTCACTGGCTACAAGAATTATGTAGTGATTTCCATTGCCTTGCATCATTGCAAACTTTGAATTTGGGACACTTTATGAAGTAAGAGGGAAAAGGGATGGATAGTGTGGGAAATATCAACATGTTGGAATTGATCAACATTAAGGGAAGCTTAAAGTTAGAAAAGTGGCGGGTAAAAATAGTAGACAGAGGAGAATTATGGCACTTTACTGCAAGAGAGTGTGACATGGGTTAGTACGGAGTTCACAAGGTGATTTACAAAGTTTTTTCTTCTTCTTATTTCCATGGAATGATTCCACAGTTTACTAGTCTTGTGTTTTGAATTAGATGTTTACAACTAAATATGAAAAACATGTATTTTAACCTGTTTGAAGTTATGGCCACACTTATTATGCATAAGTGGAACTGGGAGAATGTAGAGAGTATGTTAAATAAAGCTGTAACAAAATATTCATTAGGAAGTGCCTTCTCACTGACCCCAATAGAGTGCCCTCCTCTCTATCCACTGTTGCGCCTAATATTGTCCTCGTTGTGGTTTATGACTATGAGTGTTGTCCAAAGACAACTACTGATGCTGAGTATGAGACACTGTGGAAATTACTAGAAGGACTTGTGAAGTAAGTGCACTTCGTTACAGAAAATTTGGGGTTTCAAATAATAAAATAATAGTTAACATAATAAAATTATATTTGTGAATTTTGGAAGAAGAGAGAAAAAACTATTTTTTCCTTTGTATTTTCAACATATATCCCTATTGTTTTACTCAAATTTTGAGTAGGATCACTCGTTTGATGCATAATTCAATTCCCCATCCAACAAGTACCCACACTGCATACTTTTGATGGACCCCACCCCACGAAAATGAGAAATACATTTAAAAATGTGTTAATTAGGATGCAAAATTGATGTGGAATTAAATTCTGCATCCTAATTAACACGCTTTTTAAATGTATTTCTCGTTTTCGTGGGGTGGGGTCCATCAAAAGTATGCAGTGTGGGTACTCGTTGGATGTGGAATTGAATTTTGCATCCAACGAGTAAATTAACATGTTTTTTAAATGTATTTCTCATTTTTCATGGGGTGGGGTCCATCAAAAGTATGTAGTGTGGGTACTTGTTGGATTCAGAATTGAATTCTGCATCTAACAAGTGATAGTGCTCGAAATTTGAGTAAAATCACAGGGATATATGTTGAAAATATGAGGAAGATTTTATTTTATTTTTTATGACAAATATGCCAAGTCAACCATTATTGTTAACTCTTTTCTTGAAATTCTATTAGTTGGTTTTTTTTGTTTTGTTTATGAGGTCCATAGTTGGCTCTTTTTCTTATGAGACCCATTTTAGACCTCAAATTTCCTCTAATGGCTACCTTTCCAAATGATTTATGCGGGTAAATATTTTGACGAGTTATAAAAATTTATTGTAGAAAAATTATGGTGTATGCTTTTGTTAACTTTGATGCTCACTTGTTCTTTAATAAAGCATTAAAAGTCAAAATTTAGTCTTCCATTCCCAGATTTGTGGTCATTATAGTTGTTGGTTATGAAGAAGAGCATAAAAACTTCTCTAATATATGGAAATGCCTAAAGTATTCATTTGACTTTGTCAAATTTTTATTACCCAAGTCTAGCTTATATTCCCACCTTAAGAATTTGATAGAAACACAATAGCAGAATGATGTTATGTTGCTGAGCGCATTGTTCAATATTGTAGAATCGAGAGCAAGTTCCATCTTCGTTAAGTATTATACATAAAATGTAAGTTGCTTTTAAATCTCAATAATAACAACATCACTCAATATATATTTGTTTATACCAACGTTTTGTTTATTTGGGAATTGCAGGTAGCAGCCGATGAATTATACAGAAAGATGGTTGTGCTTTTAATCAATTTCATGGACAAACACCTTGTCATGGATGAATATTGAATCTAATCTTTGAGAGAAATATTTTTGAAAGCAAAGACCAACGATGACATGGAAAACCTTTTGATTCCAATCCCTTCTAAAGTCTTAGGAGTATATCAGAAACCAGGTTTTGATCGAGATGGGTTTGAGAGCACTTTAAAAAATGTGTTGTGGCCTATTCTACGAAATCCCTAGTTGTTAAAGGCAGAGGTGTACCACTTCTTCAAAAAATGTCGAGGATGTTTAGGAAAACGATATTGGTGCTAGTGGAACCAAATGGAAGAATAAGCCATAAAAAAGCACCGCCATTGGTAAAGAAATGGGGGGAAGAAGTCTACCCAATCACCAAAGAGAAAATAAAGCAACTAGTTGAACAAGAGCCTTGTGGAGAGTGAGATGAACTTGAGTCTACCTCAATGTCTAATGATGTGGAAAGTGAAGAGTACATGGACACACAGGATGAGAGTGGAAGCAATGGTTGATTTTGGAGGTGTTAGTGGTTATCGTCTCATGTTGGCTGTGTTTGGGGAACCTAGGGATGCGATTTGGATTGGAGGATTTATTCATGCAAACATCAATTTACCTGCAAAGGCTCGTTTACGAGTTAAATAATTTTCCATGCTAATTATAAATAACATGGAAAGGATCATTTTATGAATAAAATAGTTATATATTGTTGTTTCTTTCATTTACATGGCAAACTTAAAATTCTACAAGATCCTAACTGTCCATAAGACAGTAATCTAAGCAGTGTTGTTTTTAAGACATGCGCGCTTCAAATGACAAAACTATAGAATGGAATCTTGACATGGCCCCACCTCCAAGATAAGACCATTGCCCCATCCATTCCATCGAACAATCCATCCCCAAGATTCATCACCACATAGACTCGACCGATGTGGATTCATTCCAAATAGTTTTTGGGTCAATTTCCAATAATTTTCTTATTTAATTCCCATTGGCCTCAAAATCCTTTCTCGTCACATATCCAAAGGTAGAGATGGCAGTTTAACCCACAAATGCATTGTAAGTCATTTCCTTGAGAAGAACAAAGCATGGGTTCCAAGCATGATCGAATTACCATTTCTCTTAACTGATGACCTTTAAAAGTGATTCAACCCTTGACCAAAATGTGAAACATAAGCAAATAATTTTAATCTAGCTATTGGTCTCCACACCGTACAACTAAGGATAAAATGTCTTGCCTTCTTTTTATATAGACTTTAGTGTTTCCATCTTAGTTGTTTTCTTATTTTGTAGCCATGTTTGTCTATATTCAATTGATCCCATTAACGTGGAATTTCAATGGGGATGACCTAGTTTTCACCATCTTATGTGATTTCTTAATAGCTTAGCATCAAACCTAATATCATAGCTACAATCACTTGAACACTGTTGCATTGATTACAAAAATTAAAAACTTTTAACCCACATAAATTTGTTAATTGCAACTAAACTATACTAAGTCTGGAAAATGTAGCTCATTTTTATCATTTCCAATTAGTTCTTGTGTCATTGGGAAAAGTAACAATAAAAAAAACTTATGTCTATGGGAAAAGAAACATGGTTGACCTACAAGTACTTGAGTCAAGCTTAGAATGGTCTCTTCTTCCATCTAGCAAGGTGGATATCATGTGATGCCAAGCTTTCTAGCTTGAGTTATCACACAATGTTGATATGAGCTCAATGAGAATGGTTTCCTACTCCTTTCATGAAGTAAATGATTGTCATGAAGCATATGATGCTAGGTGGCTTTTTGACAACTTTGTTCTCATTTGTTTATCCTTCGCTTCATTAGGTGAAACAAAATTCGACATAAGTAGAATGTGTGTATTTGGTTCTTAGTTTTCAACAATTATTATGGAAGCAATATGCTTTATCCTCGCAGAAGGCCTAACCCCAAAGGACTCAAGGCTCGAACCCGTGACCTCTCCCTGAACCAAGAGAGTGTACCCACGTCTTACCAATTGAGCTAACCCTTGGAGCTTTTTTCAAAAACAACTTATCTATATTATCAACCCCGCTTTTTCAAAAACAACTTATCTATATTATCAACCCCGCTCAAATGTCAAATATATTATATTAACTCTTTATTGATTCATTTATTTATCATATTTTAATCTTACCAAATGTAAAGGTTTTTTTCTTTCCGAATTCCTATGAAAAACAATGAAATCACAAATCTCATTACACAACAACATTTAACATATTGACAATGGAAAACCCACTTGTCACAAAGAAAGACTACAAACTCATAGGTACAGACATGATTTATTAAAGGTACTCTTTGTTGGCCCAGTATAAAAATAACCCAACACTGGTCTCACCACATTTCACCATGATCCAAATTCGGTGCATCGTCAAATGAATGTCAGCTGTAAATCAAACGAAGTTATGAATCGATCGAAACGATCACT
This sequence comes from Pseudotsuga menziesii, assembly GCA_001517045.1. NCBI lineage: Eukaryota > Viridiplantae > Streptophyta > Pinopsida > Pinales > Pinaceae > Pseudotsuga > Pseudotsuga menziesii. Next base: position 8,140 of record LPNX010789583.1, on the reverse strand, counting down.
CTCTGTATCCTTGGAAGACTGACAAAGGAAAGGAAAGTTTGTTTGTTAACAGCCCCGCGTACGCAGGTTTTAGGGACGGATACTCGCAGTTTCCGACGGTCTGCTTCAATTTTCGGTTGAAGCAATTTATACTTTGCTTCTCGATAAAAAAAAACTAATGGAACAGTAGTGACGGGACTCGGGAATAACATTAGCTTTAACTTTAATGCCATCGTTGGAGGTGATGAAGAAGCCGTGTTTTTGTGTGTGAGATGGATGGAGAGGGAGAGCGTCAATGGGTGGCATTGCCGTTTCCGGTTGCAAGAATTGTCCTCAAAGTATCTTGATACCCCCAATTAGGCTTCCTGCCCTGCACAGGCATCATTACCACTGGCGGAATTCACAGCAATGGCGGCCTTGCCGGACTTCGGAAAAACGAAATAACCATAGCAGGATATTAACGAGAGGTGCCTTTAGGTGTTCAGCAGGTGGTGGGAGTGGTAATGCGACTGGGATTGGGAGTGGGGATGTGGAATGGGAGGGAGGGAACGCCAGTCTGGAGCAGCGGGTATTCGATTTCATGCAATCTTCTGATAAGCCCAACGATTTCCCCACGAAGGATGAGTTGCTGAAGGCGGGACACTCTGATTTGGTGAATGCCATTATTGCCCACGGTGGCTGGCTGGCTGCCGGCTGGGATTCTGAGGAACTCCCCACCATGAATTCTTCTGATAATGACGAGGAAGAGTGCATTGCCTTGGTGGAGGAAGATGAAGATTGCGTGGATGGGGAATTTCAGAAGCCCTCTTTTCAAAACCCCATAGATGTCAGCGCAGAGGAGGTGGCAAAGATGCCTGCGGAAACCGGGGATGGAGATGAAAGTGGCATAGCGGGGATGCTCAACAGGCTCGAGAGGGAAAGATCGCGGTTTTACAGCGAAGTTTCGGCAGGAGAGAAAGGGGGTAAGAAGTCCACCCACAGCACAGAATCTTGGAATGGCGTCCATGGCTTGCAGTCATCGGTGAGTTACAGAGTACCTGAATTCCACAAAACATTTTGCTCTGAAATTCAATCATCGGTGTTCAAATTGTGCATTGAAGTTTATTGCTCAAGACTTGTACAGTCCTATCTAAACTATGCCCCTCCATGTTGCGAAGTTGGAGGTTCGATATCTCGAGTTTCAGTATTTGATACTTTAACCATTAGTGTGAACTAAAGATATGCATCCTTAACCTTCACAACGTCGGTATTAGTGTGAACTGAAGTTGGGACTGTGCTCGTGTGACGTGTCTATAGTCAATACACTCAACGCGCCATCGAAATTCAATGCGCCATTACACACAGGGGCGCACATGCATCCTTGACCTTTACAACGTCAGTCTCTATATTCAATAGAGTCCATGTGCCATCTAAATTCAATGCACCATTACACAGAAGGGCACACATGCATCCTTGACCTTTACAACACCAATTTAGTTGGGTCTGTGCTAGTGTCTATTTACAGTGCATTGTATGCACTATCTAAATTCAATGCACCATTTCAGACAATTGCACACACACAAAGATTTTTTTTATATTATGGATCATGTCTACCCCTACCTGAGATTAGAATGCCTCTCGCTTCTCTAGTGGCAATGCCGATGATCAATATGTGAGACAAAATAAGATTACTTAAAAAAGCTCTTCGACATCTATTATGTTTCATGGGTTTATGCGAGACAATCAATAATTGGCTTAAGCTCGAGGGGGTGGGGTGTGGTAAAGATGTGTTTTTTCATACCTTTGCCACCCAGCCCCCACCCTATGCATTGTGAGAATTTCCCTTAAGGTGGAGGTAAGGGTGGTATTTGAAGGCTAAAATGGAATAGTCATTTTGGAAAGGGCCGTCTTGTTTTGGTTGGGGTTGAAATATATTATTGTTTTATGCCCTGTTGGGGGTCGTTTCTTGTACTGTTTGGGGCATATAAGAAAAAACCCCGGAGGTCACCTAATAACATTAAAATATAAAAAAACAAAAAAGAAAGCAGAGGGTGGGAAGGCCCTAAAGCCCTAAGATAAGGGTTTCTAAAAATAAAACTGCCTTCCTGATAAGAATACGGGGAATTACCTGATGCAGACCAATGGGGCAGAAAAATACCACCAAATATACAACACGGGAACTGGAGAATTACTAGAGAGATGAACATGGCAAGATTTAGCACATTGGATTCATTTCAAAGCATGTTCATCGAGCCTCTATCTATAGGCTAAAGAGATCCGACTTATTAGAACATTCTATAAATTTTTATCTTCTATTATCTTCCACTTCTTTGTGGAAGTTTCTAGCTTTTATGAGTCTTCTAGATAAATATATAATATTACATAAATATAGTATTATACACTACTACATCAAATAGCAAATAAATACCCGTCATTCCTGTCAAGGGATAAAGCATTGGATGAATCCAATGCTTTCCATGGTTCTGGAAATTTTTGCTGGAGATGAGTTCCTGAGATGCATTTGGCTTGATGTGGAAACTGTCCTTACTTGACAACCAAATATGATGGCAGTGAAGAAGTAGAACTTATATTCCTGCAAAGGTTGTTGCAACTTTGGCAAAACATATTCTGGATTCCAAATTGTAACACCCCATTTTTGATCCCAAGATGTAAATATGATGTAATTATGTAAAGGCGAGATTCTAGAAGCTGGACATGAATGGTCTAGGATGACTGAATATATTGTAAATATATATACGTTTGATGTTTAATATAAAAATTCTTAACAACGGCAAGTGAAGAAGGACAAAGAGGAGATGAGGGGCTATGATTCCACAAGCGGGGGGAATGAGAGGGAGCTAAGGGGTGATGACCCTAGTTAACAATGAATATTAGCTCATGTCCCTAGCCTTCATTAGCATTATTAACCCAACGTCCCTTAACCATGGTTATAAGGGTCACTTGAATTAATTAAGGGTTAATTATCTTAATTGAGTGTTGAGAGGGAAAAAAGGCCTCTTTTGGGAAGCCATGTGTCAAGACAAAACCATGCATATATAATGTTAGAGACTCATTTTCATTCATTCACTCCAACATCCAGAGGGGGAGAGCATCCATGCTATGGTAGTTCTGGTTGGCAATCCAAAGAGAAACTAGTTTCTATAATCTATCATTGAATCCCACCATGATAAATGACAACCTAGCTACCTAGATAAACTGGTGCCCAAAGATGAGGGAACCCGACCTGCAGTGTGATATCTTTGGAGCCTTGTCACAGAGACTTCTTAGTTGGCCTGTACTAGAGCTCCAGAAGGGGAAGGGGACAATCTGAGGGACTGCAGTGCAGAGAAGGGGTTACCTTCCCTAGTTGTGTGCAAGTTGATGGGGAATGAATGAGAGGTTTGGATTAGCTATGGATGGGACTACCTCCACCACTTGGGTAGAGGATTGGTTCCCTTGGGTGAGGAGTGCTCAGAGACGAATGTAGTTGTGAATTGAAGAGTCGGTAGTTCACCCCTGGTGGACTAATAGCCCCAGCTCAAGGGTGGCATCTGTCAAAGAAAGAGACATCTTGACAAAGTGCCTATGGCTGGGAGGAACGTGCTTCTGAAAAATTTCAAGAACCCTACCTGGTTTCAGTTTCAGTTCAACATAGTTTAATGCCCAAACCCCAATATTAGCATGTGCATTAAAAATTAAAAATTAAAATTTTTTAACTGGAAACATAAAACACATGAGATTTCTTTTCTTCTTTTGAATTCTGGAAATTATGACAGCCCTAAATTCTTACTCATAAATTTAAAACTAGCCACACATGAAATTTAAACACTCAGATTTTTGGTCAAATTGACCGAAGGGAAACCCTGTTCTTCAGAGAGAGATTTTATTCTTTGCAGGCAAATTAAACAAATTTACAGCAGTACTTGTCTTAACCAAAACGCCTTGGTAAATGTTACAAACAATCACTAAATGGCCTGCTGAAATTTTTTCAGAATTCTTCTCGAAATTCGTGCTGTACGGGTCCGTATGGTACAAACTGTACTTTTTCAATTTTATTATTATTATTTTTATCTGTTTTTCTTGAAAACCATGCTTTATGGACTGCATGTAATCTGCCTCGATTTTAGTGCCCAGCCTCCTTGATTTCTGTGCTGTATGCTACCTTGAAATCTGCTGTACGGTCTCCTTGGAAAATGTGCCCACTCTTTGTTTTTCTCTCCTTGGAACGTGTGCCAGAAATTTAATGCTCTCTCTCTCTGTCTTTGGTTTGAAATCTCTTCAAACCCTTGACTTCTTCTTCTTGCTTTTTCCTCTCCAAAAATCTCTTTTGTGAAAGTGAACAATAATCTCTCTTTGCTTTTCCCAAGCCCTTTTTGTTTGAGTAACTTCCTCCTTGAGATAAATGGCTTAGATTGAAAGCCAACTACATGAGATTTAGGGCCCATCTCATTTTCTCATTAAAAACACTTTTTAAATATTAAATGAGAATTTAATGCACACCCACCTTTTAATATCATAAAGTCACTTTTAAATATTTTTAATAACTCAAACACTCATTAAAATGTCACTTTATTAAAAACGTCATTCTCACATTTTAAATAGGCTAGGGACCACTTTTTAAAGTGTCTTTGTCCACCCCAAGGCACAAATGGGTGAACAAACACTTCCTAGGTAACTTTTCAACACTCCCTCTTACCGAGGAAGCTGTTCTTCACCACCCCCAACTTGTCTCTGAAATGAATATGCTCCCCTCTTCCCAAAGATTTCGTGAGAATATCTGTATCTCAACAACTCCTCTCTGGACATAATCTCTGATGAAGTGGTATCTGATCTCAATGTGTTTTGACCTGTCATGAAACGTTGGATTCTCAGAGAGCCTGGTGCAACTTTGATTATCACAGTGAATGATAGTAGGCCTAATCTCTGTTGAAGTGGTATCTGATCTCAATGTGTTTTGACCTGTCATGAAACGTTGGATTCTCAGAGAGCCTGGTGCAACTTTGATTATCACAGTGAATGATAGTAGGCCTCAACTCTTGACCAAATAAATCAACCATGAACTTGCGAAGCCACAATGCCTCGCAACTAGCATGACTGGCTTCCATGTACTCAGCCTCTACAGAACTCAAAGCAACGGACTTTTGCTTTCGACTAAACCATGACACAACTGCCGAGCCCAACCTGAAACAACAATTGAAAGTGCTCTTCCGGTCCGAAGCACTACCTGCCCAATCTAAATCCGTGAAGCCAACCAAGTCCACCCCACTTGACCTCATGTAATCCAGACCATAATCTACAGTCCCAACAAGGTATCTCAAAATATGTTTGTGGCTATCCAGTGCACTCTCCTGGGCTCCACCATGAATTGAATGAGAGTGTTCACCGCAAAACTCATATCTGGTCTGGTGTTGACCAAATACATCAACGAACCAATGAGTCAACGAAACAAAGTAGGATCCACCAACTCTCCCTCAGAAGCATGAAGCTTCTTCTAGTTGGTGATTATGGGTGTAGACATGGGCTTGCAGTCCTCCATCCGAAATCTCCTTAGAACATCTGCAACATATTTTCCTTGCCCTAGGAAAACATGTCCATCCTCCTGCCATACATCCATGCATAGATAGTAGTGCATCAACCCAAGGTCGGTCATCTCAAACTCCGAAGCAAGGTCCTTCTTGCAAGCCTCAATCAGGTGCTCCCCTTTTGTAATGAATAAGTCATCAACATATAGTAGAAGAATGAGCGGAACACCTCCAACTACAATGTAGTAAAGGTTGGGATCCGCTTCACTCTTTCGAAACCCAATTGAAAGCAAATAAGAATCAATCCTCGAGTATCAACCCCGAGGGGCTTGCTTCCAGTGTTATCGGAACCAGTCTGGTTCAGGGAAAACCGGTCGGCTCGATCGGTTTAGAGGGTCTTCGGGTCCGACTGGTGCCTGGACCCTCTGGACTGTTTTGTTTGCATTGAACCGCCCAAGAACCGACCGGTTATGTACAAAACCGGCCCAAAACCGTCGAACTGGTTGGTTTTGACTGGTTTCGTACTGTTTCGTACGACAGCTGCTTAAGGGGCCCACAGATCTCAAATTAAAAAAAAAATCCCTAAATCTAAGGATCTAAACCCTCCCTAATCCCATTGTGGTGTTATTTAAAGACCCCCCCACCCTCTATTATTTTCACACTATTCATTCCATCTTTTTGGAGTTCTTGAGAGTAAAGTTTCTTGACAGTTTTTGAGGATTATGACGATGAGGATGAGGGTGATTAGGCCCTAGTTTTCATGTTATCAGTTTATAGTTATTCATTAATAGTAGTACTATGCTTATTTTTTGGATTGTAGGGGCCATTTAGAGCCTCTTTTTTGATGTATCTTGATTCATAACTTCAGTGATGTATTGCACTCAGTGCTATTTTGGTTATTTGCACCTGTACTTGCTATATATATATGAGAAACTTTTCATATTTGTGTATTAATGGTTTGGATTCATAGGTATGCGCATGAATATATATGTGTTTTTACAAAATATGAATATTTTATGTGTTTTTTAGTCTCCCGGTTTTTTTCCCGTTTTTTTTTTTTCTGGTTCCAATCCGGTTTCTGGTCCGGTTCACATTTTGGGCTCTGCTGGTTCGATGCCTGGTCCGGTTCTGATAACTTTGCTTGCTTCAGACCATACCAGGATTTTTTCAGCCTGCATACATGAGAATTTCTCTCATAAATCTCAAAGCCCTGTGGCTACTCTAGATATACCTCCTCCTGTAGAAGACCGTTGGGAAAAACGGTTTTCACATCCATCTGATGGATCCTCCAACCCATCTTTGCCACGACGGAGATCACTGCTTTGATCGAAGAAAATCTGGCAACTGGTGCAAAGGTCTCATCATAATCAACTCCCTCTATCTGTGAGAACCCACATGCTACAATTCGAGCTTTGTACTTCTCGATGTTGCCATGCCATCTGCAACATGATTGATTTTGTAGAGCCACTTGGAAGTCACAACTTACTTCTGCTCTGGTCTTGGAACCACTTCCCACACCCCATTCTTCATGATGGAATTGTACTCTTCCATCATGGCATCTCTCCAAACCTGGTGTAAGGAAACCTGCTCATAAGTAGTAGGCTCGGACTCACGCAAGCTAGTCACTTGTGCCATGTAGCTGGAAAATATCTTAGGTGCCTTGCTCTCTCTGACCTTCCTCCTGGGTGGCCCCACATACTCCTATGCTTCCTTTGCAAGCTCCCTAAGCCAACTTGGCTTTCTCTTCTTGGAAGTAGCATCCTGTGGCAGACCCTCTTTTACATCCTCATCAGACGAATGTCTCCCTGAAGAAGTACCAACAGTCTGAGATCCTATCCTTGGTGAACCTGAACCTGAACCATGTATATCCGAATCACCTGAAGGTGTAACCTGTGAACCTATGATCCGTGAACTTGTCCCTGTAGACTCAGTCCTTGAAACTGATGTATGTGTTGTTGCCACCTAATTCGCACCTCGGGTAACGTGGCAGAAATCTTCAAGCCACTGGGTGCGACCTTGGGGGCAAGCTCGAGCCAAGTGCTGTCACCTGATACTCAGCTCCTCCATCTAGGCCAACTCCTAGCGAAGCCAAGGGGGGTGGACCCTAATGAAAAAGTAAAATCTAAGGTTTTTACTCTACGAGAGAAGTAGTTAATTCTAGGAGTTTTAATATGGAATGGATGAATTTAAGAAATTACCAATTACTGCCAACAAAATTTAATCTTAGCAACACCTTAACTTGAATTAGATACACAAAATTCAATGACACATCGCGAGATTAACTTATGCAAAAAGGAACAGAAAAGACCAGTGCCAAGATGAAAAAAGTGCTTGTAAAAGTGGGTTGCTAGTGTAGTCTCATTGAAAGTATTGCAGTGTCTCGGTTGGTAAATTTTAAATTATTAAATGAATTGATTAAGGAATGGGTAAATTGTGGGTTTGGCCCAACAAGTCAAGTCCCTTCGAACTGAGTGCTAAAGCAGTAATACCAAGTGTCCAACAGGGCGAGCATAGACCTGCTTAGAGTAGCCCCCTGACTCTGTAGTGATTACTTTTTGCAGCCTCCCGAGTTCTCAAGAAAATTACTTGTGTGGATTTTCCTATTAGATCTAGTAACTCGTATCCCTTTCTGATACAGCCAACTGATCAGACAAGCTGCA
>LPNX010789565.1:176163-234816 GCA_001517045.1 Pseudotsuga menziesii | reverse complement strand
CCAATTTTAATGGAATATTTCTTTAATGCATAATTTTTACAAATTAAATGAAATAAATAAAATGTTTACAAAAAAATTCAATGTCATAGAAGTCCTTGTAACAGAATTTTTCTAGATTTCTTGAAATATGTGTTAATTACTATATTACAAACGGGTGTTGAGGAAAATCTACTTACTTCCTGAATAAGGAAAGGAAGCTTTAAATGCTAATGGCCAATAAAAATAGAAATGAAAAATAGGTAATCCAGCTCCAATTCAACAACATAACAATACTATAATTCTTCGTATTTTTTGCATGCAAGGAGAGGGGGTGGTCACACCTAGTCCTAAATGTGAACATAATCCCATTCATTATGTCAATATATAGGGACAAAATTGGTCCCCTTCAACCCCAATGCCATGATTTATGGATGAATTTCTATTAAAAATATTCATAAGTACAAGGGCGATTCACACCAGTATTTAGATTAGCAAGAAAACATTTGGGAGAAATTTCCATTGTTAACCTCCATGTTTAGAAATCGGGGGCGATTGAAGAATTTTACCTGAATTTATACAGGCAATTTATGATTTTCGACACTCTCCTCGTGAAAATTGTTTGGCTATTTTTTAAATAAATACTGGACCAATATTTTAAAATTTAGAAAATTTTACCCATATAAAAATTCTCCCATTGAATTTTCGAAACCCCTTAAATTTATCCCCATGGGCTAAGATTCGCCCCTAAAATCATATTTGCTAAAAACTGTTACTAGTTCCTACTTGAGTTTTGGAATATAATTTTCATTTAGATATTTATTTTAAAATATAATATATACATAGACTTTTACTTATTGATTTTTTATCTTTAATTATTTTCACATATATATATTTAGTATTCTCATAAGTGGATGTAGACTTTACTTAGATATTTTACCTATATTTATTAAAAATAACTTGGTATAAATATGTATGTCCTTTGATATACATATTATATAGACTTAATTATTCAATGCTTCCTTAGTTTAAGTTAATTATTTTAACAAGGCCTTGTGTAGGGTTTGGTAGTTCAACTAGGATAGGTAGCTCTAGATTTCCTTGCATGTTGGATTACCTCATTTTTGTGGTAGTATCTTCCATTCCTTGATAAGAAATAGATTGGAATTTCATTTAATAAACTTAAATAAGTATGATAAAGGTTGGTGCTATTCATAATCTATCCAACTGTGGCACCCTTTAATTACAACAACCCCTAGTTCTATTCAAGGATTATGGTCAACAATATCGAAGAGGCATTACAATAGTGCAATTATATATCTCTTTGATCAACACTAATATGAGGATGCATTTTTACAATACACATAGGGATACAATGGTGAAAGATCTCATGCTATAGAGCTTATGCTTACCGTCATATTGGAGTGCTCCGGGGATTAGGCCCAAAACTCCATTCTTTATTTGTTGGGGTTATTTTTACCATCTTTAATCGAATAAAAAAAATTAGATTAAAACTAAATTATTATGAAGATATCTTAATTGATTTGTTTTATCATAAATAATCACAATGATCAAAAAGTTTTATTTCACAAAATGAAAAAAATGAAAAAAATTAGATTAAGACTAAATTGTTATGAAGATATCTTAATTGATTTGTTTTAGGATAAACCATCACAATGATTAAAGCGTTTTATTTTACAAAATGTAAACTTCTCCTTACTCAATTTTTTGGATTAAATTTTTTTCTATTTTATATTTTACAAATATAAAATCGCTTTTACATGATATGAACCAAGCGAAACTACTAAATAAAGCTAAAATGAAGAAAACTGTTACACGGGCATAGAGACGCTCAGAACTAAGACAGGGTTACCGAGATTCATCTCTGCATAGAGGGCAGGAAATTTGAGTATGACTACTAAACCATTTGGTGATACACAAATAATGAAAAATATGGCTGCATGGCAATTGTCTTCCACGTTCTCCAAAGGAAATCATTTCATGACAAATTGCACAAACCAATCCACCTTCACCTTTGTTTGTAGAGACGAGCTCTTGAGAAATGACAACGTTTGAAGAAGAATCAACAACTGAAAAGGCAGCGGCTACTCGATTAGTCGCCACTCCATGGCGAACGATATATTGTTTTCTCATGCCAGGATGAAGAACAAAATTTTCATATAAGATCTCCACAGAATTAGCGGTATTCACATCCTCCAATAATTGCAGCAGGCGTTCACCATATGAAAAAGTCCCACTCCATAATGTTTGCATGCTGAAAATATTTCCTGGCGGCTCCAATCTCTTACCACTCTCAACCAGATAGTATTGTTTTCCACAGTTGTGATAGTGACGTCCCTTTGACCGTTAGAACTCTGTGGAGGGCCTTCATAACCTTCAGCCACTTTAATGTGATTGATATCCACATTATGCCATGTACTCTCCAACTTCCAGACACGTCTGTCACCTTGGCAAATACATCTACAGGCTACGCCCGAGACCAAGTGACGCTCAAAACCTTCAATAGAGTGATCTGTTACCGTGACTGCTGCTAATCTATTCAGTGAATACATCATCTCCGCATTGTTCTGGGAAGCTAAATTTTGCCATACCCTTCGTCTATTTATATCGTCTTCACTAAGTCTGAGAACCCGCTTAAATATTTCTATAGCACGATCGTCTCTATCGCGGTGGAGATCGTAATTATTCGCTCCATTTGGTAATTGTTCCTCCATCGCGGCGTTTTCAGAGCGGTTATGAAAGATAAAAAATCGGGAGCTTTTAAGTCGCTTGTGAGAGATAAACAATCGTTGGACGGTTTTAAATCGCTTATGAAAAAATAAACAAGAAGGTTGCATTTATACCTGTTGCTCTCACTCCCACAAGTTTTTGAATCATTGGTATTCGATAGTTCAAATCAATGTGCATTCATATCAAAGGCAGATCATTTTTCCTGAAAGGGAAGTTGCATGATTCTTAGGAAGATTAAGACAGGGCGAAAGAGGTGAATAAAATGTGAAAGTAATTAACGATGAAGGTCAATAATTGGATAGGTCTTTGGTTATAATTCAACATGTGGCTCATAGTGTCAAGGAGAAGAAGGGACGAAGCATAGCAGAGAATGAGTATGGGTGATCTAAATAGGGAGAAAGATCAACGGCTCAAGATGAAGGATATAGGATGGACGGATGGGATCTATTTCCATTGGGTAAGATGTAGGAACGATATGAAAGAAAAAATAATCTAAATGTACATGCACACGGAATTAGGTCATTTTCTTATTTGTGCATTGGAAAGCGAAAGCCCGAGATAGTGTGGAAGCAGGCAACTCAAACAAAATCCTTGGACCACATGTCAATAGACCATATAGGCTACTTATCCCCTATGAGCAAGTATTTAAATGGATGGGGTAGAAGAGGTAGAGGCCGTGAGCCTTGAATACGAGCAGATTGAAGAGTTGTTTGAGGATAAAGATTCATAAATTTTTGACACAATACTTCTAAATGGACCTATAGAAGCTGCTAAAACCAATTTAAAACTCCTTAAGGATCTAGGGACAGCAAGTGATAGTGTTTACATGTCATACTTTAAATGTTTTTCTACATACCAAACCATCAATTGTCCTAAGTTTATCGACTGGTACGTTAGTAATTACTCCTCTTCTGAGAGGGTAATTATAGATGCTACCCAATATAAAATTCCGTGTCTAGTTAGTCCTCTCATTATCATAAATATCCTCTCAGTTCATGTTGAGTTCACTCAAAAGTTCAAAGATTACAACGAAGAAACTATAATCCAGTAATTTAGAAAGTCTAATGTTGAATAGAGGAAGGATTTCTTCAATATTTGCTTTAAATTTGATATCTAATTATAGAACCAACCCTTCCCTGTTGACTCTAACTTGTTTAATGAAGAAATCCAATGTGTCATAAACTTCATGACTCTATTTCAAGTGTTGGATACATATAGGTATGTTACAAAACCTTTAATGGGCTTGTTATTTTTCCTTAGCACTAGTCAGGTTGCGTTAGAATAGTTAGTTCATTCAGTCGAGTCTTCTTGCCTTAAAGTTGATAAATTCCTACATGAAAATATTCATTCTCAGCCAGTGGATTTAAACAAAATGAGATGCTTCAGGTTCGAGTATCATCTGCTGAATATGTTCTAATCATTCAATGAAGAAATACTTACAACTCCATGAAATGGTACTCACTAAAGAAATGAACAAGGATTATAGAAAATTCATGAATTTTCTTATGTTAAAGGTTTACTGTGCATTCTTTTAAAAGAAATTACCTAGGGATTTGCCACATATGAAAGAGATGTTTCATTTATCTCATGAAAAGAGAATTAGAGACTGGTTTCTATTTGAACAAGGTATAGTGATAAGATTATATGGGTTTTTTCATCAACCCTACATGCTACCTGCATTTTTACTATTAGACTCTTTGCATTGGATATAATCATACAGAAATTGATAGTGGAGAATGAGCGTTTTCTTAATTTTAAGAATTCTTTAGAGATCAAGTTCACATGTGTTGTAGGATTCATTATTAAGCACAAGTATTCCCTTCCAATGATTGAAAGCTTGTTAAGAGAAATGGGGTTTCAAACTGATGGTGTAATCAATTATGATCCCCATCATATTCTTTCCATCAGAAGACAAGTTAATAAGAATAATCCCTTTGAACACTTTGAAGCCACATGTCTATCTCAGACTACCCCCATGAGACTCTGGGGATGTCAATACGCAAGAAGATTCCACTTACTCAGTAAAAGAAGTCATTTCACTACATCTGGGTGCTTCAAGCCTAGTTCCAATAGTAGAAAAGATTACACCAATTGCCAGCTACTCTGAGAGGACCAACAAAAGAGACTTCTTTGATTCGATGGACACAAAGTAGGAAGATACAACAAGAACACCAAAGAAGCAAAAGGTTGAAGAAGTAGGACAGCTTGTCCAAATATCAAAGGATAATGGTAAGAAAAAGAAGCAAATGAAAGGGAAAGGACGTGCATTTGAGGTCAAAGAATATGATTTTGTTGAAAGACCCACTAATTCCACCTCACAGTTCGAAAACAAATCAGAATTATTTGACAAGTACAAAGATGATAAGGATGTAGTTTCAGAAGAAGATCTGAAATTGTATGCAAAGGCCAGAAAAATCACTAGCAAGGATGTATCCCTAGTGAATGTTAGGGATCATTCTCAAAACACTTTTAATTTGGATATAGCAACAAAGAATAAGCTTGTTGAGATGAAAATGAGCTTAGAGAATATCCCCATTCGTGCTATGATTCACTTGCATAAGCAAACTCAAGATATTATTTATACATCCGCTGAAGAAAACACTGAAAGTATTTAGGCTACAGTCTAAAAAGAGCAAGATTGAAAATAATCTTAGACAGCAGAATGTGGAAAACATGGCCCACTAATCACAGATCAAGAAGCTACAAACATATTTGTTGCATGCTGCTAGCCAAGAAGAAAAAGGGTCTTCCATAAAAAAATATTGAATGAAAAAAAGAACATCATTCAATTACTAAAGAAGAAGATGAAGATCCCATCTACTCAGCTAATACCAACTTTTGACCTGATAGAGATTGAAAAGGAAAATAAATATTTGAATGGTGAGTTAACAAATTTCAAAGGAAAATTGCTGAAATTCATTGAAAAAGCAAAACATTGGGAAATGGATATGTCTCTTGTAGTTGAGAGTGAGAAGACTCTCAAAGCTAAGTATGATGAATTAGAAAAGAAGATACGCGAGAAAGAAAAAGATATTGAAAGTATACCATTCATCTTTCTACTGAATCTGGTGAACAATCCATTGTTCAAACTATGTCACGGGTTAGTCTAAAAGAATTGGATCTTGTTTGGTTAAAGAACCTGACCAAAAACTTCGAAAGTTTGGCACTAAAGAGAGAACAAGAAGGAAAAGTCTGGGAAACATAGTGCCAAGAATTGAAAAGTAAGAATGATAAGTTGATGAAACATGTTATAGGGTAATCATGAGTACAATGAGAAAAGCACACAATTTGGGATGCACTCATATCAGAATCAACCAAGTTGAGGCCTTACCTAGATTACATTTTGGATAAATATCTTGTAATTCAATCAGCTAAGCAAAGTGTGACAGTAGTAAATGAAATATTGAATAAAAAACCCATTGATTATTCCAAAATCACTATAGATTTTCTAAATGGGCTAACACATGAGGAATTGAAGACTACTAATATCAAAGACATAATATCTATCATAACTTGGGCTAGAAAGGTTGTCAATAAACATCAACATTTGAATTTAGTCGAGGATAAGATAGATATCATGGAACATTAGTTGAAGCTTTTCAGATATAAGCTTGATCCTCTGTTTAAGAATGGAATACCTTTCTTTTGGGAAGAGCAAGGTGGCATGATGTCACAAAAGGAATATCAAGACAGATTAATTAAATGCAGATTAGACCATACAAAATGTTCAGACATCAAACATTTATTATTAGGAAAAAAAATTGTGTACAAGATCGAAAATGAGTTTGAAATGGTTTTTTTCTTTCAAGGCCATGTGTGCAATATTTCCAAATTACTCATACAGGAATCATGTGAAGCTGCGTGTGTTGTCAAAGGAAATGTTCACTTTGGATTTACCATCCGTGGACCAATGCAAAATAGTGGAAAAATATGGAAGATACAAATATATGTTGCGTGACTGAATATATTAAAGATCATGAAAGATTTATTGCTGAAGAATTAGTTACCTAGGAATTAGTTTACTTTCCATAATTAGTTTGTATATAATAAGTGTAGAATGGCACATGTGTTAATTTTTATCAATCAAGCTAGCATTATGTTAGGATCTTTAACTAAGAGAACAACAAGTACAACAATCAAACACAAGACACAATGAACATAGTGTTTTTTTGCGGGGAAACCATAAAAGGAGAAAACCCCGCAACTTTCTGAGAGATAGAATCAACACCAAAAGTAAAACCCCCAAAATAGTAAGATGATCTTCCGATAGAAGTAACCTCCTTATTCCTTTCCCCAGTGTCTTTCTCTTCCTCAGCTATGCGCTACAACTGAGTGTGAGTGAGTGTGTGATAAATAGAAAGCCCAGCTCTCTATTTATACTAATTCTTGACATGACTAAAACCCTACTAGTGCCAACCTCTCTAGGAAAGTCTAATAACCCTAGTGCCTAGAACTATGGGGACTTTAACCCCTAGACAATAGGAGGGTTACCCACAATGACTTGACATGACTTGTTTACATTATAGATCCTCCTGATAGGAACATTGGGGCATGACATCACACAAGTACATCACAAATACATCCAAGAATAAACATCAAGTTACAATACATAAGATATACAAGTGAATGCATTCCAAAGTTACATATTCATCAACACTCCCTCTTAAGTAGGAAGGTATTCTCTTGACATAGTTTTCCAACACAAGTCTTCTTCTCTGTATCATCTGAGTCATCATCAAGTTCTCGTCATCTTCATCTTCAAGTCAACTTCATCTGGATTTGGATCATCACTCGATTTGGATCATCACAGGGTCATTATCACTGGATTTGGATCATCATCACTGGATCTAGATCATCACTCGATCTGGATCATCATCACTGGATCTAGATCATCACTGGATCTGGATCATCATCACTAGATTTGGGTCATCACTTGATCTAGATCATGACAAGGTAATCATCACTAGATCTAGATCCTCACTTGATCTAGATCATCACTGCTGGATCTGGATCATCACTCGATCTGTATCATCTTAGAGACATCATAACTAGATCTGGGTCATAGCTCGATCTGGATCATCACTGGGTCATTATCACTGGATCTAGATCCTCACTCGATCTGGATCAGTACCATATGTGCTATCTCATGATTCTTCTTGTCACAGAAATTTATACAGAGCCATCCCTTTTTCATGCTAGTTGTAGGCCTACCTCCTCATAGGTCTTCAGTAGCACTTATATTTGACCTACTCATCAGAAAGGCTAGCACTCACATTTGACCTGCTCTTCGAAAAGGCACAACACTTACATCTGACCTACTCATCAAAATGGCATTCACTCACATCTGATCTTGTAGGAACTAATCCTACAGTCATATCAGAATGCCCCCCAGTCCCAGACTAAGCTACCTGGTAACGGACCAGGTGCCTCCATTCTCCCAAAGAATGGAAATATCCCTTACATCTGACCTACTCATCAAAATGGCCAACACTCATGTCTGACCTACTCATCAGAAAGGCACAACACTTACATCTGACCTACTCATCAGAAAGGCACAACACTCACATCTGATCTTGTAAGACTACATCTTACAATCATCTCAGAAAGGATCTTAGTCCCATACCAGGTATTCCTAGTAACTCACTAGGCAAATCCATTCCCACAATGGTAGTAGATCTTATATCCAATCATGTAGGAACCAATCCTACAGTCATATCAGAATGGCTCAGCACTCATATCTGACATGGAAGGAAACAACCATCTTACCATGAAAAAATGGCTTAGCCCTTACATTTGACCTACTCATCAGAATGGATTTAGATCTCATCATTTCCCCTCAAAGGGAACCTCGATCTCGAGAACACCAAGCTTTTTCCTGAAGTACTTAAACTTTACTTTGGCCATTTCTAGCGTAGAATCACATTAGGGCTGATTACATCCAAGAATGATCTGCGGGCTTCACCAGGACCGACTACATCTGAGGGAAACCTGTCTCATCACCTATGCTAGAAATCCTTCTTTCAAGAGATCTCGATCTGGATCACTGCTCCTCTTTGCATCATACAAAAATGCAAGTCAGATCAACCAAATCAAATAGTAGTTTTCAAAAGAAACATACTACCTCCCAAATAGAAAGTGGAAACATCTTTTGCCTTAGCTGTACTTAGTGCCATGTAGGAGTCCATCCTGCGAAACCATGAGATCACACTTGACCCAATACTGAATTAGCACTTCGAAGTGCTCTTCCTATCAATGGCACTGCCTAACCAAATACAAATCCACATAATATTTTGATTCGCCTTATACTTGATCCCATACTCAACTATACCCTTCAGGTACCTCACAACATGCTTTGCAACCATTAGGTGAACATGTTTCAATTTGTTCATAGCAAAGCAAATATCTGTCCTTGTATTCATCAGGTACATCAAGGACCCAATCATTTGATGATACATCATAGCATCAACCATCTTTGATGAAGCATCACTCAATAGCTTCATGTTCGATGCCATAGGTGTGGTCATGGCCTTGCAGTCCATCATCCTAAACCTATTCAACATCTCTACTGCATACTTCCCTTGTCCACACCTCCATGCCTAGAAAATAGTGCATCGACACATAACAAGAGCATCACTGGTCTTCCACCTTCAAACTTAAAGGTTGGAATCCACTTTACTCTTAGTAAATCCTAGAGTCATCAGTAACCTGTCCATACTATCATACCATGTTGAACCTCAGGATATTTTGCAGTAACTCCCTTTGAAGCATCATACTCGCTATGTCTTCCCTACTTTATGCACTGAAACATTATGTATTGGAGTGACAAGTAGCTTCCTATGCTACTAATATTCTATGTGTCCATCTAGGGTCACTGGATACCAAGATCCTTTATCTTGAACTTTTTCAAAAGTTCATCTCGCACCCATCTGTGAGCTTGTCATCCTCTATCAACCTTGTATCAAAGGTTTAGATCTTCATCAAGATCCTCATGTATGTGTTATCCCCTGGGTGTCTTCTGAGCTTCTACAAGGTCTTCTTTGATTTGCACACATGATTCTGCCTATCATGTGTCTCAACTTTCATTGGCTGCAAATGTCTCTTCGAATCTTGCCTTGTATCCTACGATGTTTCCATCTACTGCATGATGGAACTATGAACTCCCCTTCATGTATCAATACTGCATCCTAGACATCATTCTTATTGAACTGGTGTTCCCTTTCTTCTTGGAAGTTTCTGCATCAATGATGTTGCTGCATTTGTCATATTATTTTTCATCTTGAACCGTCGTCACTTGTTCTTTAGAACAAGTCTCATCCTTCTTTTCTTGTAGGTGATTATGTATGCAATATTTCCTACAAGTCAAATGCATTTTTATGGTTAGAAACATTTCATAAGGAATATGCATACTGGAAAGTTCTTATGCATAAATATATGATCATGGAACTACTTTAGCTAATACAACATTCATCCATATCTCACGGAAACTTTTCTAGATGCCTTCCATCTCTACCAAAACAACATTGTGATTGTGCACTAATCCAATATGTCAGCAAAGAGGTTTCATTCTAGATAAGTAGCAATGGAGAGTTGTATAACACCATGAGCTACTTACCCATCACATGCATATTAGTAGTATACTGTCATTAATGCAAACATTTTATTATGCATAATACATCAACTAAATATAAACAAATGCATAACAAAACAATATCATTAAATGACAATTGAATAGTTATCTTTATTTGTTACATGGGTAAACTCCTTCTTGAGCCTTCAACTTCATCATCTTCTAAATTGATAATAGCATCGTTTCTTATCCAAATGCTAAAGTGGATAAGAGGTTCTTCAAGAGTTGAGTTATTCATATTCATCATCGCTTGAGGGATCTTCTTTGGATGGCGAGAGCTTGATCTTCAGTTGCTTCCATCTTCTTTTTTCTTATTATTAGTTGACCTTCTTCTTCTTCCTAGAGTCTGCTGAAAGTAATCACTTCCTTCTAGCACACATTCTTTGAATGAATGAATCCCATGATCCTGGGAGGCCATTCAAGGTGGCTATCACCACTTTTGCATTCTTCACTTCTTCTTTTACCACTTTAATTTGTTCTTTGATTTGAGAGACCCTTATGACTGTATGGTCTCTACATTCTGGATCTTCACATTCTTCAACTTATTTCTTAAGGTCATATCTCGATTTATGTTCTTCCCTTTAAATAGCTTGTTCAAGAAATCAAACATATTTGGTGTCTTTAGGGGAGACACTTGTGGTACAATTTGATTCGTGACTCAATCATCAATGATCTTCTTGGCCTTGACCAAGTTCTTCTTGTGTAAGTCTTTGAGCCTCATCTCCTTCTAGAACTGGAACCTCTCTTCTTTTGTAAGTGTCCAATTCATTTTATTCAGAGAGATCAAATACTTCCATGCTTTGAAGTTGTCAACTTCACCAAGCTTATCATCAATATGATGTGATAGATCACTTTGAAATGAGAATGACAAAAGATTAGATCTTACCAATTTGAGGTGTCTGTCCTCATTCCGGTGTTCGCTGATCTACGGTTTGTCATAGAAACCCTAATTTTCAAAACTTGGAATCTTTGAGATATTATTGGATAGAAATATAGATCTCTTAAATTTGAGCTATCCAATGTAGTTCTTTTTTGAAAACAGTGGAGGGAAGCTCCTGGTATAGGAAGCCCTAGTTTTCTGATTTCTTCTGCAGAAATTCCTGTGTTTCTATGGTATCTCTGAAATTACTAAACCTCTATATCTGAAATTTTTCAGTGAGGTAGCCTCGCATGTTCCCGTTAGAATACCAAAGGTTTCATCAAAATTGGTTTCACTAGTTGAGACTTATGATCATGTTCCAAGTTGACCTGTTATAGGATTGTTTAGAATAGTGAAGTTGTATGGACTACCAGATGTGACTGTTTGATCTTCTAGGTCTGAAATTCGAACCACGGAAAGCAAATTCCATGCCCTTTATTGAAAATCTTTAGAAATTTCATTTGGACCTTTGTAGCCCAAGATATAGCAATTCTCCTCAGGTTTCCTGTTTAAGGATGAACTCTCGAAGAGGATGGAACCCTAACTTGGAGGGATCATATGTCCCTGAATATAGAGAATATAAGGTTGAATTTTGGAAAAAGTATACATCCACATTTTATCATTGGCCTCTACAGTTTTCAGATCCTAAGCCTTTTCCAATACTAGGATATAGTGAACGTACCAAAACGTATCAGTTTTAGTATTTTAGGGTTTTTCCAGTGTGGAGTCAAACTAGGGTTTGACTTTCCCGGAGTTTCACCCAACAAAAAATATTTACACAGGTCACTAAAATTCGATTTCTATGAGGAGATAAATCCTATGTCAGGCTCACTCAAAAATTCCTCTTCTTCAAGAAGCCTTAATTTCCCGTATCAAAACTGAAAATGCTCGGAATCGAATTCCGCTTCGATAGAAAGATGCACCCTTCAATGGAGAGTCAGCCTAGCATAGTTTTGCTGATGGATTGTGGAGAGAGACCCAAAAAGTAAGAATCCCTAGATTCTATAGATGCGTAATGTCTTCTTCTCAGGTTAGCTCTGATACCATGTTAGTTTTTATCAATCAAGCTAGCATTATGTTAGGATGTTTAACCAAGAGAACAACAGGTACAACAATCAAACACAAGACACAATGAACACAGTGTTTTTCCTCGAGGAAACCATAAATGGGGAAAACCATGCAAATTCCTCAGAGATAGAATCAACAACAAAAGTAAACCCCCAAAATAGTAAGATCATCTCCCTATAGCAGTAACCTCTTTCTTCCTTGCCCTAGTGTCTTTCTCTTCCTCAGCTATGCGCTACAACTGAGTGTGAGTGAGTGTGTGATAAATAGAGAGGCCAACTCTCTATTTATACTAATTCCTAACATGACTAAAACCATACTAGGGCCAACCTCTCTAGGAGAGTTTACTAACCCTAGTTCCTCATAACTGCGAGGACTTTAACCCTTAGGCAATAGGAGGGTTACCCACAATGACTTGACATGACTTGTTTACATTATAGATCCTCTCGATAGGAACATCGGGGCATGACATGACACAAGTACATCACAAATAATTCTCAGAATGAACATCGTGTTACATTACATAAGATATACAAGTGAATACATTCGGAAGTTACATATTCATCAACAACATGTAAAGGCAGTTATGCCTATTTTTAGTAGTTTGTTATTTCAGCTCATGGAGAAATTTTGATAAGAACTAGCGAGTACAATAAAAAAAGGGTTGGAATCTGTGAGAACTGAGCTTTATAATTTGATATCTATTTTTAATAAAATCACAAAGACAAAGCTGGCCATTTTTGTAAAGATTCATGTGCTTTTTATGTTACAGTCTTTTTTTTCCTTTCTCATGTGAATGTTTTCCTTTTATTACTGCCATAATGTTTATTTCATGTCTAAAATAAGTGTTTGATAGTACATAATTCATATATATATATATATATATATGCTCTATCTATTGATTTTAAATATTCACAAAATATTTTCCACTAAAGTTAACATTGGATTCGTCCTTGTTAGGATTCGATGTTGATGGACTGTTACTTCTTTCTCCCATTTCACTATACCAAATCATTTCGACTGTGACTAGATTGCTACCTTGCCTTTGTTACAAATTTCCATGCAAACAACATTGTGACATATATATATATATATATATATATATATATATATATATATTGACTACATTTCTGAGTGTATACTTGCCTTGTTTCAACCAACACAACAATCTGATTTTTTTTTCTTATCTAGACTTCTTAAACAATCATTGAGAGATCCCTCTATGGATAGAAAGAAGCCAACTTTCTTTCCTAAAGCTTGGTTTTGTGGTTACTGTTAGAGAAATAATGTACCTTAGTACCATGATGATTTGAATTTATGCAGGAACGTAACAAAATACATGAATAACCATTAAAAAAAATGCAATAGAAATAACACTTCATTCCTGCATAAATACGGATCACATGATGATCTACCTAGGAGAATTAAATATTTTACATTTACTTATGTTCTATGGTCTAACCTAGGTTCTACTGATCAATATTGGTCAAATAGGTGATTATGTCTCATTAATTGACAATTGGGAAACTCCACTTTAATCATTCTGTTATCCATGTGCCTGCATTAATTGCAAACCATTTCCATCTTTGATTAGGGGCAGTAGTGTGTGAATGTGGTTGTTTTGTGGTCTCCTTGTTCATTTATTTGGCTCCTGTGGACTCTCCCACTCACCCATGCACTCTCTCATGCTTTTCTTCCCTCATTTATGAACTAGGAATGCTTCTTACATGTTCACACATGGATTCGTGATTATTTGGTTAGCTTTGGGAGCCTATTGGTCAACCTAGTGGACGTTTAGGGGTCAAATCCTAGCCTGGCACTTGTATGCATTCACATAGGATCCAAGGGCTCACAAATTTTACCCAATGTATCATACATATGTACCATACACATATACAATATGTACAGTAATAATATGATCAGTTATTAGCACCATTCACATGTGATATTCCACCTATTTCTAGTCTCTTTGTTGTTCTCTTGCATATTTTGTCAAACAATTTGATTATGGATATTTCTCTAGCTCCTATATCTCACTGAGAAACAATTCTCACATGGTATCAAAGCTAGTTGGATTTGAAAAAAAATCTAGAGAGGATTGAGTTGTTATTCGGGGGATATTTCCAAAAAACTTGAGTGCTTTCATTGCAGAATCTACAATGTTTTTTTCACATGTTGCACAAGACGAATGAAGCAAAGTTGTTGTTCAGGGAATATTTCCAAAAAACTTGAGTGCTTTCATTTTAGAATCTACATCATTTTTGTCACAGGTTGCACAAGAATAATGCAGTAGACTCGAGAATTTCTTACTCCATTCAATTTTTTTGAATGGAAGGCCGAGATGGCCATCCAATTGAGGTCCAAGGGCCTCTATAAGGTCACCATGGGGACTAAAATTGATCCAAGTTCTGTTGTGGATAAGTCTAATTATTTTAATAGAATTGATGAAGCATTTGATATGCTCTATCTCAGCACTTCAAGGGATCTCCTCTTTCATGTTGAAATACTTGGCATGATCAATGAAGTTTGGCTCAATCTTAAGTCACTATTTGGGAAGACAGATGAAATGAGAGGCCATCAGCTTGAGAATGAGCTGATTTCCTTGATTCCATCCCACTATGAGACCATTGATGACTTCTTTACCAATTTTAAAGCGCTAGTGCTTTAGTTAAAACAATGTTTCATATAGAAGAAATAAGATCATCTTATCTTGTCCATCCTTTCTAACCTAGGGCCTAATTTTTCTATGTATGTTTCAGCATTCCACTTAAGATTCCTCATCTCAATTTGTTGTCCATATAAATAGGATTTCTACATCTTCACTTTCATCGTCACTATATTATTTTGAATAGAAGTTCTTATTCTTTTTCTTAAACCTCTTCTTACCCATGGTCTTACAATTATGACAACAAGATTCTTCATAATCACTCTCCTCTTGTTTTGGGTAAGGAAAGTTAAAGAAAAATGTCCAATTAATCCACAGTTAAAACATTTCAAGGGTATATTTCCTTTGTATTTCCCAGTACCTTTCTCAAGTTTACAGATCAAAATAGGTTCTTCATCATCTAGGTTCTCTAGTTGGTTCTTGGATATGGATTTAAATGCTTCCTTTTTTCTTGAAGGTTCATTATGTCCCATCCTCATCTCATATGCAGTAAATATCCCATGTATTTCATCTACTATCATGTCATCAAGGTCATCTCGTTCTTCTATAGTGGACACTTTTGAGTCATACTTCATTGACAATGTTCTTAGTACCTTTCTAACCACTTCTCTTTCTTTTAATTTTCCTCCAAGACCTCTAATGGCATTAACAACCTCATCTACTCTTAGAAGGTATTCCTAAATATTTTCTTCTTCTTTCATTTTAAATCTCTCAAACTACCCTTTATATGTCTGAATATTAGAGTCTTTAACTTTAGGTTCCCCTTCATAGATAATTTTTAACTTATCCTAGGTTTGTTGGCAGTCTTCTATCACATAACTTTTATAAATACAGAGTTTCTCAATCCACTCAAGATTACATTTAGGGGTTTTTTATTTCCTTTATATTAGCTTAGTTGCTTTGGGTATGTAGGTGCTTGGTATCCTATTTTATATTCTTTTTCAGTTGCTTCGCAAACCTTCCATCTAAGCGACCTCAGATAACACTTCATTCTCACACTCTAGTATGCATAATTTAATCCTGTGAATAATGGAGTTCTATTAGTGGGTAATCCTTCCCGTTCATCCATAATGGTTTTTAAATAGGATCTCCCTTTTACTCATTAAATCACATAATCAACAAGAACAAACATAACACAAATTTATTGTTGAATCCCAACCGGGTAAACCACCAATACTTCCTACTACTACAAAATTGTTATTTACAAAGAGTTTTTGTGTGCTGCTATAGATAAGGATGGTACTACCCTGGATTTACTAGGAACTGGCCGAAGGTGGATACAACCCCATGTTTTTTCAGCTACAACTTATGTGATACTACTACATCCTGTTTACTAGATTATGTTGGAAGAAGGATACAACCCCAAGAAGGCTTGTTTCCTTCCCTAGCACCATCCTACCACCCTAATATTGTTTCAGTAATCTTCCATATTCCTTTATCCTTCAATATCTGTCACACTCACTAGTCTCTTCTTCTTCTTCTATGATCTGGATCCCCAGAAACACTTTTTCTCACTCATCTCCTGTGTATAAATACCTTCACGTTTCTTGTGAATGCATATCTTCACCATTGCACCATTTCATTTTTCAATCATGCCTGTTCATGAGAACTCCATTCCTCATTCTAACACTAATTCATTGATTCATCTACCTCCATCGTCATTCTTCAACAGAACTAAAACAATTCCCTGTTAATCAATTTACTATTTAATCTTCTAGTTGTGACCTTCCTGATTCTCCATTTCCGCAACCATCTCGAGTCGTTCACTTTATATCACGTTTTTTCCTTACCGTAGATATAATATAGGATGCGGTATGCAGTTTTTCAAACTATGAAATATCTCAAAATGTCTTTCAACACTTACCTTTCCACGTCAACCGTTCCCAGTCATTGATCTCCTTTAAGCTCTTCATGACCACCAATCTCCCACACTGTGGGTTGTGGAAATGCGAAATTTCCCAAAGTATTTTCGTGATTCTATTCCTTCCTATTTCCTCCTTCCATTTTCCTCCTTCCACTTTTCATTGGCGGAATTCAATTTGCGGAAACCCATATTATTTTGTACTTTGATTTGTCGTCTTCCGCATTCCACATTCCTCCTTCTACTTTCCACCTTCTACATTCCGTTGGAGAACACCTGGTCGCAGAAAATCATGTTATACTAGACAATGATTTCTCATCTTCATATTCCACCTTCCATATTCCCCTTTTCACCTTCTACATTCCACTGGAGGACACCATATCACGAAAACTCATATGATACAAGACATTGATTTCTCATCTGTTGGATTCCACCTTCCTCCTTCTGCATTATGCTGGCGAACACCAGGTTGTAAAAAACCATATTATTTTATACTTTGATTTTTATTCTTCTTCATTATTATTTCTGCCTTTAGAATCTTGTTCTTTTTCCCTAGGGAAACATTTTATTGAAGTCATGCCAAGATGGGTCAGAGGCACTTTTGGCAGATTGATATCTTCTTCCTTAGATACTATTTGGTTAAGTTAATGATATGGTTGGATGCACCATACATCACTCTATATATACAAACTCTGAAAATAGTTTTGTGATAATCCTATGATATGTGGCTGGCATTTTTTTGAGGCCACTTTGTTTTGAAGAGAAATTCCGATGGCTTGGGGTACCACAACAGACAGCTTGACTCCAGAAATCAATCCTTTCCAATATGCAATAGAAATTAAATATCTAACACTAAAGGATCAGACATCGTACCTTATTTTGGACGGTTGAAGTAGATCCCCGTTGAGCTTTCCAACTTCATCTTGAATTGATAAATCACTTCCTCAACAAGTAAACAAGACAAGCATACTATATATTGGTGTTAGATCTATTCTACCATATATAATCAACAATGTATAAGCATTTGAAATCATCCATGGTGTTACCACTCAGAATATACCCAGGTTGTGAAAAGTAAATCCCGAGGTAACAGTAAAAACCACTTTTAGAAAGAAACTGGCTTTTTTTTCCAGAGAGGGATCTCTCGAATACAAATTTTAACAAGGCCAAATATAAATCACCACTCAAAGATTGTATAAACGGTTGAAATAGTACATAACCATTGGGCAAATGGAGTCACATATAAACAAAGATGTCATAAAGACATATACATGAGATTTTATCAAAGGCAAGATAATCATTTCATCGCAATCATTCATTTAGTTCAGGTGAAATAGAAGAGAGAATGAACAACCCATTAAAAAAGAGCATCAAAGATGAGTTCTATATTAACTTTAGTAGAAGAATTTATAAAATATCTAAAATAATGATCAGAGCATAAACATTATGAATTCTAACCATTCAACACTATATTTCAAATATGAAGAAAACAGAATGGAGCGTTACACTAGAAAGCACAATCACATAAGGAAAGAAATACGGACTATAATGTAAACGACACAGGAATCTCTGATAATTCTTATGCATTTGCTCTGTTATTCAAAAATATATGTCCTCAAAGAAACATTCAATAACCAGATGGGTTCCAACCCCCATCCAATAAAATAGATGCAATTATATACATAAAATGATTCATCTTCTAAGAAGATTCATAATTGAATGACTGGCTTAATCAAAGTCTTGTACCTATATTCCTAACTCCTAGGAATAAACTACTAGCTTCGATCCTAACAAATCATTAAGTTAAATAAACTTGGTAACAAGGCCTATCCCAATAGTTCCTCAGCGCGCAACACCTGTCTTCATGAATGAAGGATATATTTTGTCTTTCCAAATATTTCTATGGCTTTCCATTGCTTCGCGCTTGGAGTATCATATTCCATCATCTCTTGAATTGACACCTCTAGCTCCATGTAAGCTTCGTATGACACCTTGGGCAATCCACCATTGATAATCAGGAACTTTTGTAAGATTTCGAAATCCTCTGTCAGCTTATCCACAATGAATTTCCCTATTAGGCCTTTTTCCAAACCATCAAATTTGGAATGGTCCATGCGGCTTTGAACTAAAAAGCTATGATAATGTTCTTGAAAAAACATCCGTCCCTCTTCGTCCCAAAAGGAAGGCATGCCATCCTCAAATATCTCTTTGAAAGCCTACTTGAAATTATTAACCTGTGAAACCATTTCATCATCTTTGTCCTGGACTTCCTTCATCAAATGATGCTTATGGATAAACGTTTTGGCCCATAATACCCTTGTTATTCTGTCCTTTACTCCTATATCATGCAACTTTTGATAAGTTAATGAATTCAAGAAATTTAATGCATTCTGGGATGTGGCAAGGGGTTTCCTCTCCATAGTTTCATTTACTAATTTCAGTATTTGATTAGCCACATTGATCAACATCCTTTGATCATCAATGAAGTTTAAATAGTGCCTGAATTTAGTAATTTCTACATATAAGGTGTCCCAAATTATGTGCTTCGCCCTTTGGAGAGGACCCTTTCTGATGTTTCTTTCCTTTAGTTCATTAAATTTCTTTTGTAGCTGATTTCTGTCTTGCAATATTTTATTTTTATTCTCACTTACTTTGGCTAACTCAGACTTGATCTTTTCATTTTCTACCTTCAACTCTTTTATTTCTTCATCCTTTAGGCTGACCTGGGACATAGGTACTAACAAATCATCTGCAGAAAAATCATTTAATGGTTTCTCAATATTTACAATAGACAGGTCCTCATCAGTGGGAGTCTGACCCATCAATTCCTCCGTGATCTCTTTTTCATCATGTTGGTCCTTTTCAGCAGGGACATTTTCGATATCAGCTCACTTCATTCAGTTTCCCACTTGTCTTTTTTCTCTTCTAATTTGACAGCTCTTCCATTAGAGGAAATTTGAGGTCTAAAATGGGCCTTATAAGAAAACGTGCCAAAATAAGTTTTTGTGAGTTGGAATTCAAGAACCAATAGAATTTCAATAAAATAAGTCAACCATAATGGTTGAATTGACATATTTGTCATTAAAAAAAACTACTTTTTTGTTCATATTTTCGACATATCTCATTGTGTTTTTACTCAAATTTTGATCGGGAGAGCTCGTTGGATGCGGAATTTGATTCCGCGTCCAACGAGTACCCACACTACATACTTTTGACGGACCCGATTACCCCAAAAACAATAAATACCTGAAAAAACGTGATGATGACATCAACATCACGTTTTTTCAGGTATTTCTTGTTTTTGGGGTAGCGGGGTCCGTAAAAACTATGCAGGGTGGGTAATCGTTGGATGCAGAATCAAATTCCGCATCCAACGAGCTCTCCCGATCGAAATTTGAGTAAAAACACAGGGAGATATGTCGAAAATACGAACACAAAAAGTAGTTTTTTTCTTTCTTCCTCCAAAATTAATCAATATTATTTTATTATTTTAACTATTATTTTATTATTTTCCTTAGGAGGCCCATTTTAGACCCCAAAATTCCTCTAATGCCTTTATGTTCCATAATCTCCTGGTGGATCTTCTCTTTTTCTTCTTGCAATGCCAATAATTCGGATGATTGAACATGCTCTGTGCTTGGGATCTTCAACTTTTTCTTCAAAACTTGGAGGGCACTACCCTTTTCTTCCAGCATTCTTCTGATTACTTGGGTGTTATCTCTTTCATTCTTTGAACAGAAAATAACTGTTTGTAGATTTTTAATTTGAATGGCATTGGCCTTATTTTCAACCTTTTCATGTTTTAATTGAACCTCTAACTTATCTACCAAAATTTGTAGCTTATTGATTCTCATCATAGCTTGCAATAGATCTGAATAAATAATGTCACTTGTTTGCTTATGTAGCTGTATTTTGTTGTGTACACTAATCTTGTCCAATCTTACTTCCATCTCTGACATCTTTTTATCATTTACCATGCCTAATTTGAAGGTATTTATTTCTATATCCCTGGCAGAAATCAAGGACGTTTTTGGATTGTTTAAACTCCTTACCCGTGGGAGTAAATTCCTTGTCTCTTCCAGAGACTGCTTTCGCTTTTCCACATAACTAGCCATGAGCTCCTCCTTGTATTTGAAAATTGGACTTGATTCTTAGTTATCCACACCTTTAAAATAAAATTGATTTACCTATACAGATTTTGTCGGAACTAAAGCAACTCTCTTCAAATCATCTGAAATCTCTTTACTTAAAAATCCACCAACTTGAAACAATTTGGCCTTTTTGTGTGACCCATATTCATCCACTTCCATGCTTTCAACCTCAGAAAGACTTCTTTTAATTACAATATTAGGACTCTTTGTCACCTGAGATACTGCAACTGGAAAAGTACTTGCATCTTCATCAGACCTTGGAATCTCCATAAACTGCAACAGATTGGCTGTTTCACTCAAACCTTCAATAAATTGGTGGTCAAATGGCTTGTTTTTGTTTGCCTGCTTTCTCAGGGAAATTATATGGTGGGGATCATAATTTACCCTTGGCTCTTTTTGAAATTCCATGCTTCCCAACAACTTTTCTATAAACACAAGGGCACCTTTATTTTTGAAAATAAAAGAACCAACTTTGAGAGGGAACTTGATATTTGAAGATTTATTAAAAGCCCCAAAATGTTCTTCCTTTGAATGCAACCTTTGTCTCATAAACTCTAATGCAAAAATTCTGGGAGTAAAGAAAGCAGGTAACCTATAAGGCTCCCCAGTAAATCCGTATATCCTCAAAACAGTGGAATCTTTATATAGGAACCAATCTCCGACTCGATATTTAGGTGAGGACTGCATCAGGCATTTCATCTCTTCTAACACACAGGGTAGCACTTCATCAAAAAACATTTTATATATTTCTGACATGATTGAATTTGCAAATTCAAACATGTTGATTTGCTTGGGAAAATCCGAAGAGAAGATGGTACTTAAAACCTGTAATTCAGTGACGTTTGAACATAGCAACATGTTCAACAAATAAGTCTAAAATTTAAAGAACCTCACCTTTGCGAATTCACTTAATTGAAGATGTATCGCTTCTGCGAAGTATTCATCTAGACTGAATACAGGAACCGATTAAGACTCAAAACTTAATGAACTTATTCTTAATAGAAAACCCAGGACGACTTCATTTACGTGACAATCATTGTTAAGACACAAAATTTGACAAACTAAGGATACCACCAATTGAACTTCATCTTTGAAAATATGAACATGGTAAGGTAGGAAAAGACCATCTAATGACTGACCCTCTCTCAAAATACTGGAGATAAATTTGCAACGAACTTCAGTTCCACAATTTTTGTACAGTTCAGCAAGAATGGACTCATTTACAGGTTCACGACTGTCAGGGTAGCTGTTGGGAAAGTTTAGGTTTCCAGGGATGACTTTGGCATTAATTTTACAGAGCATTCAAGATGTATACTGACTCACAATGACTCTTTGAGAAGGGGAATAATTAACCACGCACCATTCTGTGAACTCGGGAAAATGCAGAGTTTGTTCGATAGCAAAATAATATAAAAAAATTTACAAAAATTTAAGACATCATTGCCCTGTGAATTGTATTGCCACAACCTTTCTTTACTGATTGATACACTTCCTATGGACAGGAAAGGGTTACACACTCCTCTGTCCCTATCAACCAGATAGTCTTCCTTGTCATCCAAAATATGACTAGACCCTTGCAATTCCTTTCCTTGGTCCATAATTCAGTCGATAATTGTAATCAGATGGATGAATTATGGGCGTTTGAGCCTTACCTGTTACCGTGGCTGCATGTGTTCGAAATTGATAGTTAAAGGTTGACGAGCACGCATGTCCCTTTCAATCGTTCGGTGCCAATAAAATAATCATTGAACAAGTCAACTTTGTTTTTATAGGACCCCACTCTGGAGGCTCGCTTTGGCAGTTTCCACCATACCACTTTTGCCTCTTGAATGCACCACAAGCGACCACCTAAATCATCAATCTGAAATTGTTCTTCTTTGATTCTTCTGTCAAAAGTGTTTTTCATTTTTTCTTGATGTAATTGCACCTTGTCATAGGCCTTATTCCTTCGCTCTTCTAGCTCAATAATCTGACTTATCCTCCTTTGCATATGATTTGGTTCTTCTTACTGATCTTGGAAATATCTCATAACTGGAACACCTAACGATGCTGGAAAAATGACTTCAGTTCCATACACCAGCTGGAACGGAGACATGCCAATTGATCCTTTGGTACTAATCCTATCATCCCATAGGGAATACTTGAGCTTGGTGTGCTAGGACCTTTTATTATCTTCCAACAGCTTCCTGATGATCCTTACGAAGCTTTTATTCGAAGATTCAGCTAACCCATTTCCCTGTGGATAATAGGCAGTTGAATGATTGAGTCTTATATGGTACTTGTGACAGAAATCAATCATTTTTTTGGATTTAAAAGAAGCTGCATTGTCTATTACTATTCTTCTAGGACATCCGAATCGAGCCAATATATTTTCCTCAAGAAAGTCCATGATTACAGTTTCAGTGGCTCTTCTAGTGGGAATCGCTTCAATCCAATTTGTAAAATAATATGTAGCTATATGAATCCATTTGTGTTGTCCTGATGAATTGGGGTTTATTTCACCAATAAAATCCAAACCCCACTGCTGGAAAGGAGCTTCTACTGTTATTGGATTCAAAGGGAGAGGAAGCACTTTCCTTTTTCTGTCGAAAACTTGGCTTTGATGACACTTACTGGTTTCTTTATACACATTTGAAAATAATGTAGGCCAATAATAGCCTGCTCTTAGAATTTTGTTTGTAGTCACTTTCCAAGAATGATGTCCTCCACAATCCCCCTTATGAAATTCTTTGACTGTATGCTGAGCTTCATTTTCTAAAAGACAATTCAGTAACACACCTCCGGGATCCTTCCAATAAAGATACTGATTTATAATACAAAACTTAGCAGCCTTCAATTTTATGGATCTCGCCCTTGACTTACTCAATCCTTCTGGTGCTTGTAAATTTCGAAGGATGTAAACAATGTCAGAATACGATGGAGATGCCACAAAATCAACCATCACTTCTATTTTTGTATCCAACTGATTAGCTTGGTGAGATATGAAATTAATTTGTAAAGCCTCACAATTTGAATTGGCCATCATTTTAGCTAATCCTTGACCTCTAACCAACTTAGTAGGGTTTATCTATACGTTGTACTCCAGTAATGTGGCTATCCATTTCGCTCTTCTGCCTTCTGGAACTAGTTGTGTCAAAATCCCTTTTACTGCAGCAGATGGAACATGTGCAATTATATGTCAATGCAAAATATACACTCTGAAATCTTTCAATGCTTTGACTAAAGCATATTCTTGTTTCTCCATGATGTCATATTTCAATTCTCCATCCCTCAACATTTTGCTAAAAAACGCTATGGGCTGTTCCAAGTTCTCATTATTCTTCTACAATAAAACTATTGCTATAGTATTTTCTGAAGCATATGAAAATACTGAGAAATATTTGGTGAAATATGGACTCACCAACACAGGAGCATCTGATGTTGCTTTTTTTATTTCCCAAAAAGACTGTCTAGCTTTAGCATTCCATTTCACCTCATGACCCTTCTTCAACATATTTGTGATATTCATTAGGATCTAAGCGAAACTTGGCAGAAAACTTCTTAGAAATTTCACTTGTCCCAAGAAAGATTTTATCTCCTTCTTACTCCTAGGTTCACCTACTTTCAAAATTGCACTGACCCTTTCAGGATCAATGTTTATCCCATCTTTAGATATTATATGACCCAACAAATTTTCTTCCTCTAATGCAAAATTGGACTTCTTTGGATTCAATGATATACCAAATTTCCTGCACTTCATGAAAATTTTCTGTAGGTGATGTAGATGCCCTTTGTCAGATTTTGAATAGACTGTGATATCATCCATGTAGATTGCCACGAAATTCCTAATTTCTCCTGCAAAAGCAATGTCCATGGCTCGCTAGAAAGTAGCCCCTACATTCATTAGGCCGAAAGCCATCTTTGCATACATAAAAGTGCCCCACCGTGTAGTAAATGCAGTTTTTTCTTGATCTTTAGGTAATACTTTGATTTGATTATAGCCAGAAAAACCGTCCAACATTGAAATCCTCTTGGCTTCAACTACTTTCTGCAATATATGATCCATCTTTGGCAAGGGATAGTTATCCTTCATAGAAACTTTGTTTAAATTCCAGAAATCTATACACAATCTTATTTCTCCATTCTTTTTTCTAACAGGAACCAGGTTTGCAACCCACTTTCAAAACCTCAGAGTTACAATGATCTTGGCATCAAAAAACTTTTTTATTTCCTTCTCAATGATGGGAAGCAGCTTAGGGTCTATTCTTCTGAGCTTCTGCTTGAAAGGTTTCTCCCCAAGCTTTATAGGAATAGTATGTTGTATGATAGATGTATCATATTCTTTGAGATCTTCATAACTCCACGCAAAGACATCTGTATATTTTTTCATTAAATTCACATATTCTTATTTTTCTTTTTCGGGCATTTTCTTGGATACCTTTATAATCTTAGGATTCTCCTTAGTACCAATATTCCTATCTTCAACAACATCCTCAACAGGCTTTACTTTTGGGTTCTTAGCAACATCATTCTGATTAAAACATTTTTCGAGAGGAATCAAACCCCTTGGTATGAAATTATTTTTTAATTGAATAATATCCTTACCTCCCAAGTTTCCCTTTAACTTTTCAGGACCATTCCCTTCGTTCGCAAGTTCTTCATCGTCTTGAATACTCTCGTCATTGTCATTTTTGGTGTCAATAGGAGTATTCACAAATTCCCCTGAGAGTTCTAAGAACCTCCTGATCTACATGTCATCTTCGAACACCTGCCAATATTTAGAATTATCAGGAATAGACGGACTATTCACAATTTCCACCTAGTATTCCCTTTGACCAGCAACAAGGGTTCAAATTTTCCAGTGGCCACAGCTAAAGAATTGGATACCAAATTTTCATTTCTGGGAACTACTTGAATTGTATGCTCTGTAAATAAGTTACCAAACATATCCCATACTTCATTTCTATAGGCCCTCATCTAAGGATGCCTGGTTTGATATCTCTCATTTACTTGATTTATCACCAACTTTGAATCTCCTAAGACCCTTATTCTTTGAGCTCCCAAATCTTTCAAAGCATGCAATCCTAGTAACAAAGCTTCATATTCTACCACATTATTTGTGCATTCAAATGTTAATTTATATGATAAAGCTTTGAAATCCCTAATAGGAGAAATTATATACACACCGGCCTCGGCACCTATTTTTGCAACAGATCCATCAAAGTACCTAATACATTGGCCCTCCCTTTTTTGTTTTGCTTCCAAAGCATCCTGTTCCATCACTTCCTTTTCCTTATTTTCCTCAGACTTCTTCTGCTATGTCTCTTCTAAATCATGTGGGACATCATCATTAAATAAAATAGAAGACCCCAAATCAGTATCAACAGCGTATATGTGATGAATTTCGTGTTTATCTTGACTGCTTACTACATAGGAAGTTCTTTTTTCACTATATAATCTTCTTCTCCCATCTCGAACAGGAATTGTAGCATATGACATATCCATCTGTAAACTACCTTTCAACTTTGAGGTCCATGATCTTGATAACAATACCCCAAATTTAGGTGGAATATCTGCTACTATCACATCCATGACTATAGTTTTAGATGGAAATTTATTTAGGGTCACCACCATATCTTTAATCAAACCAAGGCATTTTACTCTTTTAGAATGAAACGAGTACAAATATTTATAAGGTCTAGTTACTTCCAATCCCAAACTCTCTACCACTCCTTTTGGCATTAGGTTATGTGATGCTCCTGAGTCTAGCATAGCATTGTGGACCACCTTATCATGTACATTTAAACTCAAATAGAAAGGAGGGACTTCTTCATTTTCTAAATTTTCAACCTTTGACCCAAATGAAAAAGCAGGATTATCATCGTTCAACTCTAAAATGTCAGATTGCCATTCCCCTTGACTTTTGACAATTTTTGTGATAGTATTTTTGTATTCGGTGTTTCTCAATAACTCATTAAATGGAATAGAGATTTTTAGCTTTGAAAGTTCATTTTGTAAATTAAAGCTAGAAACAATTCTTTCCACATCTACTGGAGCGACCTGCTTCATTATTTTATCTCTTTGTACATCATTTTCAGCCTCTTTATTTACAAAATACTCTTTTTGTAGTTCTTTTCCCCTTTCTACATTCAAAGAACTAGTGGAAGGATGATTTGGGTTTTCCTTCTCTTTATTTATGAGGACTTCCATGTTTCTCAATCTGATTTTCCTCTGCACATGATCCATAGCGTGTAAATAACCCCTTTGATACTGCTTTGTCTCCCTCTCAAATTCTTCATTTCCACCTTCCTGTTCAAACATGTTATGCTCTTCCTTAGTAAGATATATCTCTGAATCCTGCTCTCCAAAAAGATGAATCTCAT
The DNA here is from genome assembly GCA_001517045.1 of Pseudotsuga menziesii. NCBI lineage: Eukaryota > Viridiplantae > Streptophyta > Pinopsida > Pinales > Pinaceae > Pseudotsuga > Pseudotsuga menziesii. The sequence continues at coordinate 207,439 of LPNX010789565.1, read as the reverse complement.
TTTCAGCGGGATCTTCTTCATTAGAGACATAATTCTTAGGAAATGGTGGACGGATTTGTTGTTCCTCCTGATTTGTTGGATTTCTCAGGTCTCTCTGTCGGTTTTGGGGAGGAACGGGAGGATTCGGTCTTCTGAAATTAGGATTCCTAATTTGAGGCTCAACTTGTTCTCTATTGAATCCCTTATTATCCATAGTTAATCTGTCCATCAACTTTTCCATGGTTTTCAACATCATTTCAAATTTGACATCATTAGTAGAAGAAGAAGCAGAAGGCAAATTTTCTTCCTTTTTCCTTCTATCAATATCTCTATGTTTCATCTTTCCACTTGCCATCATATTGGCTTCTACTTCTAAAGCATCTGTAAACATGGCAGCAAGAGTTGCTGATTTTCTCTGCCTTAATGAAAATGCAAAATCATCATCAAAAGCTCCAGCATAGTGTAATTTGGCTGCAGCTGCAGAAGGTTTTATATCCTCTGGAATGGAATTATAAACCCTCATGAATCTGCTAGAAAATTCATGGATAGATTCAAAACCTCCTTTTTTGAGACTGTTATACTGAGATAAAATCTGCAAAGGGTTCTGTTTATCATCCCACCTATCTATAAATTCATTTTGGAAAGCCTAAAAATTCAATATAGACCCATTTGGTAAATATTTAAACCATTTCTTTGCCTCACCTGACAAACTTTGGGCAAATAACCGCATTTTAATATCTGGATAATCAACTTCTTCTAAGTATATGAAATCTTCAAACTTGGAAACATGTTGTTTTGCGGTTATGTCACCTTCTCCATCAAATAAAGAGATTATTTGGGAATAATTCTGAGGAAGATCATGTAATAAAGCAGGCAAACGCAAGGGAGCAAATTTGGCTTCCATTGGTCTAGGTGGATTCACAGGAACTGAAGATCTTTGATTATTTTGAGAGGTAAATGTTTCAACTTTCATGGTTTGTTGTAAATCTCTCCAGAGAGAATCCAACAAATAAGATTCTGACCTACGAGCATTAAACTCGGTATTCCTAAGGTCAGACTCAGATTTAGTTCTCAACAGACTCTTTCCAGCATTAACTTCCCATTCTGGATCAATATGAGAATCTTGAGATGATGATGCACCAAACAAAGGAAAACCTAACTTTTATTTATTTTTTCTTTTAAATAACCTTTCTGGGTCTTTAAAAGTTTTCAAAACTTCGGTATCAGAGTTTCGTCGCATGTGTCTTCTCAAAGCCATAATGACTCTTTAAGTTCCAAAAAACGTTTCACAATGGAGTCGCCAGGGCAAATATACAACCTTTTCTTCTTGATAAAATTCTTGTTTGCCCACAGAAATCTTTTTCAAACTCTATCGTTTTCCCAGGGCAGATATCCACTTTCATTCCCTGGCAATGGTGCCAATTTGTTAGCACTCAGAATATACCCAGGTTGTGAAAAGTAAATCCTGAGGTAACAACAAAAACCACTTTTAGAAAGAAACTGGCTTTTCTTTCCAAAGACGGATCTCTCGAATACAAATTTTAACAAGGAAAGATATAAATCACCACTCAAAGATTGTATAAGCGATTGAAACAACACATAACCATTGGGAAAACGGAGTCACATATACACAAAGATGTCACAAAGACATATACATGAGATTTTATCAAAGGCAAGATAACCATTTCATCATAGTCATTCATTTAGTTCAGGTGAAACAGAAGAGAGAATCAACAACCCATTAATACAGAGCATCAAAGATGAGTTCTATATTAACTTCAGTAGAAGAATGTATAAAATATCTAAACCAATGATCAGAGCATAAACATTATGAATTCTAACCAGTCAACACTATATTTCAGATATGAAGAAAATAGAATGGAGCGTTACACTGGAAAGCACAATCACATAAGGAAATAAATACGGACTGTAATGTAAATGACACAAGAATCTCTGATAATTCTTATGCATTCACTCTGTTATTCAAAAATATATGTCCTCAAAGAAACATTCAACCACAATATGGGTTCCAACCCCCATCCAATAAAATAGATGCAATTATATACATAAAATGATTCATCTTCCAAGAAGATTTATAACTGAATGACCGGCTTAATCAAAGTCTTGTAACTGTATTCCTAACTCCTAGGAATAAACTACTAGCTTTGATCCTAATAGATCATTAAGCTAAATCAACTTGGTAACAAGGCCTATCCCAGCAGCTCCTCAGTGTGCAACACCTGTCTTCATGACTGAAGGATATATTTTGTCTTTCCAAATCTTTCTATGGCTCTCCATTGCTCCACGCTTGGAGTATCATATTCCATCATCTCTCGAATTGACACATCCAGCTCCATGTAAGCTTCGTATGACACCTTGGGAAATCCACCCCAGATAATCAGGAACTTTTGTAAGGTTTTGAAATCCTCTGTCAGCTTATCCACAATGACTTTCCCGGTTATGCCTTTTTCCAAATCATGAAATTTGGAATGGTCCATGTGGCTTTGAACTAACAAGCTGTGATAATGTTCTTGAGAAAACATCCGTCCCTCTTCATTCCAAAAGGAAGGCAAGCCGTCCTCAAATAGATCTTTGAAAGCGTGCTTGAAATTATTAACCTGTGAAACCATTTCATCAGCTTTGTCCTAGACTTCCTTCATCAAATGATGCTTATGGATAAAATTTTTGTCCCATAATACCATTGTTATTCTATCCTTTACTCCTATATCATGCAACTTTTGATAAGTTAATGAATTCAAGAAGTTTAATGCATTCTGGGCTGTGGCAAGGGGTTTCCTCTCCATAGTTTCATTTACTAATTTCAGTCTTTGATTGGCCAGATTTATCAACATGCTTTGATCATCAATGAAGTTTAAATAGTGCCTGAATTTAGTAATTTCTATAGATAAGGTGTCCCAAATTATGTGCTTCGCCCCCTGGAGAGGACCCTTTCTGATGTTTCTTTCCTTTAGTTCATTAAATTATTTTGTAGCTGATTTCTATCTTGCAATATTTTATTTTTATTCTCACTTACTTTGGCTAGCTCGGACTTGATATTTTCATTTTCTACCTTTAACTCTTTTATTTCTTCATCCTTTAGGCAGACCTGGGACATAGGTACTAACAAATCATCTGCAGAAAAATCATTTAATGGTTTCTCAATATTTACAATAGACAGGTCCTCATCAGTGGGATTCTGACTCATCAATTCCTCCATGATCTCTTTTCCATCATTTTGGTCCTTTTTTCAGCAGGGAGATTTGCGATATCAGCTCACTCCGTTTAGTTTCCCACTTTTCTTTTTCCTCTTGTAATTTGACAGCTCTTCCTTTATGTTCCATCATCTCCTGGTGGATCTTGTCTTTCTCTTCTTACAATGGCAATAAATTGGATGATTGAACATGCTCTGTGCTTGGGATATTCAACTTTTTCTTCAAAACTTGGAGGGCGTTGTCCTTTTCTTCCAGCATTCTTCTGATTGCTTGGGTGTTATCTCTTTCATTCCCTGAACTGATAATATCTTCTTGTATCTTTTTAATTTGAATGGCATTGGCATTATTTTCAACTTTTTCATGTTTTAACTGAACCTCTAACTTATATACCAAAATTTGTATCTTATTGATTCTCATCATACCTTGCAATAGATCTAAATAAATAATGTCACTTGTTTGCTTATGTAGCTGTATTTTTTCGGGTACACTAATATTGTCGAATCTTACTTGCATCTCTGACATATTTTTATCATTTACCATGGCCAATTTGAAGGTATTTCTTTCTATATCCCTGGCAGAAATCAAGGAGGTTTTTGGATTGTTTAAACTCCTTACCCATGGGAGTAAATTCCTTGTCTCTTCCAGAGACTGCTTTCGCTTTTCCACATAAATGGCCATGAGCTCCTCCTTGGATTTGAAAATTGGACTCGATTATGAATTATCCACACCTTTAAAAGAAAATTGATTTACCTGTACAGATTTTGTTGGGACTATAGCAACTCTCTTGAAATCATTTGAAATCTCTTCACTTAAAACTCCACCAACTTGAAACAATTTGGCCGTTTTGTGTGACCCATCTTCATCCACTTCTATGCTTTCGACCTCAGAAAGACTTCTTTTAATTACAATATTAGGACTCTCTGTCACCTAAGATACTGCAACTGGCAAAGTACTTGCATCTTCATCAGACCTTGGAGTCTCCATAAACTGCAACAAATTGGTTGTTTCACTCAAACCTTCAATAAATTGGTTGTCAAATGGCTTGTTTTTGTTTTCCTGCTTTCTCAGGGAAATTATATGGTGGGGATCATAATTTACCCTTAGCTCTTTTTGAAATTCCATGCTTCCCAACAACTTTTCTATAAACACAAGGGCACCTTTATTTTTGAAAATAAAAGAACCAACTTTGAGAGGGAACTTGATATTTGAAGATTTCTTAAAGGCCCCAAAATGTTCTTCCTCTGAATGCAACCTTTGTCTCATAAACTCTAATGCAAAAATTCTGGGAGTAAGGAAAACAGGTAACCTATAAGGCTCCCCAGTAAATCCATATATCCTCAAAACAGTGGAATCTTTATACAGGAACCAATCTCTGACTCGATCTTCAGGTGAGGACTGCATTAGGCATTTCATCTCTTCTAACACACGGGGTAGAATTTCATCAAACAACATTTTATATATTTCTGACATTATTGAATTTGCAAATTCAAACATGTTGATTTTCTTGGGAAAATCCGAAGAGAAGATGGTACTTAAAAACTGTAATTCAGTGACGTTTGAACAGAGCAACATGTTCAACAAATAAGTCTAAAATTTAAAGAACCTGAGCTTTGGGAATTCACTTAATTGAAGATGTATTGCTTCTACCAAGTATTCATCTAGACTGAATATAGGAACCAATTGAGACTTGGAACTTAATGAACTTATTTTTAATAGAAAACCCAGGACGACTTCATTTACGTCACAATCATCGTCAAGACCCAAAATTTGACAGACTAAGGATACCACAAATTGAACTTCATATTTGAAAATATGAACATGGTAAGGTAGGAAAAAACCATCTAATGACTGACCCTCTCTCAAAATGCTGGACAGGAATTTGCAACAAACTTCAGTTCCACAACTTTTGTACAATTCAGCAAGAATGGACTCATTTACAGGTTCATGACTGTCAGCGTAGCTGTCGGGCAAGTTTAGGTTTTCACGAATGACTTTGGCATTAATTTTACATAGTATTTGAGACGTAGACTGACTCACAATGAATCTCTGAGAAGGGGAATAATTAACCGCACACCATTATGTGAACTTAGGAAAATACAGAGTTTGTTCGACAGCAAAATAATATAAAAACGATTTACAAACATTTAAGACATCATTGTCGTGTGAATTGTATTTCCACAATCTCTCTTTACTGACTGATACACTTCCTATGGAAAGGAAAGGGTCACACACTCCTCTATCCCTATCAACCAAATAGTCTTCCCTGTCATCCAAAATACAACCAGACCGTTGCAATTCCTTTCATTGGTCCATAATTCAGTCGATAAAGGTAATCAGATGGATGAATTATGGGCGTTTGAGCCTTACCTGTTACCGTGGTTGCGTGTGTTCGAAATTGACAGTTAAAGGTTGATGAGCACGCATGTCCCTTTCAATCATCCAGTGCCGATAAAATAATCATCGAACAAGTCAACTTTGTTTTTATAGGACCCCACTCCAGAGGTTCCCTTTGGCAGTTTCCACCAAACCGCTTTTGCCTCCAAAATGCACCACAAGTGACCACGTGTACGGTGGTTTCCATTCCGCTACCACCCTTTACCTCCAAATACCATGCAACTTCCTGCTCCAAATCCATCAGTGACCATCGATCTATTTCACCTTTATTTCTCATCCATCGGATCAAGCGACGCGCACCTAATTCCGCCGAGCGTCCTCGTCTTATCAACCGTGCAAGTTCCTGCTCTAGATTTATCTATAATTGTCGATGTAATTCACCTTTATTTCCCTGCCGTCGAATCAAGCGACACGTACCCAATTCCATCGGGTTCCTTTGTTTTATCAAACGTGCAGGTTCACAAGGTGGGTTTCACAAAGACCGTATATCTCATCAAGCTGGATCGACGACCGTTGATCTCTATATTACATCGAACGACCGCATGTACTTATCCTTCTCGCATATTTTAGAGAGTGGACACAATATAAACCGCCGATCTCCATCTATTCGTTTTACACCATTGGATCTCGTGATAAACCATCATTTACTTGCCCTTCGTTATATTCTTATATCATACTATTTAATTAAAGTTTTACAAGCAACTGTTATTTCTTCTTCACCATGGTTTTCTTGTTCCTCTGCTAAATAACGGTGTTAAAACATGGATAAAATATTAATTCAAACATACATTATTGTACAGAAAAAGATATTTATATTAATATAAAATCAGAGATTATAATTGATACAACCTCTGTCGGCATGTTTGCGAATCGAAGAAACAAAATCCCCCACTTGGGCCTCCACCACCTTAATCCTCCATCTCTCGATAGCAAGCTCACAAGCAAAGGAAAGCTTGAGAAGAACAAAAAAGTGCTGCAAGGGACAAAGGGATGCAGAATCAAGCACAAGCTCTGGCAACAATGGACTATAGTTTCTTTGCTCTCAATTCTCTCTTATGCCTTCAATGTACCAAAGAGTTCCTTATATAGCTTTTCGAAGTGGTAGTGAAAGGTCGAATCCGAGAAATCTCAAGGCATATGGAAGGCCAGGAGTCAAGTGAGTCGGATCCATGTCAAGGAAAACTCCAAAAGGATTTGGATTATGCACACATCCCGATGTACATGGTTTTAGGGGTCAAACCCGCGTATATACGTGATTATAGGTTTAAAAGTTGCGTGTATTAATTTTCAGATGTTTTTAGGGATGGTCAAGGAAACATCAAAGGGAAAAAAATGGTACAAGGGGTCTAAGGAGTCTGCAGAGGGACAGGGGAAGGCCATACAAGTGTGATTCACCTAGAGTGGTAAAATCAGCTATAACAGATGCCCCCTAATGTGTGAGGTTAGGGAGGTCATACAATCGTTGAAATACATTATAAGTCCATCCCAAAAGTGGAGTGATGAAGGATCCCAAATAAAAGACCACCCACCCAATTAGCATAGTACAATGATACAACTCTGCACATAGCTGCAAATACATATAGCAGTCTTGGATACATAAGAGTACAATGGCCATGAATAGGCATGATACAGAATATCACATAAGTGGTCATTACCATGTACAATATACATAGATCAGAATCTCCATGATGAATATATACAAAGGATCACGATCTTCATAATGGATGAAGATATATAATGGATCAAGATCTCCATAACAGATGGAAATGTCTGACATATATTGGAATCAAGTCACGAGAACTGGAATCTCATGAAAACTAGCACAATCAAGGAGGTAGCATATAAGAGATGCCACCAATCTTGAAGGTCTTCTACAGAAACCCCTACGAGTACATGTCCTAGTATGTGAATAGAGGTGTCAAGGTCGAACATAGTAGTCCATCATTTGATTACCGGTCATTTATGTATACCATTAATAGATGCAAGATCACTCACCGATAATGAAAATGGGAATCAAGGTACTATAGTGCAAACTAACAAGTGTGAATAAATGTGTTGAGGTCAAACTCTTGAGAGGATCCATCGATAAAGGGACATTGATGTATTCCCAAAGATTGTCGATGGTAAGAGAAACTGCCACTGATGACTGCAAGTCTCAAGGAACTAAAAAATGACTCTAGATTCCAATCCTAGAATAAATGATCTGAAGTCGATGGGATGAAATCCAATGGAAGGAGGGAATTAAGGCATCCCCCATCATCCAACATGAGGTACTCAGAAAAGCTGTATAATGTGGAAGGACTCGATCATAAAATGCACAAAGCAGTAACTGTACTAGGAATGGCCGACATGTAAAGTCAAGATAACTGAGGAATGGCCAACTCAGGTTTCAACTTCCTTCGATCAAGAGAATAATGGTGAATGGTGACTGAATAAAGACAACATAGACTCGATATACAAAACTGGGACATCTTTGCAACATAGGAGACATTGACAGAGGCTCCATGGGGACTGGAAGCTTAACCAGCCAGTGGAGATAAACTCAGATAAATGAGAATAGATCCTAAATTCAAACTATAAACCCAACCAACAGATGTGATATAGAGTGCTCTGTTCGAAGGCGACACGACTCAACAACTGCCAAAGATAACATCTTTCCTTGTCCGGCTTTTAGGTTTTTTTTATTTTTTTGGACTTTTTCAAACATTTAAAAGGCTTGAAAAAGAATAAAATTGCTTTATAGTTATAGACTAGGAGGAGACAAGTGTCATAGGGGAAAACAAAATAGTTCCAAGTAGTGGAACATACCTATGCTCAATGCAAGGATACATGTGTAGGATAGCGACACTCGAGGGAAAATCCCCTCCCGGTAAAAAAGGGAATCAAGATGCAAAGGATATATAAAATGGCTCTGTATGGCTAGACATGAGACAATCTCGGGATATATGGCTGAAATTCAATGTCAGGGAAGCCGACATAGAGCTCAATAAGGCAGGAAAAGCTCATGATAATGCAATTACAACTTGACATAAGGGAGTCTTGAGTGAAATAGGCTAGGCAAAGATCAAGAGGAGTATGAGGCTCTTGCGAAGTGTCATGGCAATACTATACAACAGACTCCCACACCATAAGGGGAAGAACATCAGTATGGGAACCAAATGCAAACCAGGCACTAACTAAGGTACCCATGTAAGGTCAAGCTCTACCACTCATATAATGGCACTTCTAAAATAGCAAGAAGGTTTTGTGACATAATAGAGTGGGTTCATACCTAAGGCTATAATGAAACAGTGACAAGGTCATGCAAAATGCAAACAGTGATGAAACCTAACCTATATGCCAGTTTAGACATGATACCTGAGATCGGCACGAACAGGTCAATCCAACGGCTAAAATGGCACTCAAAAAGGTCTCCTACATCATAAATTAGTCTAAAAACGGTCCAAAAGGATTAGAAATGGTCCAAACTATAGGAAAGGGGGTAAAAATTTTCAAAAATGTGAAAAATTTCTATGAATAGTAAAAAATTCAAAACATTATAAACATTTGAAATTTTTTCCCATTTGAGCTCAGATTTTCAACAGCGAATTCCAAGGGATCCAGCCAGCAGAATCCACTACCGTTTCTTCTAGGTACTTACCCATGCTCTTCTGTTCCATTTTGATGCATTTTTTATCAAATTCCATGGTGATTTGGGATTTCTAGGCAAATCCAAAATAGGCGCTACAACCCACGTGGAAATCGAGGGGTTTTCCGTATATAGGGCCTGATATACATGGAAAATTCCCTCACAATCGTGGACATACGCGGTTGTTTGGAAAATAGTCGCGTATGCTACTGCGCATGAGGTTTTTTAAGTATTTTAATTGGAAAACTTCCAATTTTTTGTGCAGGATGGTCCTAGAATGGAGAGAATGTGAACATGGTGATGTAGAAGAGGTGGCAAGGGCCGATCTAATGGCTCAACAAGCGCTACACGCATGTGGGCTCTACAAATTTTGGTGTCTTGGTAGCTTAAGGGCCAAACCAAGACTATTGCAGATGTTGGTGGACTACTAGGATTCAGACTTAGAGTCATTCTAGATAGATGGGATGTCCCTAACGATAGAGGTGGAGGACATATACTTTATTACTGGACTTTCCTGATGGGGGGAAGTAGTGAACCTATGTTCTCGTGGGCCTGAAGGTGGCCTTACTATAGATGAGTACATGGCGATGTACTGCTATCTGGACATGGAGAAGGTGGGGAGTCAAATCCCAACAACCTCTATACAGGTGGTGGGCCTAAAGGCCATCCTACTGACACTGGGCAGGATAGAAGGCTTGGCTTCACTCCACCAGGCCTCGTATCCTCTGATGTTCTATACAGTGGAGTGCATGAGACCCATGGTATATGACTAGAGCACTACACTACTCGGCAACATGAAACACCGGCTCAGTGAGTTTAAGATGGGCAGAGTGTGAAACTTCAGTTTCAACAGCATACTGAGCACATTTTTCTTCGAGTGTGTTCTAGGATTGAGCCCTAGAGTTGACGTTCCTCTACACGGGATTCGAGATCTGGCCCAACGGCGTTGGGCGGATGCGATGCGCACACTAGGTGGAGGTAGGGTGTCCAACCCCTATCCAGCTGAGTTCTGTTTGTGGTGGTGATGACAGATAGTTTCCATCGATGACTACCCCTAAGCGGTGATAGATTTTCTGGGGGACCCAGACATGCTGCTACCACCAAGATCAGCATATGGTGACATAAGTTACAAATCTTGATCCTCTCTTGAAATTTTTGAGTTATTTAATATTTTTTTTGTTTTCTGATTATATGGAATCAAAAGACATGTTTTTGAGTGACAATACATAGTGACATCTACCATATGCATGTAGATGTGGGACCACAGTGGCTTGAAGGCTTCCCTCATCATAGATGGAAGTGAAAAGGAGATGATATCATGGGTGTGGATGCGCAGTGGATGCTCCAGAGCATTCATACCAACTTTGTGAGGCTCACACACAGAGTTCCCATGGTGCAAGTCATGGACTTGCCTGAGGCTATGCAGCGGCAGGTGGTGGGTGTACCATGAGCATGGGTGCGATTATTTCGATGGTTGGGTAGAGCCGTAGTGATATTTCATGATCACCACTCCCCTCCTCCACTACAGGTTTAGATACCTTGGAGTGATACATTTTGTATTACCGTGTATTATATTTTGGTGGCTTGAGAGCCCCATTTTTGTATCATGACACTATGTATTACCACATTTTGGATGTTTATAAATTTTTTTACGATGATTGGTTTATTTATTTACATGTGTAAAATTTGTGTTTGTGATGAATTTATTGTGTATGAAACAAATGCCAATCTAACACGTAGTTAGCATATGAGTCAGTAACTTGATTATTAATTCTTGGAATATGTATATATGTTATATTGTCAAATTGCCATTCTAATAATCTCACATGTAAGAATCTTCTTAATAAATTTGGATCTCTAACATGGTACAAACCATTAAGCTGTGACACTACTAACTCCGAATCAAGAAGTACCTCGAGAGAGAGAATTCCATGTGAAATGGCCTCCCATAGAAGCTCAATAACGGCACTATATTTAGCAACATTGTTTGAAGATGGTCGTAAACATACGCCTCTTGAAGACAATACCTGACCCATAGGAGTATAAATCACCCAAGCAGTAGAGGTTGAGTGTTGAGTGTGACGGCTCGCACCATCTGCAAATCCAGTGTAGGTGGAAGATTGCATTGACATCTACCAAAAGAAATAGAAACTAATCATAAACCCGATCACTATAAGAAAAAGACCTAACTATGCAAGACTGTACAATAATATACAATAACCAGCCTTGGCTGAAAATTATGCATAGTAGTTTTTAAGATAGAGCCCATTTCTAGGCTCTGCCAAGGTCATTCCCTCATAATCCACTAAGTCATAAGCGCCCTTCTCTAACACACATTTGACGACATAAGGACCACGCCACATGGGGTTAAACTTTCATGCCCCCAAGGGTTCTTTCGGTTGATCCCACAAAATGACCAAGTCTCCCTCACTAAACCTCCTTGGATGGACAAACTTATTGTACTAGACCTTTACACGACATTTATTTACTCCTAGAGCCACGAAAGCATCTCGACGCTGCTCATCAAGTTGCTCAAGGTGGACCAAATGCTCCTCCAATGGTGAAGAGTCTAGTAAGAGCTCTACAGCTAGCTTCAAAGAAGGAATCTTGCATTCAACCGAAAATACTGACTCCACTCCATGTACAATTTGATATGGAGAAAAACCTGTGGTAGTCTTAATAGTGGGTCTATACTCCCACAAAGCATGATATAACATGATGTGCCAATTATTCTTGCTTTGTACAATGGTTCATTGGAGAATGGATTTGAGTGAATTGTTCACTGCTTCTACCTATCCATTCGCTTGAGGGTAGTAAGAGGAGGAATTCTCTTGTTTGTACCCTAACTTTGATTCCAACTCTTCCATCATATAGTTCTAAAAGTGCAATCCATGGTCATTGACAAGCTCTTTCGGAATCTCAAACTAAGTAATAATCTGGTTAAATACAAAGTGCATGGCTGTCTCACCGTCATATTTAACTGTAGGCATAGCCTCATCCCATTTCATGAAGTAATCAACAACCACTGTGATATGATGATGCCCCCTAGCTAAAGCTGGGTTGCAATCCATAAAATCAATCCCCCACTTAGTGAAGGGACCGGTGATGACGATGGGATGTAATAAGGTAGGTTTCAAGAGCATATTATGTGCAAACACCTGCCAAGGGTGGCACTTCTTGACCACATCTATACAATCTGTAAAGATCGATGGCCAGAAATAACTTGCTCTTAAGATTTTTTGGCCTGTAGAAAGCCCAAATAAATGACCACCACACGCCCCTCCATGGCAATCATTCAGCACTACCTCATCCTTTTCATGGGTTAAACAACGTCGTAAAATGGAATCTACCCCACGGTGGTACAAATTGTTATCCACTATGAGATAATTCTTAGACACGTGACATAATTGTCGCTGTTCATCTCATGAGAGGTGAGTAGGGACCTTCAATGTTTGTAAATATACAATTATATCCCCATACCATGGGTCTAAAGTTGAGGTTAAGAAGATGTGTTCATCGATAAACGTATCTTCACAAACCAACTTCTCGGCCTCGCTTGGGAAATTTGATATAAGATCTGCAAAAATTAACGATTTCTTTGATTTTGTCAAAACAAACTCGAGGCTGAATTCCTACAAGATGACAATCCATTTATTATATTTTCCCCCAATTATCCTTTGAGTGAGTACGAATTGAAACGAATTGACATGGGATACAACCAAGGTCTGGCGAAGGAGAATATAATGTCTCAACCATTGAACCGCATGTACGGTAGCTAAAGCAAGCTTCTCAACATGAGAATAACGGATCTCTGCGTTAATAAGATTCTGGCTCAAATAGTATATGACATGCTCTTGGAGCTCCTCATCCTCTTGAACCAAAACCATACCAATTGTCTCCATGGACGCAGCCACATAAAATAGAAAATCACGGCTATAGGCTAGAGGACTAATCACCAAGGCCGATGCTAGGGCTCACTTGAGCACATCAAATGACTCCTAGGCTCGCTCATCCCAACAAAAGGTGGTGTCCTTCTTTAAAACATGCATGAATCCTCTAGTCAAATTGGCAAAACTGACAACGAATTTCCATAAGAAGTTTTCCATGCGTTGCAAACATTGAAGATGACGAATATTTTTCAGGGGAGACAATTGAAGTATTTCCTCTACCTTCAAAGGTTCGACTCTTATACCCTCTTTAGAAATGATGAATCCTAACAAGTGACCTGACTTCACACAAAAGATTCATTTGTGAGGATTTAACCTGACCAAATAATGGCAGCTCTTTCGAACACCAATCTCAAATGATAGGAATGGTGCATTCTCATGAGAGAATGAGCAGCAAGGTCATCCAAAAACACTTCGATAATCGATTTGAGGTCATGGAAAATCAAGGTCATGGCCCGCTGAAAAGTAGCTCTGGCATTCTTAAGGCCAAAAGGGATTTTTCGATATGAAAAAGTTCCCCAAGGACAAATAAATGCAGTCTTATGTTCGTCCTTAGGTTTAATTTGTATCTGATCATATCTGGAAAAGCCATCCATGAAGGAAAAAACCATGCTACCTCCACACTCATCAAAAATATGATCAATAAATGTTGTGGAGAAATTGTCCTTAGGACAGGCATTATTCAAAACATGGAAATCAGTACATATGCAGATCGCTCTCTGCTTCTTATCCACCGGAACAAGGCTTGAAACCCACTGCGTCAAGGGAACGAGATAGATAAAACCGAATTTCAACATTTTCTCTATCTCTACCTTAATCGCGGGTGCTTTCCTAGGATTCACCACATGCAAGCGTTGCTGAACAGGCTGAGCATTAGGATGAGTCTTAATCTCATGTTCGACAATACGAGCATTGATACGTGGCATTTCATCGTAAGACCAAGCAAATATATCATGGAATTCTTTAAATATATCGGTGTATTCTTAAATCTCAGAATGGGAACATTCTGCCCCAATATAGACATTCTCTATCCTGCCAGGATCGCAAGAGATATTGATAGGAATCATTGGAGATATATTTTCCATGTTCCCATTAGCCATCAGACTAGAAGAGCTTAATGGAAACATAGGACTACCAATTCTCTTACTAAGAACCTCCCTAAAGTACTCACGCTACAAGCGGTCAAGCTCGGGAAGAAAGTAAGATCTATGATTGAGTTCTTCCCATGGTGGCTCAACACCTGACATGGCCTCAATAATCACTTCATCTGAAGGGAAAACACTATCAACGCAGTCGTATGTGTGAGAAGACTGCACTTCACATGCAGGCAGCACATAAGGGTCCTCCTCCTCCGTCCATGAAGAGGAAGGATTGGGCTCTGCAACACACTCAATATTATCTTGATAAGCTACCATAGTTGTAGGCAACAGCACGTCCATCATGATGGGCTTACTCAGAGTACTCGGTGTTGGAAGAATCCAAGGATCTTCCATATGACTCGTGCGAAAAGACACTGATCTCATAGATGTCGAAGCCTCATTGGAACTAGACCCTATCATACGGATCAGTGCAGGACAACTAAAACTTCCCATGAGGGATGGATACATGCCAACACCCACACTCCCAGTTTCCGGCTGAGAGTGCTCAACAATCGGGATCAAAGCTCCCAAAGATGCGGTAGATGATGTATTCTTGAATGATGTTTGATCAATCGTGACTATATTCCCATTAAATGGAAAGCATACAATGCAAAATAGGGAAGAAGCTACGGCTTGCATACTGTACATCCAATTCCTACCCAGCAAGAGATTCTAGTCAAGGGGCGCATCAACCACCTCAACCTCTATCGCAATGGTCTTCCCTCCCAAACAGACCTTAAGGGAAGGAAGGATCCCATGTAGCCTAAATGATCTCCCATCGAACACAGTTAACATGGTCACTGATTTAGAAAACACAGGGGAACCTAAACCCTTCCAACATGATAAAGACATCACAGAAGTAGTAGCGCCTTCATCAATCACAGTGCGCTTGACGGTCATGTTAAGACAGTCTACATGAATCAAAAGAGACACATAGTAAGGCAAGAGAGGCTAAAGTCTTGTGGTTTCAAATTTAATCACGGAGGAATAATTATCATCATTCACACCAAGGGTAGAAAGAAAAGCCTTCATTTGCGAAGGACAACTCTGAAGCATTTCCAGTGCAAACATCGCACAAGGAATGTGGTCCAAATCCTCGACAACTGAATAGTCCTAGGTGGCTCGATCATTAGGATTGTGCCCTGAACGCTTAAGGAATCCCTTAGGAATGTGAGTTGCAGCTTCAGTTTTATCCATAGGTTTTTCAATACACAAAATATTTCTTGGTGGATCAGGTTCCTTTCCTGGGTTGGGTTGTGACGAACCATAGTCTTTCGCACAGGTCACAACTTTCGCAGCATGTACCATGTTAATGCAACCACAACCCCTACCCTTCGGTGGATCTTGATCACCACCAGAATGATCATGGGTCCTCAAGTTCATATTTTGATTGTGAGGTAGAGGGTTAGTCAGCACAGCTGGGCCCCTTGCCAAGAATCTCGAGGCTTCATCGATACAAGGGCACAAGTAAGTGAGGTGATCGTCCTTACACAAATTGAAAGGAAATTTAACCTTATGTTTATCTTGCTTGTCCCCCCCAGCATTATGGGCATTCTTGTCATTATTATTAGCATTCTCATTCCTATTCCTACCCTTACGATTATTCTTACCCTTCTTTTTATTCCATCTGGGCTGCTGGTTACCCTTTTGGTCTGGCAATTGCATTGAAAGCACACTTGCTGTTTGGGCGGGTTGAGACGAAGCCATGGCTTCTCTCGAAGCAGATTGGTTCATTGATAATTGAATAACTTGTTTTGCAACCAAATCCACAGGTTTAGCACTCGTACAACCAACAATGCCATTGGCATGTGGTCTAGGTTTAACCTTGGGGTCGAAACTAGAATGTGGAGTATTGGGAATAATCTCATATAACAAACCAGACTGAGCATAAATCAAATCTAGTTTCTATGCCCTAAAAATGGCTTGTTCCTCATTTTGCACTCTGGATGTAGAAACATCCTTCGCTATATATAGAAATAATGACTTAAGGAACCATTCGAGGTGGAATTTCGGCAGTATAAAGGCTTTAATTAACCTCTTCCATCTACGCCACTCTTGAATGTGGTCCAAGATATGTGTGGCTTTATCCTGCCAAAATGTTGACAAGAGTTCAGTACCAATGTCGTAACACACTGGTAGCTAGAAGTGGTTAAGAAAAGTCATCGCTAGGTCATCGAACAAAGCGAATGCCCTCTTAGGTAGCTCTATATACCATTTCATGGCAAGCCCTATCAGGGTGTGTTGAAACATCCTTAAACAAATTGATTCCTGGTGTAAGGAATTCAGAGAGCACCATAGGTGAAAGGTAGTAACATGTTCGCTCAGATCCTCTCCTGGTTTGCCCTCGAATTTGGGTATGTCTGAGGGAAGCTTAGTAGGAACAGCCAGCCAAGCCGGGTCATGAGCTACAGGATCATTCTTCAATCTCAATAAGTCAGGAATATTCAGCGTTGTAGGGAAAGGGAGCCTAGGATGATTAGGTTGGAGGACTGCTCCTGGATAGTTTTGATTTACATAGGTCTGGTTACCATAACCACCATGGCCTTGGCCATAGTGTCGTCCTCCCTTTTGACCCATATAGGGTGGCATGGAAGCACCATAGTGTGGTGTACCTTAACTATTCAAAGCTACAAAGCCGTAATTTGGAGAGTAAGCAGGTTTTTGATACCCGCACCCATAAGGTGAAGAACCCTTTCCATACTGCGTCCCATAATAAGGTCCACAAGTCATTTCATGCGATGTCCAATGAGACACTCTGTAAGTAGGAATATATGCTCCGGAAGTAGGAATATACATTCCAAAAGTAAGAATATGACCTCTAGAAGTATGACCATGCCCTCCTGAAACAATGGGCAGTGCATGTACCTGAGACACAACCGGTCTAGTAATCGCAATATAGACATGACTCATAGCAACGTTCTGGCCCGAAGGACCACATGAATGAGGTGGAGGGTGAACATTCGAAGAAATAGGGATAGAGGATGAAGGGATCTGTGTAATTATGTACGTGCTATTCCCTATAGTCACTCATCTCGGATCTAGTATCCTAATAGGATCACTAACCCTAGACCTAGGAAGAATATGTGATGTAGCTTCCACCGTCGGGATGGAAGGTGCAATGTGACTTGTGCTCCCAAAACTCTCCACATGGTAAGGAATGAGACTACCCCCAGGCATAGTGTTAGGCTCAAACTCATATTTGACATGGAATGCCAAATCATGTGTGGAAAAACCAAACATACCATAACTACCATAACTAGTGCTCGCATGTTCAAAATGAGTCTCATCATCCTCCGACATTCCATACTAGTGATGCATCAATGGGGAATCAACCCTAGAGTAAGTAGGTCTATCATGAAAGGTTCTTATCTTAGAAATCATAGGACCTAACTCGGTCAAGTCGGGTGAAGGATCATAGTTAGGAGTAAACTCCCCATCTTCCACATGAATGGGAGAAGGTGGTTCAGGAATACCTTCTATATGGTCTCCCATGGTGTGTGAATCAATGTGCAAAGTAGTCCGCCTGGACTGTCTATTTCTCTCTTCAGAAGGAAGAGGAGATGTAGAAGGTGAAATCCCTACTAAACGAAAAGAAGAGCGAGGAGCCGCACCTGAATCAACAATGAATCAAAAAATATAAAAGACTCTCTATATACACAAACCCTAGGCAAGCTAACATGCACAGAGTAATCACCAAGACAATATAATTCCAAACACAAGCAATCAAGGGTAGGATAAGTGATCTCCCAAATGAAGCAGGTACGTCTCACCTAGGAGAGGCTTTAGAATCCCATACACAACAAGTGGAGGTACGTAACCAATTGTTGTAGCCCTCAGCTTCAATGCGTAAAGCGATTGTGCTGTCTGACCCCAACTTGGCTAGGACACCCACAGAATAACCCCTGCAAAGTACCCCCTTGATATCCTAGGTAAGGCCACTAAGGTCGCCTCAATATAATCAATGCTTAGGGAGACAGTTGCAGGTGGGATTGAACGTATGGGCACGGTAGAAAATCCTGAAACTCTCGAAAGAGCCCCCAGACATGAATACAATTTTGGAAATATATCCAATGCTACTAAGTTATGACTAGGGGTCATCCCAATCAATAATCGCTCACACTGCCTCATGCTTAACTCCCTTTTGAGAGCAGAATCCTGAGAAACACTAGTTATACCAAGGAATTTCACACACTCACCTGGATAGACACATACATGTTGTTGTTTATTTGTCTTGAAGAATTTACTCATAATGAACTATTCCAAGACCCTAAAACCTAATCTTGTTGGTGAACCCTATGAAATAAAATAGTGTAGTTCATTTTAATTTAAGCATTGATTTTAATTGGCTTTATTACTCAAAAGAGGTATATGGCCATGCAACTAATGGTGTTATGACATAACATGAAGCAAAATGCACACCTAACAATCAATGAAAATGCATTGTGTCCATGAAAAATAGGGTATGCTAATACATGAAATGCACAATTTTCTTCAAATGATAAATGCAAGATTTCCTATATGGAATCTTGACTAATACTCCAAAGCCAATCTAGTGCAAGTACTATGCAAAATGGAAGATGCAATGCATGATGATAAGAAAATATTTTTGGATTTTTTGAAATAAAAATAAGCTATAAAAGAAAAAGAATGGCTCTACAACCCCTAGACTCTGCAAGCACACTCAATCAGCACTCAAGCAAAGTACTAAGGTAAAAGAAATCTAATGCACTAATACCAAAACAAAAAATCAAAAATACAATGACAAGAACATTCTTAAAAAAGAAATTTACCCTAAAATAACGTCTCTGGTTAGAAATAGAGGTGTATACAGACTCTAGCAGTATTAAATGAGACTCAGTAATCATCAAAATTCACCTAGCAACCATCCATCTACCTCTAGAAGGAAAAACTAAGGACATACACAACTGTTCGTAGTAAAACCGCGTGTGTACGCAGAAATAGCAGTGAAAACCGCGTATATACGCGACTGTGAGTTAAAAACTCACGTACAGGAAGAAAGGTGCATAAAAATAAAGGAAAAAAGACAAGCTGAGACAAACTTCACACCAATCAGACACTACAAGGAAAACATGCCCCCAGACCTGACACAGAAACAAGAGAAAAAGAGCAATTCAAAGTCATTGAATGCCGATAGAAGACCCCCAAAGGAAAACTACTGGGAAGTCCCTAGTGGAGTTACCAATTTTTTTATGGAGAGAAATTCCTATGTCTTGGGGTACCACAACAGATAGCTTGACTCCAGAAATCAATCTTTTCCAATATGCAATAGAAATTAAATATTTAACACTAAAGGATCAGACCTCGTACCTTATTCTGGATGGTTGAAGTAGATCCCCGTTGAGCTTTCCAACTTCAGCTTGAATTGATAAATCACTTCCTCAACAACAAGTAAACAAGACAAGCATACTATATATTGGTGTTAGATCTATTCTAGCATATATAATCAACAATGTATAAGCATTTGAAATCATCCATGCATAAAATATCCATTCAAACATACATTATTGGACAGGAAAAGATATTTCTATTAATATAAAATCAACGATTACAATCGATACAACCTCTGTCAGCACATTTGCGAATCGGAAAAACTGAATCCCCCACTTGGGCCTCCACCACCTCAATCCTCCATCTCTCAATAGCAAGCTCACAAACAAAGGAAAGCTTGGGAAGAACACAAAAGTGCTCCAAGGGAGAAAGGGATGTAGACTCAAGCACAAGTTCAGGAAACAATGGACTATAGTTTCGTTGCTCTCAATTCCCTCTTATGCCTTCAATGTACCAAAGAGTTCCTTATATAGATTTTCAAAGGGGTAATGAAAGGTCAAATCCGAGCGACCTCAAGGCATATGGAAGGCCAAGAGTCAAGTGAGTCAAATCCATGTCAAGGAAAATTCCAAAAGGATTTGGATTAGGCACACATCCCGATCTACATGGTTTTAGATGTCAAACCTGTGTATATACGTAATTATAGGTTTAAAAGTCACGTGTATTAATTTTCACATGTTTCTAGGGATGGTCAAGGAAACATCAAAGGAAAAATGGTCCAAGGGGTCTAACGAGTCTGCAGAGGGACAAGGGAAGGCCATACAAGTGTGATTAACCTAGGGTGGTAAAATCAGCTATAACACACTTGGGAATATTTTAACATTAATTGCATACTTAAGAAAAAAATTTAGTCTAGTCCAAACTTCCTAAAACACTATTTTAACAGGTCCATAACTTCTTCCTAAGGAGCATTTAAGTCAATTTGAAGATATGTTTAGGTATAAAAAAACACATATCTACAAGATTACCATCTTCTACAAACATTCTTTACAACCCACAAATTATGGCGGGCATTTTCCTGAGAGTATTTAACCATTTTTACTTGATTTGGTGTAAAACCCTATTTTGGAAGACATAGACATTTCTCCTCATAATTGATGAAGGAAAACTGATACCATGAATAGATAGCCACTATGAAAGTCTATAGCCTAGTACCATGGTGTAGGAATTTTAGTCAAACCATGAATTATGGTGGGCATTTTCTTAGACCCTCTTAGACTAGTTTTTACTATTTAATCCATACTTAGTCAATTTCCTGATTTTCACCAATTTTCCATATTTCTCCAGAATGATGTCATAATGCAACAATGATTTCAACTTCATGCCACATCATC
Organism: Pseudotsuga menziesii; assembly: GCA_001517045.1. NCBI lineage: Eukaryota > Viridiplantae > Streptophyta > Pinopsida > Pinales > Pinaceae > Pseudotsuga > Pseudotsuga menziesii. The sequence continues at coordinate 186,457 of LPNX010789565.1, read as the reverse complement.
ATCTATGACATTCCATGCCATCATATCTTCCACATCATCATCCATGCCATGCCATGTCATCATATCTTCCATACCATCATCCATGTAATGTCATCATTACCTTTGTCTTTCGCTGAGTTTGTCCTACTATTGTATCCTTGGTTATTCCTTTGTCATTAATGAACTCCTTTGACATCAATGATGATCCATGTAATGGATCCTTTTCCTTCTACTTATTTCATCCTTCTACCATGTATGTTTGCTAACTCCTTTGACATCAATGAAAACTATATTATGAACATGGTGGTATCTCGATCGCAAGACGATATTCAAAAATATATTTTGTCCTATGATTTGATAAAACAAATCATTGATCGTAAGGAGTGGGTAATGGTTCTTCATGGTCATCTTGTTGATTTTTTAGTAATCGATGCACATTCACATCATACCGTCTTGTTTATTTACGAATAGTATAGGTGCTCCCCAAGGAGACACATTAGGCCATTTATAACCCTTCTCTATAAATTCCCGTAAATGTAACTTGAGCTACAGCAACCCTGGTGTGCTCATTCGGTATGGTGATTTTGAAGTCAGTACTAACCTTGGTGTCATCTCTATGGAAAAATAAAAGTCTCGCTTAGGTGTTAGTCATGGTATTTCCTAGGGAAATCCATCCTTGAAGTCTACGAGAACCATAAATTCTTTAATTTGTTGTTCTCTTTTGGCTTCTACATCCTAGATGTTAACTGTAAAATTTTTGCATCCCTTCCTTATATGTTTATTCTCTTGTAAGGTGGATATGTATCTAACATAAACCTTCTTGGGTATGCCTTAAATATTTCTTTGATTTTGTTGTTTGTTTGTGGATAAGATTGACTTGTTTAAAAATTCAACCATGACATGGTGTTGTTCCAACTATTCAATGCATATAAATATGTCATACAATCCTAAGGGTAATATATTCAGGTATACATTAGTTGGAAAACCATTCAGGTCTATCTTGCATTCTTTTACTAGTTCTAAAACCTTTCTTTTTGTACCAGTTGCTAGTTGTACCATCCATGGTTTTCCATGTTTCTCTTTGTTTAGGTTATCTATTTCATAAATATTGGGGGAAACATTTCTTTGAAAAGCACCAGGATCAATTAAAATTGAAATAGAAGTGCTTGACACCTTACCTTCTATTTACACCATAGTGCCCTGATGGTCTGCATGTTGGCCATAGAGTGATGCATAGATATAGTTGTACTAGCCATGTATTCTATTGTTGGGTCTTCTTGTAGGTTGTGTAGGACATTATTTGCCTTGCTTGGAAAATTGTTAGAATAATCAACCCATAGTTAGCTACCTCAGACATTAATTAATCCATTTTTGTCTTATTTGCCTAGTTTCTATGTTCCATCGTATGCAAGTTGTCATCTACACATCCATAGTGGTCAAACTTGTTAATTTTGACTCATGGAGCGCTTGGGAAACCTCAAGGAATCAATTCTATTTTATTTCTGGCCTCCTACGTGCCCTTCTGCTTTCTCTGCTTTATTGCCTTCTTTTTCAGTGCTTTAAGGCAATTGGGAAAGTTTGACTAGGTGAGGTTAACCAGTTTTTTGTCCTCCACATCCTCCACTATTTTATCCTATGAAAAGCATGTATTATTTTTCCTTCCATCACCTTTTAGCTTGCCTAAGTGCTTTTTCCAATTCGTGAGCTCCGTGATTGATTTGGGAACTACTTTATGCACCTATGGGGGAATTGCATAATTTTAGTAAGCTTGCTTTTGACTAGATTCAAATTGCCTCCTCATGCATTCGAATCCATTATGTAATTATTTATTGTAGTAGCCTATGATGTTATAGGGTTGGATATTGTACACTGAGTTAATACAGTTTAGTGTTCAGCTCCATATTCAGTCTCTTTTTTGAGTGATTTTGCATGTGCAATTGATAATTGTTCTGAGTGTAATTGTTCTATCATTGGGTTAAATTTCCACATGGTATCAAAGCCTTTGTAGATCGATTTCTCTCCTTTCAATTTGTTTTGCAGGTTTGACATCAGTGACTGGGAGCCTTCTACTGATAGCTAGGACAATTTTTGAGCTATGGATCAATCTCAGAAGATCATCTTGACTCCCTTCAACTTCTTTGAATGTAAAGTAGAGATGGAGATACTGTTGAGAGAAAAAGGCCTCTACAAAGTGACTATGGCAATAGAAGCAGAGCCCAATGCAGCTGCAGAGAAGATAAAATGGCACAACAGGAGGGATAAGGCCTATGGTCTCTTGTGTCTGAGTATTTCCAAAGACCTCCTTTTCCATCTTGATGGATTGACATCACCGAATGAATTATGGGAGAATATTTTTTATCTTTTTGGAAATACAGATGAGATGAGGGGACATCAAATCGAAAATGAACTGATCTCCCTGAGTCCCAATATCTTTGAATCCCTGCAACTCTATTTATCCAAGTTCAAAGCACTTGTTTTGCAACTAAAACAATGTGGGATCGAAAATAAGGATGATCAGCTGGTCTTGGCCATACTCTCAAAGCTTGTCCCAGACTATTCAGTGTTTGTTTCGACCTTCTATGCCACAAAGTTAACAGTTCAAACCTGGAAGATTCCTAGCCTTGTAGATTTCATGGAATATCTCACACAAGAATAGGACAAACTGGTGATGATGGGCACCATCAAACCATCCAAATACCAAGCTCTGGTTGCTGGAGATTCAAGGTTAGATTCAAAAAGTAAAAAGAAAGCTAAAAAGCCACCTGAGCAAAAGAGAGACAAGAACAAGTCTCCGGAGGAGCCTTAAGGTTCCAAGAAGAACTACAAGAAGAAGAAGAATAAAGTAGAAATGAGCAAGTGCACATACTACAGTAAGGGAAATCATACTGAGAGCTCCTAAATGAAGAAGCAAATAGACATGCTGACCCAACTCCTATAGAATAATGTCATCTCCCTTCCAGACAGCTCAAATAAGAGAGAAGGAGGATCAAGTTCAGAAGACAGAGAGAGAGTTCATGCATTGGTTGCTGGCACATCAAGCTCACCTAGTTTCTTCATTGATTATGGAGCTAAAAGACACATGGTTTCAACCAAGGAGGCATTCTCCTCACTTGACATGTCGAAAGGTCCACCAATAGTACTGGGAGATGACTCTCTCACTGAAAGTTTGGGCAAAGGGAGGATTGATCTTGATCATGGTCAGTTCAGCAATGTGTTGTATGTGTCTGGTCTTGCCTCCAACCTCTTATGAGTGTACCAGATGACCCACACTGGGTCTCCAAAGAAGGTCATATTCTCCCCTGATGAAGTTGAGATCACAGAGATCTCAAGTGGTAAAGTCATTGCAAAAGGAGTTGCAAATCATACTTTGAAGGTATACATGTTCTCACACTTCCTACCCTAATCAAACCCATCTGCTCTTCTAATTCATGCTAATGAGGAAATCAAGATTTGGCATGAAATATTTGGCCACCTAAATTACAAGTATCTTTCTGATCTTAGTGAAAAAGAGATGGTCATAGGGTTACCCAAGATAAAATTTTCCAAAGGAGTCTGCCAAGGTGGTATCGTAGGAAAACACCCAGAGCATAAATTTGAGAGAGATAGTCATAAGAGAACCTCTGCACCCCTTGAGTTGATCCACAGTGATGTTGCTGGCCCATTCCCTCATATGTCCATGAGTTAGGCCAAATATGCATTGACTTTCATAGATGACTTTTCCAAGTATTGTTGGGTTTACTTCCTGAAACACAAGTCTGAAGTTTTTGGCCTCTTCAAAGTCTTTAAGGATTTGGTTGAAAACCAATCTGGGAGGAAACTCAAGGTCCTCAGATCTAACAATGGTGGTGAGTATGTCAAGTCTAAGTTTATTCAATATTGTGCAGATGTAGGTATTCAGATGCAACATTCTATCCCTTACACACCACAGCAGAATGGTGTTGCTGAGAGGAAGAACAGATCACTGAAGGAGATGGCAACATGCATGATGGAGGTCAAAAATTTGCCACCAAAGTACTCGGCCAAAGCTATAAACTGTGTAGCCTATATCTATAATAGGGTGTGTCATAAACAGGTTGATGGTATGACTCCTTTCAAAGCATGGAGTGGGCACAAGCCATATGTGACCCATTTCAATATTTTTGGCTCAAGGGCTTAGGCTAGAATTCCAACAAAAAAAAGGAAGGCTTTGCAGCCCCAAAGCCAAGAGTGTCTATTTGTTGGGTACTTTGAATATTCAAAAAGGGTACAAGATGATCAATTTTATCACAAACATATTCTTCATTGAAAGGTGTGTTCAGTTTCAAGAAGAACCCCTAGCAGCAGTGGAAGTTGTAGAAGCCTCTTCACCACCAGATCCTCTGAAATTAAGTGAAGAGATTGTTGAACATGCTGATTCTGATATGTCTAATAGTGATGAGTTTATTTCAGATCCTAACATCCCTACAAGGAAAAAATGGGCATCCAATACCATTCATGCAGCAGGAGAGCTAGCTGGGAATCCTAGTGACCCTAGGAGGACTAGATCTAAATTTGAGAGTGCTATGTGCATGAAGGATACTATGATTGATGAGAAATGCTATCTGATGGAGGAATCAGATCCTAAAACATATGAATATGTAGTAGGAGATCCAAGATGGAAAGAATCCATGAAGGAAGAGTTCAACTCACTCCAGAAGAACAACACTTGGGAGCTGGTGGATCTTCCCCCAAGGAGGAAGCTAGTTCGATCCAATGTAAGTGGGTGTACAAGACCAAATTTGCTGCTGATGGTTCTCCTTTGAATTAAAAGGCCAAATTGGTATCCAAGTTCTACTCACAGGTTCATGGCATAGATTACAGTGAGACCTTTGTACCAGTGGCAAAGATGGACTCCATCAGGCTAGCCTTAGCCATTGCAGCTTCAAAGCAATGGGAGGTACATCACATGGATGTAAACTGTGCCTTCCTGAATGGAGATATCACTAAAGAGATATACATGCAGCAGCATCAAGGATTTTCTACTAACCCATCTCTTGTGTGTAGGTTGAGAAAATCATTGTATGGGATAAAGCAAGCCCCTAGGGCTTGGTATGCCAAGACTGATAGATTCTTGCTATCACTGAATTTTGTTCGATGCAAATCAAATCCCAATGTCTATTTGAAGTTAATTAATGGTTCATTAATTATCATTGTGTTATATGTTGATGACCTTCTCATTACAGGAAGCTCAAAGTATGAGATTGCTTCCTTGAAGGGTGAAATGAACCAAGCCTTCTCCATGACAGATTTGGGGCTCTTAAGCCAATTCTTGGGGCTTGAGATTGCTTAAACAAAACCTGGCATCAAGGTGCAATAGTCCAAGTATGCCTTGGATTTGCTAAACACATTAATAATGAAGGATTGCAAACCAAGCAAGACTCCTTTCCTTTCAGGAGTGAAGCTTGAAGAAGTTGATTCTTCACCTATGGTAAACAATACACTGTATAGGCAATTGATTGGATGTTTGTTGTATCTTACACATACTAGACCTGATATTTCTTATGCAGTAAGTGTGGCTTCTAGATACATGGATCATCCTCATGAGATCCATTAGAAAGAAGCCAAAAGGATCCTTAACTTTGTTCAGAGAACAAGGACACATCTAATCTTCTATAAAGCAAAATATGATCTTGATTTGATTGGGTTTACTGAAAGTGATTGGGAAGGTGATAGCAAATACAAAAATTCCACATCAGGATATGTGTTCATGCTTGTAGAAGGGCCAATCAGCTGGTCAAGCAAGAAACAGAGTGCCATTGCACTCTCATCTACAGAAGCAGAGTACAGAGGAGTTGTAAATGAAGCAACTCAATGTTTATGGTTGCAGGGGTTACTTGGAGAGTGTGGATTCAAATCAGAATACTCAACTACCATCTACTATGATAATTAGAGTACCATTCGAATCTGCAATGATCTAGTTCAGAAGCAGAGAACCAAACAGATTGAGATCCATATGCACTACATCAGAGAGCTTGTGCATGATGGCACCATTCACCTACTCTTCTGTTCATCTTCAGAACAAGTAGTTGATATCTTCACCAAAGAATTTTCTGAGAAGACCTTCAGCAATCTCAAATCACTATTGGGGATTGATGATCATGCTATGAAGCATGAGTGAAGACAAGATTTTCAAATTTTGTTTTATAGTCCATGTTTAAGGGAGGATTTTCCCACTAGGTTTTTGCCTCTTTCCTTTTTTAAAGGTGTTAGTTTTTTCAACATTTAATCTAGCATTATGATCTTAGGATCTTTTCACTGAGAGAATAACAAGCAAAACAATAAAACATAAGCACATCACAAGAGACAAGAGACACAAAGAGTTTTCCTCGGGGAAAACATAAAGGAGAAAACCCCGCAACTTCCTCTAAGATAGAATCAACACCAAAAAAGTAAGAGATCTCCCAAAACAGCAGTAGTCTTCTATCTTCTGTCTAGTCCCAAAATTTCCTTCTCCAAAAGTGCACCACACTTGAGAGGGAAAGTGATGTATTTCACAAGTGATAAATAGAGAGACTCTCACTCTCTATTTATATTCATCCGTTCACTTGAATTGCCTTTTCACACGTAGGCTCAACCTAATAATTACTACTCGAACCTACACCTTAATTAGTGTATAATGACTCAAGTGGACCAAAACTGTGGGGACTTACCTAATGACTTGACATGACTTGTTTACATTATAAATCCTCCCGATCGGAACATCGGGTCATGACCACATGACTCAAATACATAATAGAAACATCCTGGAATAAACATCGGTTTACAATACATAAGATACATAGAAGAATACATTCCAAAGTTACATATACATCAACACTCCATCTTAACTAGGAAGGTATTCTTTCGACAGAATTTTCAGCACTGGTCTTCTTCTCTGTATCAGCTCGATCATCTCGTCTTCAAGTCATATTCATATTCAAGTCATCTTCATCTTCAAGTCATCTTTTTCTTCAAGTCATCTTCACTGGATCTGGATCATCTCTCGATCTGGATCATCATAGAACATCATCACTGGATCTGGATCATCTCTCAATCTGGATCAACATAGAACATCATCACTGGATCTAGATCATCTCTCGATTTGGATCAACATAAAACATCATCACTGGATTTGGATCGTCTCTCGATCTGGATCAACATAAAACATCATCACTGGATCTGGATCATCTCTCGATCTGGATCAACATAAAACATCATCACTGGATCTAGATCATCTCTCGATCGGGATCATCACTGTTGGATCATCATTACTGGATCTATATCATCACTCGATATGGATCGACACTGGTGCTATCTCATGATTCTTATCGTCATAGGAAGTTCTACAGAGCTAGCCCTTTTTCATGCTGGTTGTAGGCCTACCCTCATGTAGGTCTTCGCCCAGCACTTACATCTGACTTGCTCATCAGAAAGGCACGCCTAGCACTCACATCTGATCATGTAGTAAACTACAATCCCATCAGAAAGTCCCAGCACTCACATTCACCAGCATGATAGGACACACCTACTATCATCTGTGAAATGGCTTAGCACTTACAATTACCAGCATGATAGGACACACCTACTATCATCTGTGGAAAGGCACATCGCTCACATCCACCAGCATGGTAGGACACGCCTACTACCATCTGTGGAAAGGATCAACACTTATAATCACCAGCATGGTAGGACAGACCTACTACCGTCTGTGAAAAGGCTCTGCACTTACAATAACTAGCATGGCAGGACACACCTACTACCATCTGCGAAAAGGAACTGCACTTATAGTCACCAGCATGATAGGAGACAGCTACTATCATCTGTGAAATGGCACAGCACTTACAGTTACCAGCATGATAGGACACACCTACTATCATCTGTGAAATGGCATAGCACTTAAAGTTACCAGCATGATAGGACACACCTACTATCATCTGTGAAATGGCATAGCACTTACAGTCACCAACATGATAGGACACACCTACTATCATCTATGACAAGGCTCAGCACTTACATCCATCCAGGTGGGAACAAATCCTGCTCACAATGATGGAAGGGCATGCACTCATATCTGATCATGAGGGGAACACATCCCAACAATCATATTAGAATGGCCCCCAGTCCTCCTCGACTGAGCTACCTGGTAACTGACCAGGTGCCTCCATTCTCCTTAGAGAATGGCAGTTGCCCTTACATCCGACCTGCTCGTCGGAATGGCCAACACTCACATGTGACATGGAAGGAACTTAATCCTTTAGCCATGAATAGAATGGTTCAACCCTTACATCTGATCAAATGGGAACACATCCCTCTATCACATCAGAATGGCTACTCAGTTCTTACACTGAGTGTTCCTGGTAACTAACCAGGTGTCTCCATTCCTAGAATGGAAATTCCTCTTACATATGTCTTGCTCGACAGAATGGCCAGCACTCATATCTGACATGGAAGGGAGAAACCCTACCACCATGGCAGAATGGCTCAGCCCTTATATCTGACCTACTCGTCAGAATGGATATGGATCTCAGCACTCATATCTGACATGGACGGAACCAATCCTCTCACCATGACAGAATGGCTCAGCCCTTACATCTGACCATGGAAGGAACCAATCCTCTCACCATGTCAGAATGGCTCTGGGTCTCATCACTTTCTCTGGGAGGAAGCCTTGATTTGGAGAACACCAAGTCTCTCTTTGAAGTACTCGAACTTCAGCCTAGCCAATGGCTTCATCAATACATCAGCTATATGTTCCTCCGTCGCAACATACAGGAGCTTCACTGCTCCTCTCTGTACCATATCCCTGATATAGTGATACTTGATCTCGATATGCTTTGACCTGTCATGAAACACTGGATTCTATGACAACTTCACGCAACTCTGGTTGTCACAATGTATACAAGTAGCATCTAACTGGAGATCAAATATATCAGACAGTAGCTTCCGTAGCCATACTGCCTCACAACTAGCTGAACAAGCTACGACATACTCTACTTCAGCCATACTCAGTGCCACATAGGATTGCTTCCTGCTAAACCAAGAGATCACACCTGATCCCATACTAAAGCAACATCCTGAAGTACTCTTCCTGTCGATGGCATTGCCTGCCCAATATGAATCAACATAACCTTCCAGGTTAATCTTCTGATTCGCATCATACTTGAGCCCATAATCAATTGTACTCTTCAGGTACCTCAAAATATGCTTTGCAGCTGTCAAGTGAACACTTCTTGGATCTGTCAAGTACTGGCTCAAGGTGTTCACAACAAAGCAAATATCTAGTCTCATGTTCGTCAGGTACATCATTGATCCAATCATCTGACAATACATCGTAGCATCAACCGACTCTAACGAAGCATCACTCAATAGCTTCAAGTTTGATGCCATAGGTGTAGCCATAGCCTTGCATTCCATCATCCTGAACCTCTTCAGGATCTCTACTGCATACTTCCCTTGTCTAAGGAAGATCCCATCTGTACTCTGCCACACCTCCATACCTAGAACAATAGTGCATCGACACATAATAGGAGCATCACTGGTCTTCCACCTTCAACCTTGGATCAAAGGTTGGAATCCACTTTACTCTCAGTAAAGCCTAGAATCATCAGTAATCTGCCCATCCTGTCGTACCATGTCGAACCTCAGGATCTTCTGCAATCACTCCCTCTGAAGCGGAACATCATACTCCCTCTGTCTTCCATACTCTATGCACTGAAACATTCTGTATTGGAGTGACAAGTAGTATCCATCTGGGATCACTGGATACTAAGATCCTCTATCTTGAACTTCTTAAAAAGTTCATCTTGCACCCATCTGTGAGCTTGTCATCCTTTATCAACCTTGTAGAAAAGGTTAAGATATTCATCAAGCTCATCATGTATGTGCTATCCCATGGGTGTCTTCTGAACTCGTACAAGGCCTTCTTTCATTTCCATACATGATTATGCATGTCATGTGATTTCACCTATATTAGCTGTAAATGTTTCTTTGTAGACTTTTCCTTCTCTTCATGAGAAGCCTCATGCTACGAATCTTGCTTTGTATCCCACGATGTTTCCATCTACTGCATGATGGAACTATGAACTTATCTTCAGGTCTCAATACTGCGCCCTGGCATCATTCTTCTTGAACTGGTCTTCCCTTTCTTCTTGGTGGCTGGAAGGTTCTGCATCAATGATGTCACTGCATTTGTCATATTATTCTTTGTCTTGAAATGTCATCACTTGTTCTTCAGAACAAGTCTTCATTCTTCTTTGCTTGTAGGTGATTATGTATGCAGTCTTTCCTACAAGTCAAATGCAATTGTATGGTTAGAAAA